>OZ010606.1:58092721-58095221 GCA_963932145.1 Acanthosepion lycidas | reverse complement strand
AAGTGTAGATAGTTGTGGGTGTCGGTGATTTTAGTGTGTAGTGTCGTTTGTAGTTTCCTGTTTTCATCTATGTAAATGCGGGTGTCTAAAAATGTAACTGATGTCGTGGATTTTTCATAGTCAAAATTAATTGAGTCGTGCACTGTGTTTAAGGTCATAAGGAATTGGGTAAGTTTGTCATCACTACCCGTGTATACAAAGAATATATCATCGATATATCTTGCATAGAATACGCAGTCGCTACCAATGATTGGATAGATATGGGTCTCCTCAAATTTTCCCATGAATATTGTAGCATATGATGGAGCTGCAATGGTGCCCATGGCACAACCTCTTATTTGAAGGTAGTGTGCTCCATTGAAGTTGAAAGTATTCAATGTAAGGACATGCTCTATGAGTTTTATGATGACTTCTGTAGGGGGGGTCTTGTTTTCTTCTTTTAGTAAGTGCTTCCTGAAAGGCGGTTAGCCCTTCGATGTTTTTAATGTTTGAATAGAGTGACATAACGTCCATAGTCACTAGAATAGCATTCTCTGATACTGTTTGTATGTGATTAATTTTGTTCAGTAGATCTGTTGTGTCTCTGATGTAGGATTTTACTTCCTTAGCTAGCGGTTGTATGTAATGGTCTATGTATTTGGAAATTTTTGTCGTGTGGCAGTTGAACGATGAAATAACCGGCCTTCCTGGGTTGTTGCTTTTGTGTATTTTAGGAAGGAGATAGAAACGAGCAGGTGTAATGTTTGTGGGTGTAAGTGCTGTGTATGTTTCCTAGTCGATTAGATTGATTATATATATATATATATATATATATATATATATAGATAGATAGATATATACACGCACACACACACACACACATACATACATATATATATATATTTGGAAAGCAAATTTTAAGCATCTTTCCTTGAAAACAACCGGCAAGGGAAGTGTATGGCTTTTTGGGCGGTCACCTCTTATGCACAACGTATTGACCTGGGCATCACTTCTAATTTTAGAAAACCTTTAACGTGCCGTCTTCACAGCTAAACAGTGTAATATTGATAGCAGGAAAACGGGATTTAATCAATAATGTTTTCCTAATAAGGAGTTGCCTCCGACTATGCAATTTAAAATGAATTTTTGTGTTATCGACTAGAATTATCCTCAAAAGTTCTTGTAAATTATGGGTTACTAAATGTTTATTAATAGCACTCTGCTTCGAGAGGTGGCGTGTAATACGACTACTTAAGGAAGTAGTGGTGTGCCCAATATAGCTAATTGGCTTTTGACAAGTAACACAGTTTTGTACTGGAAAGTGAAATTGATATGCTATATTAATCACCGCTAGTTTAGATTTGATGGGGTATTTGGTGACGACGAGGATTATGCTCTTTCATATTCTATATTATAAACTTTATATAAACACGCACACGCATATTTATATATGGATAGATTTAAAGACACGATAGATATATACATATGGCTGGTATTGTAGAATTATGAATAAAGCAAAACTTTTGACCCTCATTGGGATCCCCAAATATATATCCGACAATCAATAAAACCAAAATCTCTCTCACCCCCCTCTCTCTCTCTCTCTCTCTCTCTATATATATATATATATATATATATATATATATATATATATATATATATATATTAGGAAATCAGCTGATAGCGCTAAATCATTTTCAACCTTTTTAAAGCCTGGATCGCCTGAAGATACCGACAGGTTGAAACCAAGGTAGCGTGATCAGCTGATCTCCTAATTTTTTAAATTCAGAAGCTCTTCATGTTAAATTTTTATTTTATTTTCTTTACACGTGTATTGAGCACTTTTTACTAATACTATTTCCTGGACTAATTCAACTCTAACCAATAAATTTTTTTGTAATTATATATATATATATATATATATATATATATATATATATATATATATATATATATATATATATATATGTATATAAATTCATTTCAAACTTCTCTCTCTCTCATATACACACACAAACAAACAACAAACACACACATATATATATATACATACATATATATATATATATATATATATATATATATATATATATGACTTTGTGTGTACGTGTGTGCGTGCGTGCGTGTGTGTGTGCGTGTGTTTGCGTATATTCACTTTTGTGTGCATTGTGTTTGTATGTGTCCGCATTTATGTTCGGTGTGTGGATGTGTGCGTTGTTCGTGTGATTATGTTTAATTAGCAAATTCCGATCTGATAAGCTTGTCCGATCCATAGGAATAAGTCGAGTGTGACCCATTCTCCTCCTCCCTTCCACCCTTCTGCTGCTCTTTCTAATTCATTCCGAGCTTCTCTTCCACTCCTCACTCATCACACCCCTCAGCATCCCCTGCAGCCATTTCTCTTTCTATTGATTACCCCGAGCACTTAACGATGCTGAATCAGTTTAAGAATAAATCTAATTACAAGTATAACGGTTGTAGACTAAGTCTCTACACACCTCTCTGTTTCCACGTTTCTTTT
>OZ010606.1:58002721-58087721 GCA_963932145.1 Acanthosepion lycidas | reverse complement strand
CCAAAGCTAAGCGCTCAAGGGTGTTATGTGGTATATTGACTGATGAAAAGTTGATTTTCAGCTTGTCTTTGTATCTTAGTCATGGGCGTCCTACATTCCTGTAGCTCTGATCTAACTGGCTGTACATTAGGATCTTGGATATATATATATATATATATATATATATATATATATATATATATATATATATATGAAAATCTGGAAAAAAAACTTTATAAAACAGACCAGGTCCTGTAGAAAACAATTTGCATTGCCACATCTATAATACGAATTTCAAGTCACTTTTGGCTTCAAGCGTCGTTTAACATTATATATATATATATATATATATATATATATATATATATATATATATATATGTATGTATGTATGTATGCAAAATTCCATGTATGTATTATAAATGGTAAATATATATATATTTTTTTTAAGTAAAACCTTTAATCCCCGTATATTATATAACACTTACATTGCAGTTACCAGATATTTTTTATTAAAATTTAAATTACGTAAGGGTCAATCTATACTCAGCAACTGAAGATTGCGCTGTGCATGAAAATCTGAGTCGTGGTGCTGATATATATATATATATATATATATAATCAGTACCAACATATATATATATATATGTATATATATATATATATATATATATGTGTGTGTGTGTGTGTGTGTGTGTGTGATAAAAGTATAGTTTTATGCTTCATTTATAGATAAAATTGCACAATATCAGAGATAGACCATATGTAAATTTAAAATTTGATATGCAGCAAATTTTTCTACGATACTTAAAAGTCGAAAACTAAAAACGAACAAGAAATATAAGATAAAATAAAAAAAAATAAACAAATGAATAAGGAAATAAGTGAAGTAAATATTAAATTAACAAACTCCGAATAGGACCTTAAACACAAGTTAACACAAATTAACGTAAAAATAACAATCAACAACAAATAATAAAGAAATCAATAATAAATAATCCGTAGAAAATGTTAATAATCTACGTAATAAAATAGTACCAAAACTGCATTTCGATCCACAATTATTTCCACTCAATAGCCCCTAGAATAATTTGAAACCTAACCGTTACTGCTACCCAATAATCGTTAGACTAGTACAATAGAAGTACCCATAATGCACCAGTGACCATTATATATAAATAGTCGAGCCCAAACATAGCGTGAAGATTGCGTTTAAGCATGAAACAGACTGTCACCGCTGGATGTTGACCTCAGTGCCCACATCTATATATAGAGTGTGCGTGTAGCATATTAGTTATCGGTGTTAGGTTGAAATTCTGCATTGCATGTGGTACTCTTACGGCACAAATTATTATAAATAATAATTATCACACACACACACACACATATATATATATATATGGTTAATGTGAAAGAGGCAGTAATACTGGTGTAAACTGAAAAAAGCTTCAAGCTCACTTATGTACGTGTGTATGCAAGTGAGGGCGAAATATATTCAGTCATTTTGAATATATCGAGAACTAGATGTGCGGCCTTGGCGACCATATAACAGGGATCTTATTGCACGTGTGTGAACAGACACTATATATTTTGGCAAAGCATCACATCACTGAAGTCTTTTCGAAAATTCCCGTTGAAACAGGGTGGATGAGAATAAGTTGAATATATGATAAGAGGAGATAACAATTGTGAAAATGGAGAATAAACTGAAATAAATGAAGTACTTTGATGATATCTAAGTTGCCACTGCCCTAGGTAGGTTGTTGGACATTTTCTGTACAGACGAAATACTGAAACCTAATAAAGGACAATATTTAAACTTAGTTTTCTATGGCAACTTTGAAGAAATACTTTTTTTTTCGTCATCGGAATCCTGGAATAATAAAATTTGTTGTCTGGTTTTATATTTTGGCATGTTCAAATATTTGAGCCATAGAAAAGCATAGGCACAGAACCTGTTTAAATATTCCAGATATACAGCGTGCGATGGGTAAATTGTCGCCCTCATGAGGAAAGTAAGAGGGACAAAGAAAGAAAGAAAGAAAGAAAGAAAGAAAAAAAGAAAAAAAGAAAGAAAATTCTTAAACCTGTGGAAATAACCTGCTTAAATGTTCCAGAAATCGATCCATAGAAAATTTGCATCGCATATAGAGGTAGAGGTAGTCTGGGCGTGGTGGCTAAATGACCCCTAGAGAATAATTCGCCAAACAGCAGCCTATTTTCAAATATCTCTGATTAATTCATTTAGATGTTATCTCCTTATTATTTTATTTTTTATTTTTTTTATTTTTAACATGTAACTCGTCCGATCAGCCATTTCACCTCCTCTTCCCGTATACATTATACTTAATTATAAAAAAGCCCTCGGGCATCTTGCCGTAGAGTAACGGCTTAGTAGGTATATCCGCGGGCAATTATAAGGGTGGCTGAATGGGTTATCAAGATGGGGCATTGGATTAAGTGCATTGACAAGAAAGGGGTGGTAATGAAAAATAAATATTTGTTGAGCAAAGTACTTTGTTCATCATTATGCCATAAACTTACGTGGGTATCTATTGATAAATGGGGTGTGTTTCTTCCTCACTGGGCCTCCTAGTTTTTATAGGATTGCGTCAGATGAAGATGCCTACCATGATGCCGTGATCGTAAGGATGGAGAGTTCGATCGTCACTGTTTTCAAACGTCTTTGTGACTGTTTAGCAGATTGAGGTTTCCATATCTTTTGTTTTTTTTGTCCGGTTATTTATTTTCTCAAGTCTCGTTTTTGTTTTTTTGTTCTTTCTTCTTCCGTTCGTTATCATTAATTAATATTTTCTCTTCATTTCTTGCTTTCTTTCCAAATATTATTTTCTTTCTTTTTTCTTCTTTTCTCATTACACAATATTCTTTCTTTCTTTATTTCTTTTCATATCAGTATCCAATATTATACTTTTCTTTCTTTCTTTCTTTCTTTCTTTCTTTCTTTCTATCTTTCTTTCTTTCGTCATCAATATAAATAAACTTTTACTCATTATCAATGCTTTTTCTTTCTTTCTTTCTTTCTTTCTTTCTTCATCATTAATCAATATTATACTTTCTTTCTTCTTCTCTTTCTTTCTTATTTTCTCATTGCACAATAACTTTTCTTCTTTTTCTTTCTTTCTTTATTTGTTTGTTTGTTTCTTTCTTTCTTTCATCGTCAGTGTCAATAATCTTTCTTTGTCCTTAGCAATATTCTTTCTTTTGTTCTTTCTTTCCACATCAATATCCAATATTATACTTTTCTCTTTCTTTCTTTCTTTCTTTCTTTCTTTCTTTCTTTCTTTCTTTCTTTTTTCTTTCTTTCTTTCTTTCTTTCTTTCTTTCTACATCAGTATCAATGTTTTTCTTATTATCAATATCCTTTCTTTCTTTCCTTTTACATCACTTTCCAATATTATTCTTTTTCTTTCTTTCTTTCTTTCTTTCTTTCTTTCTTTCTTTCTTTCTTTCTTTCTCATTACTCAATATACTTTCTTCCTTTCTTTCTCATTACTCAATATTCTTTCTTTTTCTCTTCCTTCCTTCCTCATTACTTTATATTCTTTCTTTTTCTTTCTTTTTCTTTCTTTCTTTCTTTCTTTCTTTCTTTCTTCATCAATATCAATAATATTTCTCCTTACCAATATTCTTTCTTTCGTTTTTTGTTTGTTTGTTTCTTTCTTTCTACATCACTATGCAACATTATACTCTCTCACATTCTTTATTTCTTTGTTTCTTTCTTTCTTTCTACATCACTATGCAACATTATACTCTCTCTCTCTCTCGCACATTCTTTGTTTGTTTCTTTGTTTGTTTCTTTCTTCCTTCATCAATATCCGTATTCTTTCTTTCTTCATCGGGCTCGTTAACAATAGAAACACCCGACAGTGAGAGCTACATATTGGACATCAAAACCATTCAATTTAAATATCAAGCAAGGGTTATAGCAGATAGATGGTAAACGTCTATCAGAAAGAGACAACTGCCATTTCTAGTAGACAAATTAAAGGATTAGTGTTTGGAAAATTTGACACCCACAAGAATATAACGAAAGCAAGAGTAACAGAGGAAAACAGCAGGTAAACTGAAAATGAGATTGTCAATGTGTGTCAGAACAGGGATTGGGAGGGATAGTAAAGGGAGAAATATTACTTATAGCTGCAAAGAATGGGAAGATGTGGGGAGTCATGATCGCTCACGCCCAGAAAAGACACCCAATATTAAAATGAAGGCATGATATTCTCCTTCCTTTCTTTCTTTCTTTCTTTCTTTCTTTCTTTCTTTCTTTCTTTCTCTAACCCTCTCTCTCCTTTTTTAATTCTTTCTTTGTCTTGGTCTTCTTTCAATCTTTCAATGCACATTCTTTTTTCATCCTCCCTCCCTTCCCGCCTTTGTTTCCTTCTTTCTTTTGTTTTCTCCGTCTCCTTCCTTCCTTCCTTCCTTTCTTTTTTGCCCTTTCTTTCTTTCTTTCTTTCTTTCTTTCTTTCTTTCTTTCTTTCTTTCTTTGCTCTCCCTCCTTCCTTCTTTCCTTGCTTCATTCCTTTTGTTTGCCATCTTTCTTTCTTTCTTTCTTTCTTCATCGGTAGCCAATATTCATTCATTCATTCTTTCTTTCTTTCTTTCTTTCTTTCTTAAAGGACAGTATTCTACCTTATATTCTTTGTTTGTTTCTTTCTTTCTTTTTCAATATCAAGTATTTTTCTTTCTTTGTTTTCTCTTTCTCATTAATCAATATTCTTTCTTTCTCTCCCCATCAGCATCCAATATTACACACTTTCTTTTTTTTCTTCCATTCCAAATCAGTATCCAATATTATACGTCTTTCTTTCCTTCTTTCTTTCTTTCCTTCTTTCTTTCTTTCTTTCTTTCTTTCTTTCTTTCTTAATAACAAGTATTCTTCTTTCATTCTTTCTTTCTCATTAGTACCAATAAGCTTTCTTTCTCATTACTCAATATTCTTTCTTTCTTATTTTCTTTCTTTCTTTTTTGTTTGTTTCTTTCTTTCTTTGTAATTGATTCAGTTTTCCTTTACTTTTTTCTTTTATTCTCTCTTTTCGACATTACCTTTCCAATTCTATATCGCTCCCCCCGCCTCTCTCTCTCTCTCTCTTTCCTCACCCCGAAATTCAAATGGCATGTGAAAAAGAGAAAAACTCAGTCTCTTGATTACCACCTGCCGACGGACCGGTGCCTGCAGATTCTCTCAGCATTCTCCCCTCGACCTTTTTCTAAATTCTTTTCTTTTTTTTCTTCCGAAGCCGATAAACCTGCAGGAGAAATGATTTATGGCATTCACTTATCTGATTAAAAATCTATATTTGTTATTTCGACAACCACCTTCCCCAACTTTGTTTGTTTTTTTTTGTTTTTTTTTTATCAGTAAATTCATACGAAATATCGTCGTCCGTCCGAGGCTCGTTTTTACATCGTGGAAATAATTTTTATCTTATTTATTATTTAGTATGACAATTTATTCGGCTATTTCTGTTTTTACTTTCCATTTTTTTATTGACTGATTGACGATCAAATAGAGGCAAAATTGAAACGACCCGAGATATTGAAAGGTTTCGCCATTTTTTAAAGCTCTTGTCCGAGAATGAAAACTACCGTGCAATTTATTTCGTTTTCACATAGGTTCTGCTGCATCTATTACCGAAACGGCTTGTTAATCACAACTACTGTATAATCCGACTATAACTTATCTCTTTCTCTCTTGCTCTCTGCATATCGTGTCTCTTCATAATATGACTTCTTTCCCTCAATTTCCCTTTTATTTCTCTTCTATACGCCCATTTGCTCAAATTTGTCAAGTCGCTTTCTTGATGCTTTTTTTGCAATGAGTCTCGTGTGTGTCAAATTCTCCAAGCATTCTTTCCTCGTTATGCATAAAAAAAAATCAAGTATCATTTTCTGACTGCCATTAATATTAGGTTGGTGCAAAAATAATTTCGTTTTCTCACATAGTAACATATGTTAAAAAACGAAATTATTTTTGCACCAACCTAATACTTAATGACAGTCACTATTCTCCCTAGAACATTGGAGCGATTCCTTTTCAGATCAGCTTTTTGATTTTGTCGAGGTGTGATATATATGGGTAAATATCAGGGCAGACTGAGTTCTATAGCCTTTGATGGCGACTGTTATAGGAGAGGGACAGCTCTAAATTCAAAACCTGGGGAGGGTCGTTTGGGGACCTTGTGGCACGCATTGCACCAGGTCTCTGTATTCGGCCCTTCAAAAAGTGTGGATGCTTTTGCCCAAAACTTTACCCCTATAATCAAATCTCGTGTGCTGGTGTCGGTTCCTAGGAACTGATATGTTTGACCCTCATACAATCGGGAGAGTCAATATATATATATATATATATATATATATATATATATATATATATATATATATATATATATATATATATATATATATATATATATATGCATGTGTGTGTGTGTGTATGTGTGTGTATGTGTGTGTGTGAAGCTTAATTTAAGCTCTACTTCTGCATGGAACACTGTTTTTTAACAATAAAAACAAAAATACCAAAGAACTCCGGATTATTTACCTAACTTGTTCTTTCCTATTTTTCTACATATCTGCATATATATATATATATATATATATATATATATATATATATATATATATATATATATATATGTAATAAAAAGACTACAAATTAGGTCTGATGAATTGGATTGTATTTACGATTCCAATGTAATAAATTATAACCATAGAATATTAGTGCTTAAGCCTTTTTTTATTATATCCTTACTCTGTCCTGGACATTGAGTTCTACCTGGATTCTATCCTCTTGGAATTTTTTTTATAGAAATATATATGTTTGTGTATGTATGTATGAATATATATATTTTTTTTATATATTTTGCATATGTATGTGTATATTTACCACTAATATTATCTATCTATCTATCTATCTATCTATCTATCTATCTATCTAGCAGGAGTACCAGACCAGTCCAGATATTGGCAGAAGACCGTGCATTGCATATTGCTGCCATATCTGGTTTGGTGTTCCTGCTCTTTATCTCGAAATTCCTGTTAAAATCCAGAGAAGAGTCTGTTATGTTATCGGTCCTGACCTGGCATCTTGACTTCAGTCACTTTCTCACCGCCTCTGTCTTTTCTAAAAATATTTTCATGACATTTGTTCCCCTCTTAGTACCCTACCGGATGACTTGAAACGTAATACTTGATTACTAACTAGGTCTTATCGTTTTAATGTTGAAATAGCTAAATGCAACCGTAAGTTCTATACTAATATTTTCTTCTTTTCTCGCATTTCTCGCCTGTGGAACTCTCTTCTAGTTTCTTGCTTCTCTACAATTTTCAAAAATTTAATTGCAAAATCAATCACCATCTTCTATCTTCTTGAACGCTGTTCTTTTATTGTCCTTTCTCTTTCTCCCTTTTCATCCTCTTTCACTCCAAGTACCATCTTGTGTCATAGTGGCATTATCGCCTTGCTTTGAGTGAAATAATTTTAAAAAAATCTTCCGTATTTGTTGAATGCTGTCTCTATGTTATTCGTAACATTCGTCTATAGAACCATATATCGATTAATTCAAGGTTTTTGTTTTGTGACGTAATTATCTAGATCGCCTTGACATGTCTGAGGAGAGATATTATATAGCTGTTCAAAACTCTTTCCTTCGTTTGTAATGCTATTTTTCGTCTTCTTTGTATCTTACACCCTTCTCGAATTGTACCTTCCACATGTCAGGAAACCTTCGAATTTTCCATGTCACACTTGCCCCGCCTGTTATTTTACAGTCCTGCACGTTAAATTTTCGCACTTGTATAATTCTGATGTCACCGTTGTGTAACTCTCATCTAGAGTTGTCCTTTTTGCTTACTTCCATGCTTTCCGTCCCAACGATTAGTCCTTTCTTCTTGCCTTCCTCAACTGCGTTATCTAATAGTTCTTTCAGCTTTCCTTCCGTATCTTCCAGAGACATACTGTTATCTGCCTAGCCTATGTTAATATTAATTTGTTTTTTAGGTCTTCTACTTATCTGAAAATCTCCCGGATGTAGAGATTAATTAAATCTGCTTAGAAAAAAATATCCATTCAGCATTTCGTTTGTTTTTTTGTTTAAATTTTGGTGAATTCACTTAATTCGTCGACTAGTCGCATACGAGTCATTTCTTCTGCGTTTCATTTTCTTTCTACGTTATTCGTATATCCTTTCTTTGTAGATCAAGTTTTCCTAATATTTCAACAAGTTCTTTCATGTCACACTTTGAGGAATGATTTTGTCTAATGACAGATTTCTACCTTTCTGCTGCTCGTTCTTTTAGCATTCCGGCCTTGAATACGCCATTTTCTTGTTATGTGGCTGATTAAGCTGTCTCTTTGTTATAGTTCGCATTTATTCGAACCTCGTACTATTTACAGAAGCTAAAACGATCATTATTGATTAATAATATAATAACAATAAAACACCTTACTGCGCATTACGACTTTCATTTTCTTTGATTCCTTTTTTCTTTCTTTCTTTCCTTTTTCATCAATATTCAACATACTTTCTTTCTTTCTTTCTTTCTTTCTTTCTTTCTTTCTTTCTAACCGATTATGTATTTGATCTTTCTTTCTTTTTAAATCAGTTCTTTCTTTCTTTGTTCTTTCTTTCTTTCTTTCTTTCTTTCTTTCTTTCTTTCGTTCTTTCTTTCTTTCGTTCTTTCTTTCTTTCTTTCTGCACCAGTACGCAATATTATACTTTTTTTGTTTCTTTCTTTCTTTGATTTTTCTTTCTTTTATTTTCCTCGTCAATACCCAATATACTATCTTTCTTTCTTTCTTTCTTTCTTTCTTTCTTTCTTTCTTTCTAACCGATTATGTATTTGATCTTTCTTTCTTTTGAAATCAGTTCTTTCTTTCTTTCTTTCTTTCTTTCTTTCTTTCTTTCTTTCTTCACCAGTACGCAATATTATACTTTTTTTGTTTCTTTCTTTCTTTGATTTTTCTTTCTTTTATTTTCCTCGTCAATACCCAATATACTATCTTTCTTTCTTTCTTTCTTTCTTTCTTTCTTTCTTTCTTTCTTTCTTTCTAACCGATTATGTATTTGATCTTTCTTTCTTTTGAAATCAGTTCTTTCTTTCTTTCTTTCTTTCTTTCTTTCTTTCTTTCTTTCTTTCTTTCTTTCTTTCAGTCGTTACATTGTTAAGTCCTTTTCTTTCTATCTGTTCTCCTTTCTCTCAAACGTCCACTCTCTCTGTTTTCTGATTTCTCTTTCTATTTCCATCTGTTATCTGTTCGTTCTTTTCTCTCTCGGACAAATACTCTCTCTTTGTCTTCACTACTCTTTCTTTCCTTCTTTCTTTCTTTCTTTCTTTCTAAATGATTATATTCTTTTTCTTTATAAAAATTTATGAATTTTTTCTTTCTTTTTTTTCTTGATATGTGATGGCGGATTATATCTTGCTTTCTTTTCTTTTTTTCATTTTTTCTTTCTTTCTATACCATGTGGATCCTTCCTTCCTCTTTAAATCATTATGTATTCTTTCTTTTTTTTTATAAGCGATTATTCATTGTTTCTTTTTAAATAATTATGAGTTTTTTCTTTCTTTTTTTCTTTTCTAAATTCTTTTTTCTTTATACAAAATTATGAACTATTTCTCTCTTTCTTTCTTTCCTTCTTTCTTTCTTTATTTCTTTATATATCTTTCATGCAGAATCTTTCTTTCTTTCTTTCTTTCTTTCTTTCTTTCTTTCTTTATTTATTTATTTATTTCTTCACCAGTACGCAATATTATACTTTGTTTCTTTCTTTGTTTTGTCTTTCTTTTATTTTCCTCGTCAATACCCAATATACTATATTTCTTTCTTTCTTTTTTCTTTCTTTTTTCAATATTAATATTCTCCATTGATTCTTTAGTTCATTTTTCTAATTAATATTGAATATTCTTTCTTTCCTTCTTTGTTTTTTCTTTCTTTCTTTCTTTCTTTCTTTCTTTCTTTCTTTCTTTCTTTCCACAACAGTACGCAATATAATGCTTTCTTTCTTTCTTTCTTTCTTTTACTTTCCTCATCAATGCCCAATATTCTTTCTTTTTTCTTTCTTTCGACACCAGTACGCAATATTATACTTCCTTTGTTTCTTTTTCTTGTTTCCTGTCTTTTGCTTTACTCATCAATACCCAATATACATTCTTTCTTTCTTTCTTTCTTTCTTTCTTTCTTTCTTTCTTTCTTTGAATACAAATATTTTTCATTGATTCTGTCTTTTATTTCCTCATGCATATATAATATCCTTTCGTTTCTTCCTATTTTATAAACGTAAAACATATATCTGATTCATATTCCGATAAATTAACCGCCATCATTTTATTAAAATATTTCGAAATATTAAGCAAATAAGATTTCACTTATTACTGCAAATTAGCGACCTCTACTAATTTTTCGCAACCTAAGGTTTAAAATGAAAAATCATTCTTAAACATTTCTTTTTTTAGCTTTCATTGTAAGCTAAATGATTACATTTACTATTTGCAGTATGCAAAATACTCTGGTGTATTTCAATAGTAATTACATTGATTGGAATCTCAACTTATTGGCCGCTTTCAGAAAATCGACAAAAATCAATAGACATCGGCCCTTTTGAGAGATTTGTAAACAAAAGTTAATTCTTGATTTTAAAAATCTTCCAAAAATAAAAGATATATTTGTGACACGTTATTTGAGAAAAATTAGCTAATTAAAATTCAAATTAATCTGATTTAGAACCAATATTACCTACAGTATAAAATTTATGATACAAGCATTTCTTAACTATGGGTTCTTGTTTTTCTGACGTGTTAATCGACAGCCTAAGGTGTTGAAATGCTAAATATGGTAGATCAGAATTGATATAAATTTACGAAATCTAAGTGAACGCTTTGTTTTTTGTTTTTAACTACCTTGTAATTTAAAAAAAAAAATGAACGTAATATTTTCAGAATGATCTAATATTTTATTGAACATTAGTTATATATTTAATTATAGCCTTATGTTTTTATCAAAGTAACTCTCATAAAAAGAATAAACATAAAATAAGTAAAAAATTATTAACAAAAAAAAAAATTATGAAGCAGAAGTTGAAGTAAAAATAATTTGAAAGGAAATTTCAAAATGACACTGAAATTAAAAAAGAACTTCAAATAGAAATTGAATAAGAAAAAATTAATTCAAGTTAAAGTAAAATTATCTTTTTAGTAGAATTATATTGGCTTTCGTACCCAGGGTACTTAAGAGAAGTATGGCCCACACTAAAATAAATACATAGAATAAAAATATATAGTGAAATAAGAATTTAAAAAAAGTAAAAATTACATTCAGTTTTATTGTTTAAAATTTTGAAGGGATGATTTATAAAGCTTGTTGAGGCATAAACACGATGAAACCCAGAAATGAAAATGAAAGGATTGCTGACGGACAGATTTTTAGGGAGGGCAACTCTTAAAACACGTAATGAACATCCATTCTTAGGAAAATGGTTATGTTTCTACGTTAAAAACTAAAAATTATTTTTTAAAAATTGTGGTAAACGACTTTTATTAAGATTTTCAATTTTTAATTCGTATAATTTTCACTAAATCACAATATCACCCAACCTGATTGCAGTAATGCAGAATTTGAAACGATTTAAATTATTATAATTAAAATTTAAAAAAATGTAAATCATTCTTGTAAAAATTCATTATTCATCGAAAAAAATTCTTAAGACAATAGTATCCTTAATAGATATTATTTATAAAATCAATTAAAAGCATTTCTAATCAAATAATGTCTCAGTTTTATTGCAGTTTTTTATTTTACGATTCAAAGGAGATTTTCGGTAAGAAAAAAAACAACATCAAACAAACAGAAGAAACTGATGATTTAAATTCTCCAAGGAGTCCTTCTTTTAACTAATAAAACAAATTTTGAGATTGCAATTTAATTTCTCGAAAGTTCATGAAATTCAGTAAGTGGAGTGAAGGTGGGGGTAACACATATAAAAAAAATAGCAGAATTTTCAAAGAAAAATAATTCAAAAGTAATTTCACTCATTTGTGAATAAGTCCTGAAAGTAACATTAAAACCCGACAATTATTTGATTTTTGCAAGAATTTCCAAATCAATGTGTTTTTCACCCGAAAAAAAAAGCACAAAAACACTAATCTCAATTATTACGACGACCGCTGAAAATTTTAGTTAATTTTCTTTTTGTTAAAAAAAAAAAAAAAAATTAATCAAAATTTTGAATGTGTCAGAGAGGAGTAAAAAAAAAAAAATAATTAAACAATATTTTGTTCTTTCCTTTTATTAGATTGGTGCAAAATAATGTCGTTTTCTCACATAGTAACATGTGTGAGAAAACGACATTATTTTTGCACCAATCTAATAATAATGACATAAGCATTTAAACGATGAAACTTTATTTTTATTAAGTTTGGCGCCTTTTTTCATCAAGCTATGCTGTTTTTTTTTTCAGCGAGCAAATGGGTATAGCTACAAGAAATAAATTCAACTATTATTTTTTTTTATTAAAATATTACAATATTATGAATGAAATATGAAATTTATTGTCAATATTTTATTAAAATTTTATTGTAAATAGTGCAATCAATTTAGCATGACTTAATATGACATAAATAAAAAAATACTTATTTAATTGAAAAATATTAATTATTCGTAGGAATTAAACAGAAATATGACGTAATTTATTATTATAAATTATTAAATAAAAACAATATTTTATTATTATAAATGAATTAACTAAAAGATTATTTATTTAGTACGATAAATGAATTAAATGAAATGCCAGTTAATTTCATCCTGTAAATTAATTAAAGAAAATATTATTTATTTAAAAAAATAAAAATATATCTTTTTTAATACTATAAATTAAATAATTAAAAATATTATATTATTGATGTAAATTAATTCGACAAAAATACAATGTATTTTATTACTTTTATTTAGCAAATAGTTTTATGATATAAATTAAACAAAAATCTTACTTCTTTTATAACTTTTAATTAAGTAAACATATTTTATTGTAATAAATTGATTATATAAAAATAAGATTTATTTCATTTCTATGAATTAATTAACTATAATTAATTATACCTGTATACTTTTTGTCGCCTGACCAGAAGTTTAAGTTGTTAATTCTTTATCATGTCTTTTTTGCCTTTTATCATTAATAGTTGTGTAATCGATTTTTTCGACTTTAAATATTATTTTGAAGGTTGCAATGTGCGGTGAGTAAATAATTCATTTTGTAAAGTTGAAATGATGTTATTTCTTTATAAAACATTAAATAATTATTTTCTTGGACTCATGTCTACTTCTTGGTTGCCATCATCACAAAATTACGCCCGATGTAGTCTTCCGCCTTCTCCAGGTGTTTCTCATAGTTGTTAAACATTTCTTTCATATTTGAATTGTTTGTTATTCGATTGTGATTTTGCAAAGCTGCTATTTGTGTGCTCTACAACGAAGACAAGTAATCGGTTTAATGTGGATTCCCTCAGGCTTAAAATAGTTTTTCATTTATTCATCTCCTTTAGTTTCATTCATTTCTTTTTCTTTCTTTCTTTCTTTCTTTCTTTCTTTCTTTTTCTTTTTTAGCGGTTTATCCATTTTTTATTCTTTCTATCTTTTTCTTGGCTCCTTCTTTAATTTATCTATCTCCCTTTTCTTTCTTTCTTTCTTTCTTTTTTCTTTCTTTCTTTCTGTCTTTCTTTCTTTCTTTCTTTCTTTGTTAGTGCTTTATCACATTTTTCATTTCTTTCTTTCTTTCTTTCTTTCTTTCTTAGCGCTTTATCATAATTTCTCTTTTTTATTCTTCTTTATATCTATATTTTTTCATAGCACTTTATAACGATTTCTTTCATTTATCTATCTTCCCAGTTTTCTTTCTTTCTTTCTTTATTAGCGCTTTAACACATTTTTCATTTATTCATTTTCCTTTTTTCTGTCTTTTTCTTTCTTTCTTTTTCTTTCTTTCTTTTCTTCTTTCTTTCCTTCTTTCCTTCTTTCTTTCTTTCTTTCTTAACGCCGTGTATAATTTCATTTTTTCATTTTTTTTCCTCCTTTCATTCTTTCAGTTTATTATGCTTTCTCTCTAAATTTCCTTCACTCTCTTTATTTCATCTGCCATGATTTCTTCTTTTTTCAATTCTTTCTTTTTCTCCCCAACACCATTTTTCTTATTCTCTCTAACTCTCTTTTTATTTCATTTTAACCCTCTCTCTCTCTCTCTCTAGTCTTTTTTCTCTATCTTCCTTTTCTTTTACATTCGTCAACATTAACGAAGACATACCTCCTTTCGTACGGCATATTGCCAAAAAAACAGCCAACTTTTGCTGCAGGCGTACAATGGAAAGGTATTTGCTACGAGATCATGTCCCAGAGCCCAGGTACGAAGATAAGAGAAATTTCCACAACGTTGCACGGGAGAACTTCCATGTTTGTCCGTGGTTTTCCATTATATTTTCTCTCTTTTAAATTACCTTACAACTCTTTATCTGTTACTAATGCGCTCTAAGCCATCCCAGTCTGGAAAACTGTGGGGTACTGGTGAGGGGTTATCTTTAACCCCTAACGCTTTGGTAGCTTCCAGTAAGATCGAAGACACAGCGTAAGTGAAGTCCTCAATGATGCTTTCACCGTCGTGGACGTCTTGAACTTAACAATAGACATTTTTTTAAGAAGTCAAGCCCGGACCTGACCGGGTTACGTCTTCCAGTGACCTGGCTGTCCACAATCGTGTGCAGAGTCAGGACTTGGTGACATTTCTGAGTTGACCAGTCTTGACCTCAATCCAAACATCACCGATCCTCCTGGCATTGTATGTGACTCCCCAAGAAGTGCATGGGGGGCATCTGTCACCAGGGTGATTTTCAGACTCACTCCAAGACCGACATTCTGAAACTACCTTTTGCCTTTGCATAGTAAATTGTTTGAGATGTCAGTAACGGGATTTAGGGATATGGCCTACGTGATCGTCCCTCGTCGGGTATTTCGAGACAAATGGGACGGAGAAGAAAGGGTAAGGGTGTGAGAAAGTGGAATGAGAAAGGGGTCAGTATTGTTTGACCCCAGTGCGTAGCTAGAGTAATTTGACATTTCGCCGGGCGAAAGGAGGCATTTTTCGTCAATGTTGATGAATTTAGAAAAAAAACAAAAAAAAAAACAGCACAAGAGTGAGTGAGGAGAGCAAGAAAGAGAAAGAGAGAGAGAGAGAAAAGAGAGAGAATTAAAGTAAAATACAAATAAGTCACAGTGACAGAGAGTGCAAAAGAGGTAGATAGGAAGAACGAAAGGAAGGGGAGAAAAAAGGGATGAGAGAAGGGAGAAAGAAAGAAAGAAAGAAAGAAAGAAAAGAAACATGGAAAAAAGAAATAAAGAAAAGGGAAGAATTGATAAAAGAAAAATATAATAACGCACTATGAAAAAGTAAGAAAGAAAGAAAGAAAGAAAGAGAAGAAAATTAATAAAAAAGTAAATAAATGAATGACAAATGCGATAAATCTGTGTAAAAGGAAAGAAAGAAATAGCGAAAGAAAACGCAAAGAAAGAAAGAAAGAGAAAAATAAATAAAAGAATGAAAGAAAATGCGATAACACTCTGTAAAAAGAAGAAAAAAGATAGAAAGAAAACAAAAAGAAAGGAAGAAAAACAGAAAGAAAGAAAAGCAAAACTTAAGAAAAGTAAGGAAAAGAAAAAGAGCAAAAGAAAATAACTGAAAGAAAATGCAATAAATCTCCATGAAAGAAAAGAAAGCCCTAAAAATGAACGAAAGAAGGAATGAAAGAAAAAGAGAAAAAAAAATGTAAGAAAGAAAATCTAATCAATCAGTGACTGGAATGAATAGAAAGAAAGAAAGAAAGAAAGACAGAAAGAAAATGAACGAGACAGATAGATAGATAGATAGATAGATAGATAGATAGATAGATATGAAGAGAATAAAAAAGAATGGAAGGAGACAATATATTGTTTGACGGAAAGATATTTACTAAAAGGAAGAGAAAGAAAAATAGAACAAAAAGAAAGAGAGAAAGTAAAAGAAACGAAGTGAATTATATATATGTGTGTGTATATATATATATATATATATATATATATATATATATATATATAGAGAGAGAGAGAGAGAGAGAGAAATTAGGAAAGATATTCATTAGGAAAAGTGGAAGGAAAACGAATTTGAAGCTGAAAAAGAAAAGAAAAAACAAAAATTGTGATAGAAATAAAAAGACAAAAAAATATAAATAAATGAGCGAACGAGTTTAAAAAAATAAAAATAACCAAAATTTACCCCCCTCCAAAAAAAAAATTCAGGCAGTAAATTATGCTGAGCACAAGCTACACAAAACTATCTTCAGCCTATCACGATCAGTGGTATATTTTCCATGACAACTAACTCTCGTAATTTTCCCCATTTTTCATTTAGGCCAATAATGCAGCCCCTCTTCCTGAAAAAAGGGCCCTCTGAAATTTGGAACATGTTCAGAAGAAGCCGAAATAACTCAGCCTTCGTAACACTTGTGGCCTCAACATGAAAACAATCACAAAAACAGAAAAGGAAAAAAAAAAAGAAGCAAGCAAGTCTCCTTTAGCAAATAAATATGGCTTCCCCGTCGATGATATTCTAATTAAGCTAATAGTCATTGATTTTAGCCTTCGCCTCAGGCCCTACGGCTATAATTTCCCTGGGAGAACGCGTCGTCGACCATTCTTTTCCACCGGATAGTACTAAAAATTCCATTAATAACGGAGGATCTTTTTCTTGCCTCAGGTCTTCCGGTGAATATAACTTGACATTTAAAATGCCGACGCCACAGAACGCTTTCCCGTGGAATCGTGGTCCTGACGTACGGATAAATAATACCTTTTAGATATTGACTCACTGACTGGGAATATGTTCCTGGGGGTCAGGGACTTTGACAAGTTTGACTCATCTTTTCTTCATCTATGTTTTTCACTGGGTTTTGATCTTTCTATTAAAAATGATATCGTCCACTTCTACTTACATTTATTTAAATAAGGCATATTTCTTCTATCTCTCTCTTTATTGGCTGGCTACTAGATTGCTAGAACACCCATTTTTTTTCTTAGTTTTGTAAGAAATTCTGCAAGTAAGGCTACTAATGGCCGGATTAACGACCAATCTCATTGGTCGAATTTGATTTGGGTTTTTTCGCGGGCTTTTTAACGGCTCGAGCACTGTTATCTTCAGTTGCAGCAATTTGATCGAAATGTCCGGACGTTTTTATTAATATTTTTGCTGGGCCTTTAGCTCCCTAAAACCAAGCCTAATAATTAGGCTACGACTACCAACTCACATAGAACTAACCCACCCTGTTCCCAGGGGCAAGAAAGGACAATTCTTTTTTGCAAGAATTCTATAATGGTTGCTATAATTTTAAGGTAAGCCTTGTTCTTGTAAGTTTTTCTTGTCTCTGCCAGGGTAGAACTATGTACGAAGAAATTCTCACAGTTTAGGTCACTTACTGCTAGGCCAAAGGTTGACTCAAGGTAGAGGTACACTGAATGAGATTGTAGTAAGGATGCGGGAAGGGCATATTATAAGGACATGGAGGATATATATCGGTTGTCCCTGGGCTTGAAGAGGTTTAGAGTGTCGTGGTTAGCGAAACATCTTCTTGGGAGTCTGTTCCAGAAAGTAACAGTCCCGCGGAAGAGGCTGTCTGAGTGGAACTTACTACTTACCAAAGTTTTTGGTTCTGCAATCTTTATGTTGCTATTTCTTCTTTGATGTACCATATCCCTTCAGACCAAGGACGGTCATGGCTCTCCACAACTTCTTGTCTTCTTTTGTTATAGATAACTTCTAAATCTTTACCATTCCTTTCTGTCTTTGTTTTACCATCCATATGTTGGTTCTTCTTTTATGTGCGATGTCTTTTCAGGATGTGGTGACCACGGCTCTCCCCAACGTTCTCTCTTCTGTTGCTCTAAGTAACTTTTAACTATTTGTCATTTCTCTTTGTCCTTGACTTTTACTATCTATTCACAAAAGTTCATTATTATGTTACTCACTATTTCTTGCTTCACTTGCGTTCAATAAGTCCTTTGAGTGTTAGATTCGCCGATTCCTCTTTCCTCATATGTCTTAGAAATGTGCTTTGTCCTATTGTTGCTTTTTATAATAGCTTTCACGTTCGATATAATCTTTGACCAATATAACGTGGGATCGAAAATAAAAAAAAATATTTCTGATGAATTTTGAAAATTATTTGCTGAAAGTAACTTTCTCTCCCCAATCCACACACGTACTTGTCTTCTATACACAATTATATTAATAGTTTTATATAAAAAAAATGAACGAAGTCCACTTCTGCACCACAGTTTCCCAGGTTACAATTTTATTCACCGAATTTGCAGCATTGACCTTCGTTCGGCCAAAGTTTGAAGCTCGAACCCAGTGAAACTTTGAATGAATTACATATTAAAGAATGAAGTTTATTTCTTCGTTGTTTACTAAGCTTGAAATTTTCTTCTTCTTCTTCTTCTTCTTCTTCTTCTCTCGCTCTTCCTCCTCCTTCTTCTTCACTTTCTCTTTCTCCACCTCCTCCTGGTTGTTGTTGTTCTTGTTCTTCTCTTCCTCCTCCTCCTCCTTCTTCTCTTTCTCCTCCTCCTCGTTGTTGTTGGTGTTGTTCTTCTTCTTCTCTTCCTCCTCCTTCTTCTCTTTCTCCTCCTCCTCCTTGTTGTTGTTGTTCTTCTTCCTCTTCTTCTTCTTCTTTGTATCGTATCCCTTCACGTCATGGGCGATCATGGTTCTCCATAACTGCCTATCCTCTGAAGCTCTTAGTAAAGATTGTCAATTTTGCTATATCTCTCAATACATATTATGCTATCCATTTACATTCTTGCTCATTTTTGATATCATGGCGAAGAGATTATAAAACCATTTTAATTACCATTAAAGTATCTATAGAAAATTGTCATTTCATTGCCAGAATTCGTCTTGAAGTTGATTGTCAAATGACTCTGAATGCTGATATTCTTTGACTGTACCCTTGTTTCTTCTTTAGAATTGGGCTTCCAGTTCCTTCTAAAATCTGCTTCAGCTCGTTAATCTTAACGTCTACGCCTGAACTCTGAAATTTATATTCACTATTTTATTTTTTTCTCTCGTGCGCCAATAAGATTATAAAGGTTCACCTATCGCCCGGTTCACACTTCTCCCCCAATTTTTTGAACAGGAGTAGAGGTTTTATCCCATGTTTCCTGTTTAGGATTGCGTTTCCCATTCCTTCTAAAGCCCTATACTCCTAACGCTTGTTATTTCTTTTCTCTAATATAAATCTACATTGTGACGCTCTGCAATGAGTGACACTCGGGCCTTGTATTTGATGAAAATTAGTGAAAAAGACACCAAAAAATCTTTGCTCGTTTTTATGGCAGTGAGATCTAAAATAAGTATTTTCATTTAAATTCGATTCCAAACTCGATTTTTAATATCGATTCATTATCGCATTCTACAGATTCTACGACGCCAGACATCGATAAATACACGCTAAAGACTATTTATTGATCTATAGAATTTTATATTGTAAATAAACTGTAATATATGATTCACGCCAGGAAATACCAGAAGTCTGGATCAAACTTAATATCAATCAGGCATGTTTATCTAAGAAGTGTTGATCTCTGGTGAATCAATGGCTTATTTAATGCCGAAATTTAAATATTTTGATTGGTTTGGTTGGTTGATTTTGTTTAGCGGCATATCAACCTCTATCGATCATTTAATGTCAAAATCTAAATATTTTCATTGGTTTGGTTGGTTGATTTTGTTTAGCGGCATATCAACATCTATCGATCATTTAATGTCAAAATCTAAATATTTTCATTGGTTCGGTTGGTTGATTTTGTTTAGCGGCATATCAACCTCTATGGGTTATTTAATGCTGAAATTTAAATATTTTGATTGGTTTGGTTGGTTGATTTTGTTTAGCGGCATATCAACCTCTATGGGTTATTTAATGCCGAAATTTAAATATTTTCATTGGTTTGGTTGGTTCATTTTCTTTAGCGGCATATCAACCTCTATGGGTCAATTAATGCCGAAATTTAAATAGTTTGGTTGGTTGATTTTGTTTAGCGGCATATCAACCTCTATTGATCATTTAATGTCAAAATATAAATATTTTCATTGGTTTGGTTGGTTAATTTTGTTTAGCGGCATATCAACCTCTATGTGTTATTTAATGCCGAAATTTAAATATTTTGATTGGTTTGGTTGGTTGATTTTGTTTAGCGCCATCTCAACCTCTATGGGTCATTTAATGTCAAAATCTAAACATTTTTATTGGTTTGGTTGGTTGATTTTCTTTAGCGGCATATCAACCTCTATTGATCATTTAATGTCAAAATCTAAATATTTTCATTGGTTTGGTTGGTTGATTTTGTTTAGCGGCATATCAACCTCTATGGGTTATTTAATGCCGAAATTTAAATAGTTTGGTTGGTTTATTTTGTTTAGCGGCATATCAACCTCTATTGATCATTTAATATCAAAATATAAATATTTTCATTGGTTTGGTTGGTTAATTTTGTTTAGCGGCATATCAACCTCTATGGGTTATTTAATGCCGAAATTTAAATATTTTGATTGGTTTGGTTGGTTGATTTTGTTTAGCGCCATCTCAACCTCTATGGATCATTTAATGTCAAAATCTAAACATTTTGATTCGTTTGGTTGGTTGATTTTGTTCAGCGGCATATCAACCTATATGATTATTTAATGCCAAAATCTAAATATTTTTATTACAATTTTATGCCTTCAACTATAGATAAAATGCATTGTTACTCATTTTGCTATAAAAATTTCTTGTTGGTAATTTTGCCTTAAATATGTATCTTTGGTAATTTTTGTATATAAAAATGTATTGCTGGTGTTTTTATTATAAAAGTGTATTTTCTTACTTTCATAGTGTTTGGGGGTTCATTATTTACCCATAGCTGGAACCCTAATAGGTGCCACCATTCCAGGTCTGGGTGGACCAGTGAACAACTGCAATTAAGAAGTGGTTCTATGCTTCTCAAAACCTCCACTCTCCCAATCAGAAGCCTTGCTGCCGGATGTAGTTTATCTTTGTACCCAGGACTACTGTAGTGTGCAGTGTTTGACATAAACCTGACACACGTAAAAATAAGAAACAAAGTAATGTTTATAGACATGATAAAAAGAGTAAGAAACGTTAAAATGAATAAAAATACAATAATGCCTAAAGAAAGATGGTAAAATTAACGATTTACGACCTGTCGATCGTAACCAATCGTGGTCGTAAGTCGACGACGACCTGTACCAAATTCAACTTTATAGTGGGTGTTACACCAAAAAATCAAAAGAGCTAGGAGCTCTTAGAAGGTGTCCTCAAAGGCATCAAGTACAAAATCGGGCCTCAAATGACGTCGGCGAGTGTACCAACATAAACAAATAATGTCAACCTATCTGAACTTAGGAAATACACCTACAAGATAGTTGGATAACAAAGTTATATGAACTTATATGAGAGAGAAAAAGAGAGAGAGAGATAATCTTTCACAACGTCGCCAGCAGAAGATCGAGCGTTTGAAAAATGACCCGAAACAACATACCCTCGATTTTGCCGACGTTAATTTGAAGGCATCCAGATATGCATAAATAATTATTTTCTTTTATAATTTTTATTTGATAAAATTTAATTTTAATTATTTTATTATTATTATTTGATAATAATTTTAATTATTTGATAATTTTTAATTTTTATTAAAAAAATAGTTTCGTATTCTTCTCAGACGTTCCTACAACTGCTTGATATTGACATATCCAATTTGCAACTCGCATCTTAGGCTTTTTCTTTTTCTCATGACTATATATTTTGTCTTTTTGCAGTTGATGGCTAGTCCTTTTTTTCTCACTTTCATCTACGACCCTGTTTAAGAGCCTCTACAGTTTCCATTCAGAGTCGGCCATTAACAGAGTGTCACCTTCGTATCTTATATTGTCAACATCACGCCCACCTATAATGTACTTGTAGGGTCTCCAGTTCCCTTAGGATAGCGTCGATGTAAAGCTTGAATCAATCTGGGAAGGAGATGTATTCTTGTCTTACCCTCATTTCTATCTTTATACTGCTACTCAATTTATTTTCTACCCGTCGGCAGCAGCGTTAAAAACGCTTATTCGCAACACATCTACAGCTGGTGTGCTTATGGCCATCACTGAAACTGTCTACCGAGCTCTTCAAAATAACGGGGAAGCCCGTGCCGTGGCACTAGAGATCTCCAAATCATTTGATAGGGTTTGGCATGCCGGCCTTTTTCGTAAGCTCCAGGGTTATGGCATTACGCGTCGATTGTATAACCTAATACAATCATTCCTGTCTAACCGTGAATTGAAGGTCGTTCTCAACGGATTCTTATTCAGTTCCTATCCCACGAACGCAGGTGTTCCTCAAGGCTCCATCCTAGGCCCCACTCTATTCCTTATTTACATAAATGATCTTCCTGACGCCATAAATTCTCAAGTTGGCAGCTACGCGGATGACACGACAATTTATTCCTACCTCAAAAACAAATCTAGTGTCACTGACAAAACTAACTTGGCCGTGCGTCTCTAAAAGGACCTCCAATCGGTTGTGAACTGGGGCAAGAATTGGCTGGTCAACTTCAACGCTCCGAAGACAAAACTGCTCTCTGTTAATCACCACAGAGATCCTTCCTTGCCCTCCATTAGAATGTCTGACGCTCAACTTCTCGAGAGCATCTCTCTGCGGCTGCTCGGTCTCACGTTGACTGCTGACCTGAGATGGAATAAATACAATTGCTTCGTCCACTGCAAGGAAAGTTGGCTCCCTGAGCCGCGCCAGGAAATTTTTCTCCCCGGAATCGATCTTCCAGATCTACAAATCAACAATTCGCCCTTGCATGGAGTATTGCTGCCATATATGATCTGGTGTCCCTTCTGTTTGCCTCGGGGTTCTTGTTAGGCTCCAGAGGCGGATATGCAATGTAGTTGGCCCTGCTCTGGCATCTCGTCTACAGTCACTTTCTCACAGAAGCGCCGTCGCCTGTCTGTTCTACAAATACTTCCATGGCAATTGCTCCGAGGAGCTGCATTCGCTGGTTCCCAGTCGTCACGAGTTCAAGCGCCCTACGTAGCTGGCATCCCGCTCTCACCCCTTCACTGTCGAAACTCCTAAATGTAGCCGTCTCTTCTACTTCAATAGCTTCATGTCTCACACCTCTCGCCTGTGAAACTCCCCTATTCCTGTTTCCCTGAGAGCTATAATCTCCAGCTATTCAAATGTAATGTCAATTGACATCTCCAGTTACCTTGATCTGTCCACTACCCTCCTCCTCATCCTTTCTTCTATCACTCCTATCTGATATTGCTCTAAATTTTCTGTAACCCCTTGCGTCCTAGTAGCTTCCCGCCTTGCTTGGGGTGAAATGCTTACCCCCCCCCCAAAAAAAAACAAAAACAAAACATATTGCTTTTAATTATGAAACTGTAGCAGTGTGCATTTAAGGATAAAAAAAATATCAGTTAAAATGTATATATAATTATTGAATCTCCGGTAATGGAAGAGGTTTATTTCTGTTGTTTCAAATATTTACGAATGTTCTCAACAAGTGTTATTAAAAATGAAATGATATTTAGACAAATTAGTGAAGCCAAATGAAAAAAGTACAACGGTTTAAAAATATCAAGGAAGTGTTTTAATTGAGAGCTGAAAGGGCCACATCAAAATCCGAAAGCGCATTGGGATATCAAAAGATGCCATTCAAAAGCTAAGCAGGAATGATGCAACGCGAAAATTTAGTTAGAAGGAAAGAAAAGAGTAGTGAACTGTTACGTAATATAGGTAATTCTATATGGCAGATGAAGAAGAGAGATGAAACAACAGAAATGTGGTTCTGTAGTAGGATTCTGTGAGTTATCTATCTATCTATCTATCTATCTATCTATCTATCTATCTCATTTTGTCCATTATCTATCTATCTATCTATCTATCTCGTTTTGTCCACTATCTATCTATCTATCTATCTATCTATCTATCTATCTATCTATCTATCTATCTATCTATCTATCTATTAGGTTGGTGCAAAAATAATGACATAATAATGTCGTTTTTTGACGTATTAACGTCAAAAAACGACATTATTACGTCATTATTTTTGCACCAACCTAATATCTATCTATGTTAGCCTGTTCATTATCTATCTATCTATCTATCTATCTATCTATCTATCTATCTATCTATCTATCTATCTATCTGTCTCATTTCGTTCATATCTATGTATTTCAGTCTGTTCGTTATCTATTAGGTTGGTGCAAAAATAATGACGTAATAATGTCGTGTTTTGACGTATTTTTTAACGTCAAAAACGACATTATTACGTCATTATTTTTGCACCAACCTAATATCTATTTCAGTCTATTCATTATCTATCTATCTATCTATCTATCTCATTTCGTTCATAGCTATCTATCTATCTATCTCATTTCGTTCATATCTATCTATCTATCTATCTCATTTCGTTCAAACCTATCTATCTATCTATTTCATTTCGTTCATATCTATCTATCTATCTATCTATCTATTTCATTTCGTTCATATCTATCTATCTATTTCATTTCGTTCATATCTATCTATCTATCTATCTATCTATCTATCTATCTATTTCATTTCGTTCATATCTATCTATCTATCTATCTCGTGATATTGTGAAAGTGATAAGAATCCTTTGTAATCAATATGAACTGAGTTGAGTCGATATGAATATCTTTAGACAAGAAATCAATAGAAAGAAAAGTAAAATTCGACTGAAAAGTGTGTAAAAAGACCCAAATAGAGAGGGTTCTCCCTCCGCCTTTAATTGACACTTATTGCTCGGATATAATTGTAACTTAGCAGTTTATCAGACTAAAGCAATATTGACTTTTAAGTCCCAGTTGTATTTTACGTGTCTTAAAATGTTTCAGACTCTGACTTACAGTAAGAATTCGGAGTGAAACAACTCAGGAGATCTTCATCTGACATTGAATAGGATTTTATTTTCGCATTCCAGCGTATTCTTTTTAATATATATGAAATTCTACTCTGCATCTTGTTTACCAAAAAAAAAAAAAAAAAAAAAAAATATGATGCCACTGGGACGCACCTAAAATAATATATTTACTGTATTTGGCAACATGTAAACTACTTTTTGTATTCAACAATGGGCCATAACTTTCTTTTCGAGCCCTCAGTATTTGACAGTCTGGTGCAGACGCAGGTGTTTAATTAGGTGGAGGTCTGGTTTATCCCGTAAAAAGAAATCAGAATTAACAACTCTAAAACGTCACAGTCTAGCGTATATGTTGTATCATAAATGAGGAAAGGCTGACACACATATAGAAAATAATTTATTCCGGGGGATAATACGGTACACGGTTGAGAAGACAGCTTGGAGAGTTGAGTTAATGGGAAATAACAGAGACATCCGGAAGAGGCATGGCACGCGGAACTAGAACAATCTACCCCGGTGGGCGAAATAAAGGGTTCGGTTCGAAATTCTAATCACTGAAGAAAGCCTGGGCGTATAACGGCCGAAACGTTGTGAATATAGGAATGAAGATGAGGATAACAGTCCGTATAATGTAAATAACGTAAGTAATCGTAATGCCTCATTTCAGAGATATAGACGGATAGAGATGAGTTTGTATGTTTTCGATCATTCTCCATTATTTGGCCTTTCCATAATTTTGGTAGACATTAATCTTGTTCTCATCAGTTTACAAAACTTTCTTCCAGAACTTTTGTCACTTATCTCTGTGCTTTCTTGCAAATTCCAATCTGGCTTTCCGATTCTTTCTGCTGATGAGTGGTTTGTGGTATAGCCTCTATATTTCAACTCTCAAAATTCTTCGAACGGTTGATTGTGAAATCTTCACCCCTGCAATGTTGAGGTTTTTGGTGACTGTTGTTTTCGGCGTTTTCCTCGTAGCTGTAACAATGTTTCTATCATCATCTTTTGTTGTTTTCCTTGGTCGACCTGTTCTATGTTTGCTGCTCCGTGCAACAGTATTTTCTTTCATTTTCAGTATATTCCAGATTGTTTGTTGGCTATTTCCAATATTTGTCCATTTTTATAATAGCGTGCCTTTCTCCTATGGACAGCTTTCTTTTCTTTATATTGTTTTATCATTTTTAACAAAAAATACTGTTTTTACAGGAGAAACCCAGGTCTAAGAACAAGATTGTCATTCAGAATTATTTAATGCTGAAATAATTAATCTAAAAAGTAACATCTACGTAACAAGAAACTCTTGTCGGGCACGTTTTTCCAATAGTTTTACTCAACTGCAAAATGGGTGGGTTCAAACAAAAGGTGGTATGTCATAAGTTGTTTAACACATCTAAATGCAAATACTCCGAAAAAACCCCAAAGGAATTGTCCTTGCCGTTCTAATACTTTTGTAGAGGACAGTATGACTATATTTTAAACTAAGTGTATACCTAATCTATACCTACTTTTCAATAAAGTGTAAACCGAAAATATGCCTACTTTTAGAATCATGTTTAAACTAAAAATGTCCACTTTTTTACTCAAGTGTAAACTGAGCATATGTCTACTTTTGACACAAGTGTAAACCGAACTTATGTCTACTTTTGGAATCAAGTATGAACCGAGACAATGCCTACTTTTCGACTTAAGTGTAAACCGAACCGATGGCTACTATTTGAATCAAGTATAAACCGAGTCTTTATCTACGTTTTGACCCAAATGTAAACCGGGCCTATGTCTACTTTTTCACCCAAGTCTGAACAGAAACCTTTTGACCAAACTGTAAATCTAGCCAATGTGTATATTTCCCGTTAGTATAAATCGAACTTATGTGTACATTTTGACCCAAGTGCAAATCGTATCTGTATTTTTTAATCAAGTATAAACCGAAATTATGCCGACTTTGTTTTTAGTTAAGTATAAACCAGCATATGTCTGCTTTTGAACCAAGTGTAAATCGAGCCTATTTATACTTATTGACCAATGTGTAAACAGAGCCTATGTCTAATTTTGACCACAAGTGTAAACGGAACATGTGTCTATTTTTTCACCCAAGTTTAAACCGAACGTATATCTACTTTTTCAATCAAGTGTATTTCGTACCTATATCTAGTTTTTGACACAAGTGTAAAACAAAATCGTTGAATCAAGTGTAAATCGAACTTATTTCTTCCTTTTGTTCCAGTATAAAACGAATTTATGTCTACTTTTAGAATCAAGTGTAAAACGAAAATGTCTACTTTGTGTTACGAGTGCAAACCAAACTATCACTATTTTTTGATCCAAGTGCAAAACGAAAAAATGTCCACTTTTTAAGTCAAGTTTAAACTGAGCATGTGTGTACTTTTCGACTCAAGTGTAAGCCAAACGTATGTCTACTTTTTCAATCAAGTTTAAACCGAGCCTATGTCAACTTTTTGAGACAAGTGTAAATCGAACTTTTGGAATCAAGTATAAACTGAATCTATTTCTGATGCAAATTTAAACCGAATTTATTTCTACTTTTTGATCCAAGTGCAATCCGAACTGATGTTTACTTTTTGTCCCGATTCTAAATCGAACCTATGACTACTTTTCTCCTCCAGTGTAAACTAAGCCTAAGTCTACTTCTTGACACAAGTTTAAATAGAGTCTATGTCTATTTTTTTGACCCGAGTGTAAACCGAGCCTGTCTACTATATATATATATATATATATATATATATATATATATATATATATATATATATATATATATATATGTTAGGCAAATTATTTTTCCTTACATCTAATTGACTTTATTGCCGTACTTGGGTTGAAATTATATATAGAATTAATATATAGAATTTTATGCATATATATATATATATATATATATATATATATATATATATAATAAAAAGGCGTAATGCATATATATGTATATTTACCACTAATATTATCTATCTATCTATCTATCTATCTATATATATATATATATATATATATATATATATATATATATACTCACATACAGATATATATATATATATATATATATATAATATATATGATGTGATGGAGAAATTATTGTCTAAATGACACGAAAGTTGAAATAAGACTGGTATCTCATTTTAACAGAAATATTTATCAATATGACACAAAAATATCTTGAAATGCTATAGAGTAAATTTTTTTAAATAAAATCGTCATTGGCACAACCACGGCCTTCAGACGACTTCGGAATCTCCTGCATGTCTCCCTGTTTAAGTTGGTAAATTCTTCAGTTCATCTTTGGTATTACGAGGGGTTTTGTTGGTCTTTCGCTCAACTACACTCCATACATAATAATCAAGTGGGGGTTGCAGTTTGGGGAGTTAGGTGACCACATGTAAGGTGATGTGATCGCAGAAACTGTCTGACAGCCACATTTGCTTTTTTTTTCTGTTGTGTGGCACGGTGCAGGGTCCTGTTGCCAGACACATGGTCTTCCAGCAACCATCTTTGTAACCCAGAGCAGCACTACCTCGTCAAGACACTTGATGTAGGCCTCCGTGTTGAGTGTGAGGCCCTGTAGGAACGTCACCATCACGTGTGATGATCATTTCAAACACCACAATGTTGATTAAATATATCATCGAACTCTTTCCGAATCTTTTGTTCTGTCCTCAGATTGGGGCCTAATGTTCGTACTGGAGGTCCCACGCGAATGCCAAGCACAACGGACGGTCGTTTCTAAATTTGTGGCGGAGTGAATTACGTCATAGTGTTCTTTTTTTCTCACAGACGTTGCCTACCTGACCCTACTATGCTGTGCAGCTGAAAAATCAAAATCAAACAACCCTCATGTGCTAAATTAAAAATATAAAATGTCGAAAATTTACCCATGGCATTCTGTTTTTAAGCTTAATAGATTAATATATAAATAGATATAATGCACAAAGAAATATATACATGCACATAAATCTATATATTAATTATATATATATATATATGAAGAAAAATATACGGAAAAAACAAACAAAAATCCTTATATGCAATTATGCTGTTTTAATGTTAATATAATGTCAACGTCGGACGTTTCGGTCTAATAAACCATCTTCAGGACATATTCATAAAATATAATTAACATTATCAATTCAACATGACAAAGACGATGGACATAAGAACAAGACTTATCCAAACAGATGTCCATTGTCTTTGTCATGTTGAATCGATAATGTTAATTATTTTTGCACCAACCTAATAGATACATTCTATTTGTCTATATTTCTGAGATGAGGTATTATGTACAGTATTTACATTATGGGCGGACCATTGTCCTCATCTTTGTCGCCATATTTGTCACAACGTTTCGGCCGTTGTACGCTCCGGTCTTCTAGCAGGAGATAACTGATAACTGACATCCATCAAACATGGCACGTGGAACTAGAACAGTCTACCCCAGGGATCGAAATAAAGGGTTCAGTTCGAAATTCCAACCACCTGAAGAAGGCCGGAGCGTACAACGGCCGAAACGTTGTGACAAATATGGCGACAAAGATGAGGACAATGGTCCGCATAATGTAAATACTGTACATTCTATTTATTTTCAATTTTTTTTACTTGAATTGTTCACTTATATAGTATGTCATCCATTATTGTACATAATTAGATTACAATAAAATTTCTGTTTCAAATACTACCTTATGAAAGTTTATATGTAGTAGAATGGGTGAGGGCTACTCTGTGTCATAAATTCGGGGTTAGCACGAGACCCTTGTACCGGCCTTCTCTATAACTATGCTAGTAAATAATTTATGATTTAATATTTATGCGTATTTTTTTAATCTAGACCCATTGACTGTCCCCACCGAGGGGTTCATGTTTTAGATAAATTAGTGTAATGCAAAGTTGGTTCTAACATTTTTACCTAAATTCAATTTCTGATTTTTTTTTTTTTAACAGTAACATTCAACTTTTACAAGGCCCGAGGTCACTCGAGGTAGAGGTTTACATTAGGAGGCAATTTCTGCGGATAGGAGTGGAAAAAAAACGGTTAACCCTAGCCTTGAATAGGTTAAGATTGTATCGATCAAGGAAACATCCTCTTGGGAGTTGATTCCAAAGAGCAGTGGTTCGCGTTCGAGTGGAACTTCTCATCGATGGAATAAAGGAGGAAGCTGGACGGTTTGCAACTATATAAGTGTCATGGCGTGTCCTTGCTGTGAAGGTTTAAGTTATTGGGACCAGGGAATATAGTTCATCCGAGTACTTTCCTTAAAAGTAGCAATAGAGCAGCAAGAGGTTTACTACATCTTGTTTTTGGGAAAGAGGTTGAATGGCGGAGAATAATTCGTCACCCACAAGTGTTTGGAGACGGTTCTGGACTCTGTCAAGGCTAGAGAGTGATGTTTTGGCATCTCCCGCTTAAATATGACAACAATTCTCCATTTTCTCCTCATCTGGCTCTTGTAAAGGTAAAGGATAGCAGGATGAGTCAGCTACTTACTGGATTGGTACAGAGACTCGGCCATTTTACCCGTCATCCTTAGCAATGGATCGTATTGTATGTTCCACCTGGGATCGGTTCTTCAACACTCATTGAAGGGTTTGTTTTTTTTTGCAATTGTGTGAAATTTGGTTTTATCGTTAACATTTCTTTGCAAAGATTCCTGTCTGGGTTTTGGCGTTCCGCACAGACAGACATCTTGGATGGCGGTGATGTGGGATGATCTCAAGTGTTAACAATTGGCAAAGTCGACTTTCAAGAACAACAAAGAACAAGAGGAACATATTACTAAGAGTATATATATATATATATATATATATATATATATATATATATATATATATATATATATATATACATTTACAGGTTTTCTTTTAGAGCCATCAAGTGTTTTCCGACTTTCATCTGTGAACAGATCCTTCGAGAAATTGACCTTGATGTCCTCCTTTGACCATTTCAAACGCATTTGTATGTGTACTTTTGTCAACCGAAGCTTTGTCGTTGGCTTCGCTGATGTTTCAACCTTTTTTGAAGATTTAGCGAGTATTTCTGGACACTGTTGCTTCTCGAATGGTCCTGAAGAATGCTCTACTGGTCAGGCTTTGGTTATTTACAGCTTCACGTTTCATCCGTGGAAAAAGAACGTCGGGAAACAACACTCGAGTGACCCTTATCGGCCCTCTTAATTACCCTCAAAGGAGCTGCAACAAATGTTTTCACAGTTTGGTGATATCTTCCAATTACTTTGGATATTTCTAATGTAGATTTGTCTTTGGAAAGCTCAGATGTATTAATATCCTTCTCAGGAGGGGTCAAGTCAAATTTGTGACCCATAAACAAGTGTCATTAATAATCCTGTAATTGCGAGATTATAATGACACTAGTTTATAGTCTGATACACACTTTTATATCGTGTTAATATTGCAAATGAACACCGTTTGTTTAGCTGTTGCGCAGAATAATAGTTTTTATACGGTCTACGCATTTACCTATTATCATTATAATGAGAAAATTTCATGAAATTCCAACTGATATTTTTGGGACAAAATAAAAAAATTATCACCTCATTAATAATTTGAAATGCAGTGTATGCATATATATATATATACACACACATATATATATATATATATATACATATATATATATATATATATATATATATTTATATGCGTGTGTGTGCGTGTGTGTATATTAGTATTGTGAGACCGGAAACTACCTACACAATAGACTCTTCCAGGCCTATATTAAGTAGGCGACATAGCATTCTACAGAGAGAGTCTAGTACGACTACCAGTTTTGAACACTAACTTATAGTAAGCTCTGCTTGCACTATCTCTGTAACCTGTTGTTAATATATCTTTCTTACATCTAATCCGTGTTCCGTGTTTTACTTCTGTGGGCCCAACTTTGGCACCCACAACAGTGGCGACGAAGGATTCTAGAAACGCACTCACGGCGAAAACTAAAATACCTTACCAATCCCACATCTGTGTCGACGAAGAATTCTAGAAACGCATTCACGTCGAAAAACCGCAATACATTGCCAGTCCCACAACAGTGGCGACAGAGAAAGATTCGAGAATTTCGTTCTCACCGCATCAATAGCGACAGTACTCGAAAAATACACAAGCTCCACGCGTTCCCACAGCAGTGTTGAACGTGAAATTAAGCTGGTATTAATACATTAGCGATTTAAAAGCTAAACACCCAGCGTCTACATATATTCCAATACCAAACGCCATTGACAAACTAGCGATTCGACATCTACGGAATATTAAAGTCTGTCCAATACGAGAACGATTTCTACACACCCACACACACAGAAACAAAAAACAGTTGTTCGTAAAAAAAACTGACAACACAAGATCAAGTACTACCATTATACTCAAGTTTTCGGAAAAACTTTATGTAACTGAGTTGAACTCGGGCATAAACTTATTCTCCCCTCAAATTCACTGAGGTGAGTTTTCTTCTTTTTGTACCTCTATAAAAAAAAAAAAAATAAATACATAAGTGTGGTGAAAAATTATTCAATTACGTTAAAATTAACGGAACCACGGAAAAAAAGCTAAACACATAATTAGTTTAGTTTAACTATTGTCTGGTCATATTTTTTTTCTGTAAAAGAAAAAAAAAAGGAACAAAAATCTATCAAGATTTTTTTGTGTACCTCCTCTTAGTACACGTGTTTCAAAGCAACAAAAAAGCGCTGTCATTTTTAAATATGGAAGATTTGCAAAATGTAGTTGCCCAAATGTTAAAACTAAATTTGGACCAGCAACAAAAATCAGAAGAACGACAACAACAACTAATTTTGGATTTACATAAACAGAAAATGGAATTCCAAAAAATTACGCTTCAGAATGCTGAACTACAACAGAAACAACTTAAAGAATTACTTGTAAATGCAATAAAAGGCTCAAACTCTGAAAAAGATACAATATTCTCCCAGAGTATAATCTACAATTCAATGGAAACCTTTGAATACGTACCAGAGGAAGACAAAACGTTCCAGGCTTTTTACAGGCCCTACGAAGATATTTTCAACGTAGACTGTGAACAATGGCCCAGTAAAAAAAAGGTACGTCTACTATTGAGAAAACTGGGAACTACAGAACATAGTAGGTTCGTAGACTTCCTACTACCCAAGAAAACGACTGACTTAGATTTTTCAGAGACGATTAAGCTCCTATCGGAATTATTTGGGCCTAACACAACCTTGTTCCACAAACGTTGGAAATGCCTGAACACAGTCAAAGACAACCAGCAAGATTTTCTAACGTTTGCAGCATCGGTGAACAAGCTATGTAATGATTTTAAACTAGCCGAACTGACTGCCGATGATTTTAAGTGCTTAATTTTCGCACAAGTTCTAGTATCTGCAGAAGACGCCGAATTCAGACGACGGGTACTGACTAAGCTTGAAAACGAACAATGATTGACTCTCCAAAAACTGGCAGAGGACTGTCAAAGAGTAATATCTGTAAAGTTTGACTCAAATACTATCGAGGAATCAGGTGTGACTCAGATTAATAAAATCAGAAGTCTACCTCCCATTCTCCTCAAAAAGACAAAAGGCAGATCTCATGTCCTAAATTCCGCAGTAACCAAAACCCAAATAAGTTAAAGAAACCGCCCGGACCATGTTACCATTGTGGTAAATGGCATTGGATGAAATTCTGTCCAGTTAAGAACAAAAAATATTGCAAAAATTGCAATAAAAGTGGGCATACTGTAACTTCGTGCTGGTACGCCAACAGAACGAGAAAACCCAAAAATAAAATTAAACAAGATCAATCTGACAATATTGTTGATAGGAATTTAAGAAAATATGTAGCTGTGGATATTTTCAATAAGTCCATTAAATTCCAGCTTGACTCGGGTTCTGATATTTCAACCATTAACTGGCGTACTTGGCGAAAATTGAACAAGCCGACCTTATTAAAAACGGATAAAACAGCAAAATCCGTAACTGGCGAAAATATTAACATTTTAGGCGAGGTAATACTTACAGTAACACTAAATGGAGTTAACAAAAAGCTCAAAGCCTACGTATTAAAAACTTCAGACAACTTATTTGGAACTGATTGGATAGAAAAATTCAATCTTTGGGATTGCCCAATGAGTACATTTTGTCGCAATATACAAAGTACAACGTCCAATTTGGTAAATCTAAAAAAGGAACTCAAACAACAATTTCCCCAGGTTTTTTTTTCTGGCGGCCTTGGGAAATGTACTAAAATGAAAGCTAAGTTCAAGGTGAAGGACAGTGCACAACCGGTATTCAAAAAGAAACGGAATGTCCCTTTCGCTGCTCTAGAGCAAATCAATAAAGAGTTAGATAGACTCGAACAAGCAGGTATTCTGTCAAAAACAGATTTCAGCGGTCTACGTAAAAAAGAAGTCCAATCAAATACGAGTATGCGCAGATTTTTCCACGGGGTTAAACGATGCCTTGCAAGATCACCACTATCTTCTCCCAAGCCCTGAAGAAATTTTCAATAAACTCAATGGTGGAAATTTTTTTTTTAAAATCGACTTCTCGGACGCATACCTTCAGATAGAGGTGGAAGAACAAAGTTCCAAACTGCTCTGCATAAACACCCATAGAGGGTTGTACAAATACAACCGGCTGGCTTTTGGAGTAAAGGTTGCGCCTGCAATTTTCCAGCAGGTCATGGACGCCATGCTGGGCGATCTTGACTACGCAACAGCCTATTTGGATGATATACTAGTTACTAGTAAAACTACGGGAGAGCACCGGAACCATATAATAAACGTATTCGAAAAGATACAAGAATACGGATTTAAGGTTAAGGAGGCAAAGCGTGACATTTTCATACCAGAGATTAAATACTTAGGACACATCATAAATAAAGATGGTCGTCGGCCGGATCCAGAAAGAGCCAACGCGATCAGAAACATGCCGGCCCCAGATAACGTTCAAGCGTTACAAAGCTTCCTCGGCTTAGCTAACTTTTACCAAGGGTTCATTAAGAACATGCAAAATTTGAGAGGGCCTCTCAACCAACTTTTAAAAAAGGTCATGGACCCCGGAATGCCAAGACGCATTCGAGAAGATCAAGAAAACTCTTACTTCAGACCTCTCCCTCACCCATTACGACCCTAGTGACAACATCATAGTCACAAGTGATGCAAGCTCGTACGGCATTGGTGCTTGCATTCTGCATAAACTGCCAGACGATTCACGAAAAGCTGTGGCTCACGCATCAAGATCTCTACTTCCAGCTAAGAAACAATATTCCCAAATAGAGAAAGAGGCTCTAGGGTTAATATTCGCTGTGACAAAATTTCACGGATATCTACAGGGTAGACGATTCATACTGCAGACAGATCATAAACCTCTGATTACAATTTATTTATTAAAGACATTTTTATATAATAAGAACGTTAAACATAAAAATGTCGTTAATAAATCGTCGGACTTTGTCCATTTCTTAATGTATGACGTCATTTGTTTACATTTGATACGCCATGAGCAGTTATGAATGTACGAGATTCATGGAAGATTAAAGTTTATAAGCAGTAAATTCAACCTTGCCAACCAAACGATCCTTTGTGGCCGAGCGGTCAAGGCACGTCAGCGTAAATGACGGTTCCGTATAGGATGCAGGTTTGAATCCTGTCAAAGGACGAATATTTTCTATGAAAATTTCTCGGACATTCAGGCCGGTAAATGTTATTTAATACTGTTTATTATAAACAGAGCATTTACTTAAATAATTGTATCTATAATAAGAACGTTAAACATAAAAATGTCTTTAATATATATATATATATATATATATATATATATATATATATGTTGATTTACCCTAAAATGTTGTCTTTGCGTTTTACGTATAATACATAAATACGTATGATACACAAATAAATATATAGACGGGCATAAATCTATCTATCTATATATATATTTATGTAAAGATGAAAATTTATATATATATATATATATATATATATATATATATATATATTCCCCCAAAACTCTGTTCTTGCGTCTTAGAGATTTGATTGTTCTTCTTGGGTCGAAATCATATATATATATATATATATATATATGTATGTACATGATGAAAATTTATATATATATATATATATATATATATATATATACTCTTAGTAATATGTTCCTCTTGTTCTTTGTTGTTCTTGAAAGTCGACTTTGCCAATTGTCAACACTTGAGATCATCCCACATCACCGCCATCCAAGATGTCTGTCTCTGCGGAACGCCAAAACCCAGACAGGAATCTTTGCAAAGAAATGTTAACGATAAAACCAAATTTCACACAATTGCAAAAAAAAAAAAAACCCTTGAATGAGTGTTGAAGAACCGTAAAAGACACTTGTGTTTATAGCCACAAAGCAACCTGGCCCTTTTCTTTTATATATTTTTTTTCTATCATCAAATCACATTTCGCTCTTTCTGGATGATTTTCTGTAACGTCGTTTGCCATGTTATAATAATTCATTTAGACTGCAGACATCGTCTTCAAAATAATTCGGTCAATGTATTCTTTAAACTTCTTTCCATCTGAGTTCCCGAGTCGAGCTAAGAAACATTCTTGCTTTTTAGACCAACGATTCCCAAATGTGGGGCGCATGCCTCACCGGTGGGTCATGGTACTATTTTGGTGGGGACATGCGTAAGATGTGAACCCTTCTGCTTACTATCCCAAGAGAATAAGAGGGCAATAAAAGAATGGATTATTAACAGTGAATTGTTTTCTAATGAGTTCAAATTTCAATTTGCATTATTTCATGATTCAAAAATATCACAGAATAAACTTTTTTCAAATATTTTACATTTCTGCCTTCCAGTTGTGTATTATATGTTTGGAAACTATTAGGTTGGTGCAAAAATAATGACGTAATAATGTCGTTTTTTGACGTTAAAAAATACGTCAAAAAACGACATTATTACGTCATTATTTTTGCACCAACCTAATATATATACTAATTTTCAAAGCATAGTTTAGATGTGGCACAAAGTAGGGGGGGCATCCAGTGATGATCGAACTCACTATTCAGTCGTAATTGTTCTAGCGAGACAAGCTTGTTAACCATTACACCGCCTCGAGGTGCCCTTTTGAAACTGTATATATTTAACTGTCTTTTAGTTTTTTTAATTTTTCTCTTTCATGGACACCATAATCTTTGGAAATTTGTTTATAGACCAAGTTAATGGCGTTTTAAGCTTTTTTCATGTGAATTGCAATTAAATTTTCAATATGTACGAATCAAATATTACAAAGGGGCACCAGCATTTTAGAAATACCAAAGTGGGTGTGTGGGGGGGCATAGCCCAAAATCTGTTGGGAATCAATGTTTTAGACCATTTCACTCGAGTTTTCTTCATTCTATTTCGACTGCTTTACTCTCCAGAATTCTTTCGGTGCGAGCATTTTCAAATGAGGTGTTATAATTTTTGGAAAACGTAGATTCTTGTCTCTGTTGCTTTTATCGCAAATATTCAATCAATCAATCGAAAGCTTTCCTACTGTCTTTTTTTTTTTTTTTTTTTTTTTTTTTTTTTAAGTCGCCTTGCTTCTTTTGTGGGCATGCAGAAGGTTATCATTACTATTTTAAGTGAACGAGTCTCTTGACATCCTGAGTTTCACATGAGAATCCGTGAGTGCCGTCAACACGCGACTGACGATAAACAGAATGACGATCGAGAGCTGCTGCGTAGACTGCGAGGAAGATAGACGTGGTAGACTGCAGTGATACATATGTGGATTTTTCAGTGCGTACATGTCGCTACCGAATAGTACCCTAGGTACCCGAGTTTTAAAGTGGGTTTAACGGCAATACTGGTGAAAAATTGTTCAAGCCCCACCCTCGCTCCTAATCTCGTCACTTTGCCTTTTTAGGGACGCCTAATATGCCTCAAGGAACATCAGTTATGTACCATGCGTTATACACGCTTAGGCGATCATGTATCTACATGACTGACGAGGCAGATTTTTTTCCCGCAGAAGGTTGCCTTTTCTTTTTGCGGTAGACCAGTTGCAACGCAAGGCTACAGAATCTGCTATTTACCCATAGCTGGGGGAGAAGAAAAAGCTTTATACCTTTTCCAAGTGTATTAGCACATAAATGAATGTAATTTGACTGGATTTGATTGGAATTCGAACTCGGCTCCCCCGATTCCTCGCTAAAAAATTAAAAAAAATCTTCTTTATATCCGTTCTTCTTCATCATACATAATTAATTATATTTTCTTGTGGAAGAAATCGTATTATACGAGGGTCATTCAAAAAATTCTAAGCCTCACCCAGAAAGAAAATCGGCAAAGAGAAAGGCGTAAGAGTGAGAAAGAGATATAGTGGGGAGATTGCATAAGAGAAAGAGAGATAGTGTGTTAGGGAGGGCAGTGAAAGAGAGAGACAGAGAGAGAGAGAAAGACGAGAGACAAAAGAGAATGGGGGAGAGTAGTGTTGCGGGCGTGAAGTGAAAAGTGGCAGAAAGGAAATGAGAGAGGGTTAGAAATTTGAAAAGTTCTCATGGTCGAACTGCATACGATTCATCGCTCAGCCCTTGGGCATATATTTGTCTTAATTATATATATATATATATATATATATATATATATATATATATATATATATATATATATATATATATATATATATATATATATATATATATATATATATATATATATATATAACATACATGGACACCCCCCCACACGCATATATATATATATGACATAACGATATAATTTTGTATAATATAATTTTATATATATATATATATATATATATATATATAATATTAGGTTGTTGCAAAAATAATGTCGTTTTCTCACATGTGAGAAAACGACATTATTTTTGCACCAACCTAATATTTCGTGCACATGTGTAGACGTGTCAATCTGAACAAAACTTAATCCGATGAAATCCTAACGGATGAAAGGCATCACAAAAAAAAAACTCTCCAGTTTGTTATATATATATATATATATATATATATATATATATTAGGTTGGTGCAAAAATAATATAAAGACTTGTATCCACAGAAAAAGATTTAAAGAAAATGGAGGTCATTATTTTACCTTTTGGATCCAACACTTTCTCAAAAGGTAATCCTTGGCGAAACAGGAAATAATCGACGACACATTGATAACGAATGAGGAGGGAAAATTGGAATACGATTAAAATAGATTTTAATTATAAATACAAGAAACAATTTTATTCATTCCTACGTTTGATCGAGAGATTATGAGTCACTTTTTTCAATGTTATACTCTTTTTGGAACATCGTATTTTGTTTTTAGTCGTTAATTTGACCTTAGAATTTCCACCGCAGATTAGTAACCGAAAATAAAATGTGGCTTTTGTAATTTTTTTTATTCCGAAGGCGTAACAAGGATAGACTACCTGGAAAAGGAAAAAAAACGAATTAATGGACAGTAGTAATGCATTAGAATTAAGACCACTGAAGATAGCAATCAAGTCGAAACGCAGAGAGAAGCTGAAGGTATGTGTGCTTCAGGATACCCCGACTGTTTACACTGCTGAAGTTGCAGGAAGCGAAACAGCCAACTATGGCTTTAAATTCATACCCCAGTTCCTCTTATTCACCAGAATTAGCTCCATTTTATTTCTTCCGTTTCTCTAAACTCAAATCTCACCTGCCTGGTGGTGATTTTGAAAACAATGACGAGATCATATAAACTCCGAAGAAGCTGTTAAAGGGGCAAACTTTTTCCGTGATGGGATTGTAATGCTTAAACATCATTGGACCAAGAGCATTGATGCCAAGTGGGGGGGTGTTATATTGAAAAATTGTAAAAAAAAAAAACAAAAAAACCCCAAAAAACTGTCTTATTTCTCCAGTCTCTTCACTGACACAGTTACCTTTAAGAATATTTTCGAGCGTTCTTTAATTTGAAATTTTAAAAACCATAACGAGTTTTTCCGACGCTTTACTTCTATTTATAAATAAGTGTTGCAAAATGTGTGTGTGTGTGCATAGAGAGAAAGAGAGAGAGAAAGAGAAAAATAAAGAGAGAGAGAAAGGAAGAGAGAGAAAGAGAGAGAGAGAAAGGAAGGAAGAGAGAAAAGGAAGGGAGAGAAAGAGAGAGTGAGAAAGGAAAAGTGAGAAAGAAAAAGGAAGAGAGAGAGAGAAAGAGAGATAAAGGAAGAGAGAGAAAAGATAGAGAGAAAGGAAGATAGAAAAAGAGAGAAAGAAAGAGAGAGAGAAAAGGAGAGAGGAAAGAAGAGAGAGAAAGATAGAGAGAAAGGAGGAGAAAGAAAGAGAGAGAGAGAAGGGAGAGAGAGAGAGAAAGGAAGAGAGAGAAAGGGAGAGAGAGAGATGAACAAAGGGAGAAAGATTTACATCTTTTTCTTTGAAATTCCTTAATTTCAATAGACTTACATTAACTTTTCAAATATTCTCGCTAAACGCATTTTTATTATTGTTAATAACATGCATAAATATAGACATCAACCCGAACAGATTAATAACGAGTATAACTAGCCTGGAACTCACGAACGCCATTGTATCCTACAAGAGCCATACCTTCAAAATATGTTGTAAATAGAAATTGTGGTCAGCAGAGAACAATTTAAGAAAAAAAAAAAAAAAAAAAGAAAATGAAAGACTTATGAAAATCCTTGACACTTTTGTATTTGTTGTCTGTTTTTCCATTTGTCTTTTTATGCCGGTGAAAAATAAATAAATGACGTCATTTGTAGAAATCACTAGCAGACATTTTGATTGGCTACGTTGGATGAAAAATTTCTAGTGCTTGGACAAGTAAATCCGAAATGTCTGTAATTTATTCATTTTTTTTCCCTGACTGCCATCTCATTGTATATTGGGAAATAAATCAGACGAACGGAGAATTTGTTTTGTATTTATTTTTATTTTTTTATTTTTGCACCGGACTGATTGGCATAAAGAATACATTTTTCAGTCGCATTTTCAGTTTGTGGAGTGTAACGGAATGGGATAGGAAGACAACGATACAAGCAGATACCTGTGGAGCTTTTCTGAGTAGCGTTGCAACAATTTTTTTTTCTTGTAGCAATTGATCATGTGAAAAATGTCGCTTTGATTTGAAACCAGTTATTTTGGGCCATTCTTTAATAACATCGTCCTACGGTCGAATCATACTGAAGACACTCGTTCGATCGCTGAAATTAAGCAGCGTCAAGCCCGGTCAGTAATTACATGGGCTAGCACTTGGGAACATCAGGTACATTAAGTAACCTTCTGCAATCTGTTTAGGCTTTAAGTAACCCACAATGGGTTGATAAACCGTAACTCATAAACCCCTCCAAAAAAAAAAAAAAAAATCCGTAACTAAGGACAGGATAAGAGGGAGGGCGACCGTGATCATAGAGTTATTCCAGATTTCAAGATCTTTTCCTTAATTGCATAACATATGATTCGCCAGGACTACATACGGTTTTACATTCTGGAATGGCTTCCAATCAAGGCTGAAGAGCCCAGTCTGTTCTGCTATTTAGCCCATAGCTGGGGGAGAAGAGATGGATTTTATATCTTTCTCAAGGGTATTTTTGCACCACCCACACATCAAAATGATAGAAATTTTGCGCTTAAACTTATTATTAACAGATCCATTCCGTTTCTTAAAAAAGTAGCGGAAATAAGATAATACATATCAGGGTCTGTAACTTTTTTATAAAGGGACCCTACACAGCGATGTACCTAGCGATTGTGGTTCTTGCGGGGGTCGTAGAATTTTCCGCAGCTCCACACAACATATCAAAAAATATCTACAATATATAAAGAAAGATTACAGTTAACGGTAATTTATTTTGTTTCAATAGTAGAAAAAAAAACTCTAGAGATAATGTAAACATATTTGAAAATAACAAATAATGCTCATAACTCAGTGCGTAAAACTAGAAATAAATGTCCAGTAGATTACTTGATCCCAGGTGGAACATACATACGATCCATTGCTAAGGATGCCGGGTAAAATGGCCGAGTCCCTGTACCAATCCAGTAAGTAGCTGACTCATCCTGCTATCCTTTACCTTTACAAGAGCCAGATGAGGAGAAAATGGAAAATTGTTGTCATATTTAAGCGGGAGATGCCAAAACATCACTCTCTAGCCTTGACAGAGTCCAGAACCGTCTCCGAACCCTTGTGGGTGACGAATTATTCTCCGCCCTTCAACCTCTTTCCCCAAAACAAGATGTAGCAAACCTCTTGCTGCTCTATTGCTACTTTTAAGGAAAGTACTCGGATGAACTATATTCCCTGGTCCCACTAACTTAAACCTTCACAGCAAGGACACGCCATGAAACTTATATAGTTGCAAACCGTCCAGCTTCCTCCTTTATTCCATCGATGAGAAGTTCCACTCGAACGCGAACCACTGCTCTTTGGAATCGACTCCCAAGAGGATATTTCCTTGATCGATACAATCTTAACCTATTCAAGGCTAGGGTTAACCGTTTTTTTTCCACTCCTATCCGCAGAAATTGCCTCCTAATGTAAACCTCTACCTCGAGTGACCTCGGGCCTTGTAAAGTGTGAATGTAACTGTTAAAAAAAAAAAAAAAATCAGAAAATTGAATTTAGGTAAAAATGTTAGAACCAACTTTGCATTACACTAATTTATTTAAAACATGAACCCCTCGGTGGGGACAGTCAATGGGTCTAGATTTAAAAAAATACGCATAAATATTAAATCATAAATTATTTACTAGCATAGTTATAGAGAAGGCCGGTACAAGGGTCTCGTGCTAACCCCGAATTTATGACACAGAGTAGCCCTCACCCATTCTACTACATATAAACTTTCATAAGGTAGTATTTGAAACAGAAATTTTATTGTAATCTAATTATGTACAATAATGGATGACATACTATATAAGTGAACAATTCAAGTAAAAAAAATTGAAAATAAATAGAATGTACAGTATTTACATTATGCGGACCATTGTCCTCATCTTTGTCGCCATATTTGTCACAACGTTTCGGCCGTTGTACGCTCCGGCCTTCTTCAGGTGGTTGGAATTTCGAACTGAACCCTTTATTTCGATCCCTGGGGTAGACTGTTCTAGTTCCACGTGCCATGTTTGATGGATGTCAGTTATCAGTTATCTCCTGCTAGAAGACCGGAGCGTACAACGGCCGAAACGTTGTGACAAATATGGCGACAAAGATGAGGACAATGGTCCGCATAATTTAAATACTGTACATAATACCTCATCTCAGAAATATAGACAAATAGAATGTATCCATTAAGTTGGTGCAAAAATAATGACGTAATAATGTCGTTTTTTGACGTTAAAAAATACGTCAAAAAACGATATTATTACGTCATTATTTTTGCACCAACCTAATAAATACAAATTAGAGACATCTTATAATAGATCATTCCATCTTAAATAAATCAACAATGTTTTGCAGCATTTTTTTTCACCTAAACCAGAGATTTTTCTTGTTAAAATATTGAACAGATTTTCCCCATTCAACATTATGGATGAAAAATAGTGAATTTTATATAGTGTTTTTTTTTTTTTTCTTTTTTTTCACGACTTGGCATGTGCAAAAGGAATTCACAGATTTGGACAAAAAAAAGAAAAAACTCAGAATGAAGTCAAAATCCGCAAAAAAAGATTTCATCATTTAATAGTTCGTTGTTAATTAGTTTAATTTATAAAATATATAAATGAGGTAGAAAAAAGTTGATAAGTTTGCGAGGGTGACAAAAGCGCTGCCCGAGGCCCCCAATCAGGCTTGATTGGGATTGTCGGGGGTAGTACCGGCCCTGATGATATATATATTTTACAAGTATGTTCATATGCCGATAAGTTGTTGGATATTTTAAAAGTATATCCTTGTAAAATATAAAAGTATGCGCTTTAAAAGTATATCATTGTAAAATATAGAAGTATACACTTTACAAGTATATCCTTTACAAGTATATCCTTGTCAACTATACAACTATACGCTTTACAAGTATATCCTTGTAAGATATACAAGTATACGCTTTACAAGTATATCCTTGTCAAATATACAATTATACGCTTTACAAGTATATCCTTGTAAAATATACAAATAAACGCAATGTATGTAAATAAAAATTAGATACATGTCATAATATATCATTCATCTTAAATAAATGAACGTCTTGCAACTATTTTTAATATCAGCTTGAGATTTTTCTTATTAAAAAGTTGAATTATTTTTTAACACATTCAACCTTATGGATAAAAAATAGTGACTTTTATCATGCTATTTTGAGAGTTAGCCCGAGCAAAACAGATTCATGGATTTGGATGAAAAAAAAAAAAAATGAGCTGAGAATGATGTTGTTATAATCTTCCTAAAACCAGATCTTATTCTGATTCATGTTACACAATTTTCCATCACTGACCGGATATGAAAGCTCTGAAACCCAAGACTAAACTAAAAATATATTGTACATAATTGTAGCTTTCAATTCATGGCCGGTGCAACGATCTCTCCACCAACCGACACACACTCTACTACATCTCAATTTTCATAAGGTAGTATTTAAATGAGATACAAATTTTATTGTAACCTATGTACAATAATGGATCATATGCAATATAGGTTAACAATTCAACTAGAATAACTGAAAATAAATACAATGTATCTAAATACAAATTAGAGACATGTCATAATAGATTATTCCATCTTAAATAAAACAACAATGTTTTGCAACAATTTTTAATATCAACTTGAGATGTTTCTTGTTAAAAAGTTGAAAAATTTTAAAACGTAAATGGATAACAAATAGTGAATTTTATATAGCGTTTTTTGAGAGTTAACATGAGCAAAACAAATTCACAGATTTGAATATAAAAAAAAACCCCTGCAGAATTACGTCAAAATTGGTGAAAATTTTTCTTCCTTTAATAGTCAGTTCTGATTAGTTTAATTTGTAATATTGTAATTCTAAGTAGAAAAAGGCAAATGTTAATAAGATAGCAAGGATCACAAAACACTTCCCAGGGCCCCCAATGAGGCTTGCCATCCTCCCCCGGTTAGAGGTAAGGGGTTCTGAGGGTAGTACGCAACGGTCCTAGTGATAGAGCTTATAAAACAGATAAGTATTTAACTTCTGTCAACATAATAAAACGACCTTGAAAAATATCAGGTAAATAACTTTGACGAGAAATTTGAGTAGATTTAACGGCCACAATATAATGTTACTCAAAACTGTGAAAATGTTTCTCCCCCGACATGGAAACATTAACATTACCAGATCATAATTATTCAAGGCTTTCGCTTGTAACATTTGCTATTTTCATGTTAAACCGTCACTGATAGAAATACAAGTTAAGAATTAACGTCCTCCAATCTAAAAGGAAGTTAATAAGTTTGTCTAACTGGGAAGCGTTGTCAGTAAAGATGGGAGAGGAACAGATGAAGTGCTGAATTAACAAAGCTCGACGGGTTTTTCTGCGCTCTGCGGCCAATCTGGAGATCAACAGCCCTCTCACTTTACAACAAAATCAGGATCTTCAACACCAACGTCAAGTCGGTCCTACTCTACGGCTCAGAAACCTGGTGGGTACCCAAGACCAACACTCATAAACTTCAGACATTCACCAACCGATGTCTCAGGAACATCCTCAATATCAGGCAGCCGGATTCGTCTCCAGCGATCAACTGTGGGACAGGACCAGCCAAACTGCAATCGAGATTCACATCAAGAAAGAGAAATGGGGATGGATCGGCCACACACTCCGCAATTTCTGCTTCTAGTGTCACCAGTCAGGCAGGCAGGCCCTTGAATAGAATCCACAAGGGAAGCGAAAAGTGGGTCGACCAAAAAAGACTTGACTCAGAAGTGTTGACGCAGAGGTGAAGGCAGCCAGCACGACATGGGCCGAGATGAAGAGAATTGTTCGAAACCGCATCCATTGAAGAGGTTTTCTTGCGTCCCTATATTCCCCAAGGAATCAAAAGGCATAGTAATAAAAATAAAATACGTTTCTATTTTTTACTGTATAGAATAAATAAATCCGGCGAGATGATACATCATTGCCTTATATTTTTGTGTTGTTTCTCAATTGATTTTCTATACTCACGAAGGTGGTATGCTTTCAGTAACTGCTCCGAATTATTCCAACATCTTTTTCCAAATCAAGTTTTCCTAATAGTTAAAACAGATCTTTGTGTCGTACCTAATAAAATGTTTTTAGGTAGTGTATAAAACATTAGTGATAAATATGAAAATAAAACAAGAATGAAATGTAATGAAAAACAATCTGACCGCAGTACAAGACTGCAGAATGTCAGCTATGATGAAATCTTATCATTTTACTAAGAAGTCATTAATAAGGAAACTATGCGTTGTTTTTGTTTTAGATGTTCTTTAATTTCGATCCAAATATGATTAAAAGAACAAAATTATGGATCGGCCACACACACCGCAATCCTGCTTCTTGTGTCAAACAGGCAGGCCCTTGAATGGAACCCACAAGGGAAGCGAAAATTGGGTCGACCAAAATAGACTTGGCATTGAAGTGTTTACACACGACATGGGCCGAACTGAAGAGAGTTATTCGGAACCGCGTCCATTGAAGAGGTTTTCTTACGGCACTATGTTCCCCAAGGAATCAAGATATATATATATATATATATATATATATATATATATATATATATATATATATATATATATATATGTGTGTGTGTGTGTGTGTGTGTGTGTGTGTGTGTGTGTGTGTGTAAAACCTAAAATTTGGCTCAAACTGACACCAATAATAATGTTTTACTTGATCATTTTCAGTGCTAATTTGTCAAAGCAGGCAGTCTTTATAAGAATGATTCTTGCTACACAGTTAATTGGCATTCTGTTTACCATCTAATGACATCTACAAATCCTATAAAAATATTTTCATCGTTATTCGCTCTCTCTCAAGCCCGTCTCCAGTGTTGAGCCGGGTGAAACGTAAGAATTTGCACGCTAAAATTAGTTCCATAATTTTCAAATGATTTCACGGCTACCCTCTTTAACTTCCTCTTTCGATGGGTCGGCTCTCTCTATATGCTTCTAAAATAGAAACTGATCTGGAATTGAAAGCTGTTAACTTACCACACTATTAAAATCAATAGGTTTTGAAGGCGTATTTAATCAGTACTAGAAAGAGCTATAACATTTAGAAGTCTAATAAAAAAAAATCACTGTTTTAATAAAAAGAGTTTATAAATTTCAACTTACAATAATGGTATCTGTTTGCAGAATTATTGCCGAATATTTTCTGTATGGAAACGGTTATTTTTACCGTTACCATTAACATGGATTATGTTTTACCATTACCATACACAATCCTTTTTACTATTTTTTATTAGTTTAATGTCAGTAGTTCAACTAAAGCAAACAGAGTGGGAGACAAATAGGCAGCCAAATGACTGTTTCTGATGTTTGAATATCAAATAAAATTAACTTAGAATTTGTTTTTAAGGTTTGGAATTATTAAATTTTATCCCCGAAATTATACTAATGTGTTAACGTCATTGAAAAGTAGGAGAACTAAATTTAAACATTTCTTTGAAGTTTTAGCGTATTTTTTATAAAACATCATTTTCAAATTCAGTACCTATCACAGTTTTATTTATTTTTTCACAAAATTTGAAGTGTTAGTGTATTTTAATAACACAGCTATCATATTAAAGTTTAAAATCTATCGCCGCTTTTGCATATTTTTACATTTTTAGCGTATTTTAATAGGACAGCGCCCAAATTAAAGTTTAAAATCTGACACAACTTTGTGATCTTTTGAAATTATATTTAATTTTGTTTGACTACAAAATGTATAGAAGAAAAATACTAATAAAATATAATACTAACATTTTTTCATATGGTGACTGGGAACAATGCGTTAAAGTATTTGTATTCAGATCGGGATCTGTATTCAGCCCAAACTAATACACCTACACGCATATATATATATATATATATATATATATATATATATATATATATATATATATATATATATATATATATATATATATATATATAATATTCGTCTGCAGGTCTGAATATTCGAGAAATCATTCATTTCTGTTCAATTTCGTATCCTAGTGGAAACAGAGAAGTTGGGGTCGCATATTCAAACCTGCCGGAGAGCACATATTTTTCTTTAGACGAGAATAAATAAATAAATATACTGAGTAATATATATATATATATATATATATATATATATATATATATATATATATATTTTAGGCACCTCCATGAGATCGCTAAAAAAAAAAGCATAACATGATGAAAAAGACGCACACTTGACGAAAACAAAACTTTATCATCTAAATGTTCATGCTATTATTATGAGGAAATATCATAGTATTTTGGGGGTATCTTTTTACATTTTTTTATCGTTCCTAGAACGTCCGAAATTTTCGTTAAAAATTTTTTTTTTGAGTCAGCAAAATTGACAAATAATCAATCATGGCATCCATTTTTTTAAATTTTATAAAAAAAAAAAAAAAATGAAAATCTTAGTTTTAAACTATTTTAAAAATCAATTATCATTTTTTTTCAAAACTTATTTTAAGAAAATCAGAAATTATAATGATTATTTAAAATATTTTGAACCAAGTTTAAAGATGTAATTTGAAAATAAAACAAAGTAAGTCAAAACCTTTCGTGTCACTTGACAGTTGTTGAATGACGTATTGACGCATTACGTGAGGATAAGTTATTTAGATTTAAATGAAACAAATTATTTACCTCGTTATTTTAAGGAAAACTTTCAGCGCTCTAATTTTTTTGTACTTAGCTTTCACCTATACGTTTACGATGCTTTATGGAAAATATATTATAAAGAAATTAAGATAAGACTGTTAAGAATGAGATTAAATTTCATAAGAAAGGTATCAAATTATTTATAGGTACCTTTCTTATGAAATTTTATCTGAAGTGTACATAAAATATAATAATTTTATGTACATTTATTACATTTTACTGTGTTATTTGTATTTCCATTAATTTTATTATTAATTTTGATATTTCATTAATGGAAAAATGTCATGACTGAGATTAATATAAAAATAAGATCATATAAATTTCATAAGATGATACTGATACTTGTAAGTACTTGTCTCAGTTGAAATTGAAAAATCAAATTAACTTCTCCACACGTGTTTCGCAAAAGTAAAGGACTTAACAGCGGAAAACAATGCTTAACTCAAATAACGCAACTTAATGGTATTCTGGTTGGTCTTCCGTACTTTATTATTACAGCCCGATTATAAACACAAACTTACATATCTTAATTACTGCGGATATTCTGATTAGTCAAAACAATACAATTTACAACGCGCTAAAAAGACATATCTCATAAGAACACTTACGAAAGCGGATGCGGCTTTTAACTAATTTTATAATATTTTAACAACTTAAATGTAAAAATCTATTATAATTAAAGAAATAAAAACTAATTGTATTAAAAATTCATTTTTCATCGAAAAAATTTTTTGCTTTCAGCAAATATTATGGATATTCATAAAAACAACTAAAAGTAAATAAAAGCATTTGGAATTAAATAATATCTTTGTTTTATTGAGTTTTGTAAGTTACAATTCAGAGCTGATTTTTAAGTAGGGGGGTTCCAGTTAAAAAAAACAAAAAAAAAAACATAATTTGCATTCCTCAAAGCCTTGTGATTTTAACTATTGTAATCACGAAACTGGATTCGATCGATTCTAGCGTTTTTATAAAATTAGTTATGGGGGAGAGGTAATAAATATATTAAACATATTTTTGCCATGACTTTAATAAAAAAAACATATTTATAATAATTTCGATTATCCGTAAATAGTTTTTGAAAATGTCATTAACATCCGACAATTATTTTTATTCTTGCAAGATTTTCCAAATTAATATGTCTCATCCAAAAAAACGTGATAAACATTGTGTATGTTATTTTACTATATTTTACTAGTTCCGGTGATTCAAAGAAAAACAAGGTTTTTTCATCAAAATTTAGAATGTTCTAAAAAGAAGGAAAATTTTTTTTAAATAATTAAAAAAAAATTGGTCTTTCCTCTTAATAATAACATAAGCATTTAGACGATAAAATTTTGTTTTCGTCAAGTTTGGTGTCTTTTTCATCATGCTATGCTCTTTTTTTAACGATATCATGGAGGTACCTAATATATATATATATATATATATATATATATATATATATATATATATATATATACCTGCTAATATATATATATATATATATATATATATATATATATATATACTAATATATATTAGGTTGGTGCAAAAATAATGACGTAATAATGTCGTTTTTTGACGTATTTTTAAGGTCAAAAAACGACATTATTACGTCATTATTTTTGCACCAACCTAATATATATATATATATATATATATATATATATATATATATATATATATATATATATATATCATACTTATTATAAAACCCAGGTTGTGTCTGTTCATTTATATATTGGATCGGAATTCCTACATTTTTCAACCGATTTCAACAAAAATTCGCAGGACTACGTAAAATTACCTTGCAGTGGTTCTAACAGCGCCAAAAATTGGAAAAACACAATTGTTTTTGCACGAAATCAATTTGAAAACACGATTAAGAGGCATCGCTGTCGCGATAATGAAAGGGGGACAACTCATATCGAGTTATACTTATTATAAAACCCAGGTTGTTTGTGTGTGTGTGTGTGTTCGTTTATATATGGGATCGGATTTCCTACATTTTTCAACCGATTTCAACAAAACTTCACTTTTTTTTGGCAGGTAGTGTTCTTATTGTCTTGCACACTTTTTTCTTTATTTTTACATTCAGAATTCTTTAAAAATTCCATTTACAAGAGAATTATTTATAATAAAATTCTATTCAATCGGTAGACTCATAACGATTGAAAACAATGTTTTTGTTTGAGTTTGGTTTTGACCAATTCGTAAAACAAAACAAAACAAAATTAATTAAGACATGCGTGTCCGTCATCCTTAAACAATAATCTTTGTCAATTTTATTTTTCAACCTTTATGATGGTCGATACTTGATCTATCTCTTACTGTTACATCCCCGGGCAACGCTGGGCTCTACTGCTAGTATATATATATATATATATATATATATATATATATATATATATATATATATATATATATATATACTTTCAAAATTAGGCGATCAGTTGAATCCGTTAACTTACTTTCAACTTTACGGTATCCTCAGGCGATTTTTTATCAGTTGACCTTCCAACGCATTATTTCTTTAAAAAAATGACGCTATATTATTTTTAAATGGGTTTGATAGAAAGAGTGGAGGAGGATGTAAAGAAAGAACAGAAGAATAAATCGGGTCCAGAGAAGAAAAGCAAGAGTATTATAGATATATCGGTGGGAGGGTTCATTGAAATGTACATTTTTGTTATCCATCCTCATATGTGATCAGAGGAATTTTTTAGTATGTATCCAAGGAATCATGACATGATTTTTTACTTCAAAAGATTCTTTGGATCTAGAAATCTCATTATTGATAATTTTTCCTGTTACCAGAAGTTGCAAATATTATTTTGTTTGTTATAAGTCTAATTTTTAAAGTTAAAATCTCGACATGTTATTTTCATTTGTATTTTATTTTTTTCACACGATTATTGAGCACTTTTTAACACTATTGTTTCCTGGTTTGACCCAACTCTGAATATATATATATATATATATATATATATATATATATATATATATATATATATATATGCCTTGTATATAAGTATGATGACAGATTTTGGAACTATATCTCTTGTATATCTAGCAAAAATCTCATTAGACACACACACATATGTATATAACGATATATACTTTTGTATAATTGACTGTTTCATATTAGACGCAATCGTCATGCCTGACCAATGCGTCTAACATGAAACAGTCTGTCGTCTATGAGTGTTGATTTCAATGTTCACTTTTATATTTACATACGCTATATCCCTAATATTGAGCACTTTCTCCTATAAATATAGCACACTGTAAAATTATCTTTCTTCATATATATATATATATATATATATATATATATTATATTTTTATCATATGCATTGAGATAATAAAGATGAAATCTTACACAGATATTTCCAAACGGCAATTTTTAATGTTAGATGCATAAATTCAGACAACAGTTCCATGACAATTCCTTTCCACATAAGAAAGTTTTTTTTTTTTTGTTTTTTTTTTTTACATTAAAGCATCCCCTCTTGTGTGTAATATATTAAAATTTCTCAGATATTCTAGCTGGTAGATGATAATAATTATACTGTTAAAACACACACACACACACAGAGAGAGAGAGAACGTCTTAAATATGAATATCTATTAAAAAATAACATTTATATTCTAAGTGTTGTTGGATTCTATTTAAGAGCACTCAGAATTTGCAGCCCTCAATATTTACACGAAGAGGAGAAATATATTGAAAATAATTTGAAGATCCTTTATTACTCCTATTTCATATTCAATTCAAAACAAAAGGCCCATAAGATATTCCAAAATAGAAAGCTCCCCCTCTTGAAAAACTCAACGAATCAAAAAAACATTTTATTTTACCCACTAATTCTATCACAATTATAACTGAAAAGAATTTATCTAAACTCAACATAAAATTTATCACAACTATATCTAAAACAATCAACCACTTAATTAATAAAAAATATAAACAAAAAACAATAAGCTAAAACTTGAAGGAGGAATTTACTTCATCAAGTGCAGGAATTCCCAGAATGAATATATTAGAGAAACCTCAAGTGTTTAAACAACAGCCTATATAAAAACAAAAAGGACATTATAAAAAAACAAAAAAAAAAAAAAAACAAAACAAAAAAAAACACAGAACGCATTGGTTGACCACAATTTTGACATAAGGAATGCTACTTTGATTAAAAGAGAAAATTAATCCACTAAGATGAAAATGTCTGGAAAGTTCCTTGGTCGCTAGTTCAGCCACGGTAAATTTGTGTCTCAGTTCTTATAATATATCACAATTCTTGGTAGGTTTTTTGTTGTCATAATGTCGGATAGTCAGGGACAAAGGTGATGAAGAGAAAAACGTATTTGGCTAGACTGAAAAAATATCCTTTAAAAAAAAACAAAAAAAAAATTCTATCAAAAATTTTCAAACTACCAGTGTCTCTCGTTTAGTGGACATGCATAAACATGGCAGCATCAACAAAGTCCAGTCCGATGAAATCATATCGGATGGAACATGTCACAAAAACGTTTTTCCAGTTTGTCATACTATTTTTCTGAATACTGTGTGTCGATATATCAAATTATACAAAAGTATATAGCGTTATATATATATATATATATATATATATATATATATATATATATATATATATATATATCGTTATATATATCGTTATATATATATATATATATGTGTGTGTGTGTGTGTGCATGCGTGTGTGCGTGTGTATGTGTGCGTGTGTGTCGAATGAGATTTTTGCTAGATATGCAAGAGGTTTAGTTCCAAAATCTGATATCATACTTATTAGACAGAGGGGCTGCTTTAACGCCCCAAAAACTATTATGGGGAAAGGAAGCGTCTCTTATCTGTTATCTGGATTTCTACCTCTCACAGTAACAGTTACCGATTGTAACCATTTGGTGTAAGGTTACAATTTCATCTTTATTATTAATGTCCTGTAAGAAAAAAAAGTTCTAGACGATTTCCGTCCTAAATATATATTTCTAATTTTTGCAGTATTTCATTACGAGAAATGTAACAGTACCAAATGGAATCTAGTTCATTTTTCTTTTACTCAGCTAAAGATTTTTGCTGACAACGAAACTCGACACGGATGAATATGACAATCACACATTTTTCAGTGAAGAACTGACTCATTAAATTAATAAATTCGTCTGCCGGACGAGTTAGTTAACAAATGCGCAACCGTAGTTTATTCTTCATTTTCAACGTAGGAATGTCGCTCCAAAAGTAATGCTTCCTTTGTCTTCTGTAGCGCCAGGCGCTGGCGGTATATCAGTAGAGGTTGAACTATTCTACCGATACCCTTGTGTAATTAATTGAAGCAAAACGAATAATTCCGTTATTATTCAATTTCTTTGTATTTTTCCAATGAAACATGACTCACTATACATGTTACTACATCGTATGTCCACTCCACGAACTCGTTCCTTACAGACTGACCACAGATTTTCGATTGGATTTAAATCAGGACAGTTTCCGGGCCAGTCTATATTAGTTTGATTTGCTCACTGGTAAGGCTTGCCAGTGTGTTCGTGCAGCGTTACAATTTTCGTATGCTTCCTTATGGTAACGTCCATCGCATTGAATGACAACTAATCGACAGTCGAGACAATAGTGCTAGGGCGTGATAAAATCTGATGAAATCACGGATGACGCAATATTTTTTCAAGGCTAAATCAATGTCATCATACACCTCGAAAATAGTTTCATATTACTGCACACCACTGCAAATGACCTAATCTGAGGAAAAAATAGAATTCGATTACACCCTGTCACTCCAGGAAAAGAAACTAAAGCGGTTGTTTCAATTAATTTGCACAAGCGTATAGTAACTCATACTCTTTTGTCTTAGTACAGGAGCATCTGTGTGGTACTCTGGCAAAATCTAGAAAACATCTTACTATTAAGGGACCATTGATAGACACGTTTTAAACACTTATGGAATGCAAACAATGTATGTGAACAGAGATAGGCTGTGGATAATGCGGAAAAAAGTCATGGATTACGCGAGAAATACTTTCCTGATATTTTCATCTGTCGTAAAAAAGTGGAAAAAAAAAATTAATTACTGATTTTATTACTTAAAGGTTATATTTCGCGGATACTCGTATTTGAGTAGACGCTCCGTTTATATATTAAAGAGTATATTTATATATTTTTGTCAACCAGCCTGAATATTCGAGAAATTCGTATTTTTCCGACAGGATTCTAACCTACCCCACTACGCCCCTTTGCATTTATAAGGTATTATATGTATATATGCATATATAATAGTCTTTAGTTGGTAATTATTGGAAACACTTTCAAGCGCATTTTTATTGTTGATTCAGGCAGTGGAAGGTTAAATCGTCTTGTACTCGAGTAACTACTTTTTAAAACATCAATCAGATCATATATATAGTTGTAACCTAAACAAGGTTACTAAATAGAATAATCACACGAAGGTTGGTAATGCACGTAATAGTTAGGGCAAGAACAACACATATAAGAGTTACCAGCGGAGCGTAGAAGTAGTAGTCAACTGCTCGACGTGAGTTCAGTGAATCCTACAATGAATCTCAAACTGCAGGATATCTACCACGTGGTCAGATGCAGCACAAGGCCGAATTTAATGTGTGGTATATGAGCCCGTAGGCTCAGCCAAAAATTCCCCGCAGACTTCATATAAAACGGGGTCGGGAAGCTGTTTCCCGAGACGAGACTTTGCCTTTCGACATAGCCTCGTCTGGAGATCCTCTCTGTCCGGAGGCAGAGAGTTTGACCAACGCAACTGGAGACGAATCTCTGACTGCAGGATATGTACCAACCGTCTCACGCGGTCAGATGTGGCACAAGGCCGAATTTATTGCGGGGTATCTGAGCTGGTAGATTCGGCCAAAAAATTCCCCGTAGACCCCGTATAAAACGGGTCGGGTAGCTGTTTCCCGGGACGAGACTCTGCCCTTCGACATAGCCTCGTGTGGGGATCCTCTCTGCCCGTAGGCAGAGATTATGACCAGCATAGCTGGAGACAAATCTCTGACTGCAGACCAACATACGTATTTATGTGATTGGAGACATACCTATTATCGTCCGTAGGTATGCTTCGACATATATATATATATATATATATATATATATATATATATATATATATATATATATTTCAATTAAAAGGTGCAATTATAATTTATAAATTCATGAACCATTCATACAAAAAACAAATATAGAGGTTAATGATTTAAATTAACCTCTATATTTGTTTTTTTGCATGAATGATTCATGAATTTATAAATTATATTTGCACCTTTTAATTGAAATTAAAATAACTGATCCAACGTGCAACTCTCGGATAATGTGTGACATTACTGTAATTTTTTAACAATATAGTTCATAGCATATTCACGGAAAATCAACCAGTAAAAAGAATTCCCTTATTGCTATATTTGTACAAAAACGCACAACCTTAAAATTTAAATTCAAACGACCGCACGTTCCAAAACAATAACACATTTCTCATAGCATTTTTTCGAATTAAATTTCTATTTTCGTTGTCCTCTTATTACTGAGAAGTAAAAACAAGAACAAAATCTACTTCCATACCTGATGATGTCTGTAGGAACAGACGAAAGCTTGTAAAAAATTAAAAAGACCTTATGCAACTGGAATTTATAAACGGGGATCATATCATTCATATACAGGTTCGGGGTTGATGTATCTTATTTATATTGTTTGCGACGAAGTATTCTCGCCATTTAAATCATTGACCTCTGTATTTGTTTTTTGTATGAATGATTCATGAATTTATATATAATTCATCCAGGAATAAAGAAAGGGAAAAAGAAAAAGAAAAGGAAGAAGTGAAAAAAAAAAAGGATAAAAGTGATAGAGAAATGAGTTTTAATATTAAGAGGGAGAAAGAAAGAAATACAAGCGATTTCAAAATAAGGCTTATTGGGTCAAAAGAAAGGGAGATAGGTATAGTGAGGGGATATATATATATATATATATATATATATATATATATATATATATATATATATATATATCCCCTCACTGCAAAAATAATATATATATAGCCCCTCACCGCAAAAATAATGACGTAATAATGTCGTTTTTTGACGTACTTTTTAACGTCAAAAAACGACATTATTACGTTATTATTTTTGCACCAATCTAATATGTACATATTTGAATAAAAACAGATCACTTTATGGTTCCATGTAATAAGTTATTTCACCACAACCCTTTTAAAGGGCTCTAGATCATCAGACTTCCAAAAGTTGAAATGAAAAATGAAAAGAAACTTACACATTTTTGACGGACCGCACCAAGCGTATGTGAAATTAACAAAGTGAGGAAGTGAGGTGGGAGAGAAGATATGAGTGAGTTAGACGTACCATTTCAATTGCTTATCATCCTTACATTGAGCTCTCTGGATATCATCCTCCTTGGGTCTACCCATACGGATTACCTAGTTTTGCATAAACTAAATATATATATATATATATATATATATATATATGTATGTATAATAGCTGGTCACTCGAATTCGTCAATTAGGGCGGCTAGCCAATCCCTATTGCAGACGCTCGCCCAGGCACATTTATGTTTGCTCAACACCCACAGAGCGCACCTGTTGTTTTATACTGCAACTATGCTGAGCAATCCTTAGTTACAGTTTCGGGGAGAGAGCGTGTTATCTAGCATGATCAACAATCTGAAAAAAGACCAACAGACTTCAAACAATTCTTCTTCTTATATATATATATATATATATATATATATATATATATATATATATATATATATATATATCTGATGGAAGAACAAAAGTCCATCGAACCAAATGTATAATATCTAAAAAAATATCACAAAACTAATTGTTTCGTTTTTCCACGTTTTCAGATGAGACATTTACCCATCTTGGTGCTATTTGTCGTAAGAATCCCTGAAAAACCATTTAAGTTATTCAGCTAGAAAGAGAACAGGTTAAAATTGTTTTGTGTCAGCCACACTGTGTCTTCCAAGTTGAGCAATGGTGAGAAGAAAAAGATCATTCAGGCTTTCAGTAATGGTACGAACGTTCATACTCTGATTGCCATCTTCAAAGTCCATTCAAGAACCATCAAGTTCACGATGAAGAAGTTTAAAGAGGGAACAGCAGAGAGGAAAACTGGATCAGGAGGTCATAACAGGAAGAGGGAGGATTATCAGTTAAAAAGATCAAATAGAAAAAATCTAACTCAATCCATATGAAAATCCATAAAACGTTTCGCACGTGAGAGAGGAGTTTCAGCTATGACAGTGCAAGGAGCAGTAAAAAAAAGACTTGAAAATTAAATCGTACGTGAAGCCTCTGAGGCACCTTGTTACTCCAGGACAAGATTACAAGGTTAGAGAGGACGAATGTCACCTTCAATAAGCTGGAAAATATCCTGTAATAATATATATATATATATATATATATGCTCCCGATCCTTAGCTATGATTACTTAATGATGAACATGTCATTTTCGTTTAGGATTGATTTCATCACGATTCTCCTGTTAATCTTGGAGAGTAATTATCCATTTTTATTGTTCAGAGCACAATCCAATAGTATGATAAAAACCTCAGACAATTCCAGTAAGGTATCTTTAATCATTTCTAAGATACAACGATTCAAAGCTTAATCTGACAATTGGATAAATCTTGTTACCCTCGATATATATATATATATATATATATATATATATATATATCTGTGTGTGTGTGTGTTTATTGATATGCGTGTGTGTGTTCGTGTGCTGCTGCCCATTATCACATCTAATGCATTTGCAAGCAGATCTACATCTTATATGGGAAGGCATCAGCATGATGAAGACAAATTCTATTCAAATAATAATAACGAATCGAAGAAGTTTTTATGTTTTTCAGTTTCATGTTTCGTGACTCATCGTTATTTATGCAAATTATTAGCATTAAAATAGAATGAAGAAAGAAGCAACTCGGTTTTTTTTCTTTCAATTCTGATTTGTTCATTTTTTTATATATATTTATTTAAGAAAATTATATGCACGCCGCAATTTGATGAGAAAAATGAGGAAGAAAATTGAAGAAGAAGAAGATTGAAGAAGAAGAAGGCGGAAGAGGAGAAGGAGACGGAGAGAAAAAGGAAGAGGAGGAGAGGAGAAAAAGGAGGAGCCGAAGAAAAAGGAGGAGTACGACGAGAAAAAAGAGGAAGAGAAAAAGGAAGAGAAGGAGGAGAAGCAAAAGAAGAAGAAGAAGGATGAGGATGATAATAAGAAGAAGAAAAAGAAGAAGGAGGAGGAGGGGAAAAGGGAAGGAGGATAAGCAGAAGAAGAAGAAGGAGGTGTAGGAGAATAATAATAATAATAATGATAATAATTAATAATAATAATAATAAGAAGAAGAAGAAGAAGGAGGAGGAGGAGGAGGAGGATAAAAAGAAGAGGAGGAGGAGAAAAGGGCAGAGAAGTAGGAGGAACAGAAGAAGAAGAAGAAGGAAGAGGGGAGGATGAGGAGAAAAAAGAGAAGGAGGAGGAACAGAAGAAGAAGAAAAAGGAGGAGGAGGAGTAGGAGGAGAAGAGGTAGAGGAAGAAGAAGAATTGTTTGCAAGATGTGTTTCGTTGGAAACCTGGAGAAGGAAAGATAAAATGTGAAAATAAAGTCCCTAATAAAAGGGGAAGGAAAAAGGACAGAACGAGTGACGTGAATTGAAAGGTGTTGTTTGAAACGGCAAAGGTAGGTTGGGCGATCGGGGGCTGGGGTTGGCCTGACGCAATTTTTGAATAAATATTTGTATCAACAATAGTCACATAAAGTGCGATGAGGAAGAGGAAATCCAAAAGTCTATTTGCATTCAGAGGGACGAAAGCATAAAAAAAAAATGGACAGGAATAAAATCAAAATGGGTCTGAAATATTTGAACATTTATCCCACTTTTTATTCAAGAAAATATTATATACCGTAAGCATGTCAACAGTATAGAGGGGATGGTGGAAGGGGAAGGGTTGGAAGAAAAAAAGAGGGAAGCTTGGAGAGAATGAGAGAGAAGTGAGAAATGACGGAAAGGTAGAGAGGATGGACAAAAGAAATGGGGTGGTAAATTAGGAGTGCGAAGAAGAAAAAATAAGGAAGTGAGAAAGGAAAAGTGAGAAAGGAAAGAAAACGTGAAAAAGAAGGGAAGGAGAAAAGTAAAGATGGAAGAGTAAGAGAGACAAATAGGGGTAGAAAGGGGAGAAGGATGAAAATTATAGGAGAAACAAGAAAGGACAAGAAAAAGGGAGAGAAATGTTTTTGTTTTTTTTCAAATTCGACTTAGCATTGAAATTGTCAAAATAATTCCAATGTAAAAATTGTAAATTACAGTTCTTTTAAGAAAGTAAAAAAGACGAATAAAATGAAGAAAGAAAAAAAAAACGAATAAGTTGATCACTCATGTCTTTTTTTCCTTCAGAAGGTCATGCTGCGAATCAGCCATTCTTAAGAAATTGATTCCAGTTTGTAGAATCTTCACCAAGATTTTAAATTTATGTATTCTTTCTTTCCTTCTTTCTTTCTTTCTTTCTAACCGATTATGTATTTGATCTTTCTTTCTTTTTAAATCAGAACTTCCTTCCTTCCTTCCTTTCTTTCTTTCTTTCTTTCTTTCTTTCTTTCTTTCTTTCTTTCTTTCAGTAGTTACATTGTTAAGTCATTTTCTTTCTATCTGTTCTCCTTTCTCTCAAACGTCCACTCTCTCTGTTTTCTGATTTCTCTTTCTATTTGCCCGACCTTTCAATCTGTTATCTGTTCCTTCTTTTCTGTCTCGGACAAATACCCTCTCTTTGTCTTCATTACTCTTTCTTTCTTTCTTTCTTTCTTTCTTTCTAAATGATTATATTCTTTTTCTTTATAAAAATTTATGAACTTTTTCTTTCTTTTTTTTCTTTATATGTGATGGTGGATTATATCTTGCTTTCTTTTCTTTTTTTCATTTTTTCTTTCTTTCTAAACCATGTGGATCCTTCCTTCCTCTTTAAATCATTATGTATTCTTTCTTTCTTTTTTATAAGCGATTATTCATTGTTTCTTTTTAAATAGTTACGAGTTTTTTCTTTCTTTTTTTCTTTTCTAAATTCTTTTTTCTTTATACAAAATTATGAACTATTTCTCTCTTTCTTTCCTTCTTTCCTTCTTTCTTTCTTTATATATCTTTCATGCAGAATCTTTCTTTCTTTATTTCTTTCTTTCTTTCTTTATATATCTTTCATGCAGTCTTGCTTTCTTTCTAAGTAATTATACATTCTTTTTTTTGTCTTTATAAACTTTTTCTTTCTTTACAAGCATACATTCTTTGGTTTTCTGTTTTTTTTCTTTTTGTTTTTTCTTTAGCCAGAAGTTTGGGAACCTTAGGCTAATGAGAAAAACAAAAAACAAAACAAAATAAAACTTTTATTTCATACAGAGTGCAAGGAAATTATATTAGGTTGGTGCAAAAATAATGACGTAATAATGTCGTTTTTTGGCGTATTTTTAACGTCAAAAAAACGACATTATTACGTCATTATTTTTGCACCAACCTAATACTAATATTGGGGTGGTTGGCTAGTTGGTCTTAGCGTTATTCGCACGTTTCCTGTTTGGTTTCTGCATCTGATGTTCGTTTGGTCATAAACTTCTTCATTTCTTGAGAGCATTTTTTTTTTACAAAGTTAGTTGGTCATAAGAAAATATTTCGAAACTGGACGGTCGACTCTCACATTTTGCGAGCTTAAGATGATCTCTGTATCTTCTTCTTTGACCGCACACTGTTAGTTTTCCGAGTTCAAAATACAGGAATTACTCTGAAGCTTTTTCATTCTCTATTCAGAAATACTAAGAAATGATATTTAAAAAAAAGTCTCATTCATTTGTATTTCGTATTTCTTTTCTTCACTCGCGCTCACTTCTTGTTGCTGTTTTAATGTCGACCTTCTTTTTTTCCCCCGTATATTATTCATTTAAGTGCAAATTTTTGTTGCTCTAGCGTAGCATCTCAAATTTCAAATTAGACTCACATTTCTCGAAGTGTCAATATAATGGTATACGGAGATACAACACCGAAGCAAAGCACGTGTCTCTTGGCTTAACGGAACCCCTTGACGTGACGCCAAAGGAAGAACAGTCGAAGTAAAAGATCCATTTATAATCTCCACACACACAGACAAAATAAATAAATAACAATCACTCATTCTTCTGTTCTCTTTGCATACTTATATTCAAAGGACGCCATCGCATAAAAACGAGACGGAGACAGAGAAAGGGAAAATGAATTATACAGTTGAAGACAAGAACGAGATTTTTTTTCCCCCTTTCCTCTTGAAAATCAGCAAAATAAATAACTGGATACGTATAACATGCTAGCCATTGTCATGTATAAATATAGCCTTAAGCCCCGGCGTTGGTTGTTGCAAGCAATGTGCACGGATTGACAGTTTGCAATTGAATACCAACATTAATTTACTTTGGTTGCATCGTTCATTCATCCGTTCGGCTTACGGCCAAATCACGTTGAAACACCAGTTAAGCAACGTCGAGCCGGTTCAGTACTTAGATGGGTGACCACTTGTGAATACCAGATGCTGAAAGCTTGGATGTGCGGGTGGGGAAATAGATAACAACTGAAAATTGTTAATCGAAGTGCCGAGTTCCAATTCAAGTCGGGTTTGTTATATTCACTTACACATTGAGAAAGGTATGAATCCACAACTTTTCCCTCCTGCTATGGGTTAATTAGTATGATTTGCATCAGTAAATCATTATTACCTTAAAAAAAATTCTTACAATCTAAAAATATTTTCTAGATTTAAATAACCTGCAAAAGCCATATTCATAATATTTCGGCAGTTGTATGCTTCGGCCTTCTTCAGATGATTGGAATTTCGAACTGAACCCTTTTTTTCGTCCACCGGGATAGATTGTTCTAGTTCCACGTGCCATGCCTCTTCCGGGTGTCTCAGTTATTTCCCTTTAACTCAACTCTCCAAGTTGTGAACTGGTATTGAACTCTCAACCTTTAGGTCTAGTCACTGGATCTAACCAACGTCATTATCCATTTGGCTATGATGAGGATAACAGTCAAATAATGTAAATGATGCAAGTAATCATAATACCTCATCTCAGGGATACAGACGGAAACCCGCAAAAGGTTGATAAGCCATAAAGACAAATCAACCAACCAATCTATCAAATTCGTCTATTCTTTTTTTTAAATTAAAAGCTAATATTTATCTTTTTTTACATAAGATATTTTTTAAAATGCCTTGAAAAGTGAATGACAAAGTCGCTTTACAGGCCATTACTAGTACAGTGAGGCTGATCCTCATTATGCTTCTCCCACATATGACATTTGGTCAGTCTTTAGCTGACCTCACAATGAAAATCTCAGGTAAAAACGCTAAACACGATTTGCATTGACATTGTACCTCCTCCTCTTACGCTCACGCAACAATCTCATTCAGTAACGCTCCACCTTGAGTGGCTCTCGAAACTTGTATTAGTTGAAATTTTGTAAAAAGTGCAATTTCTTTATATTATTCAATACATGGCCCAAGAGCCACTCAAGACAGAGGATTACTGAAAGACGTTGTCGTAAAGATATAAAAAGGAATAAGTACAAAGTTCGTATTATGAGGCTATGTAGGATAGATAAAAGTTATCCCTAGACTTGAGGGGGTTAAGATTGTAGTGATAATGAAAGCGCCATTTCCAGAATCTGTTGTAAAAAAGACATTTCTGGAGAAGAAACTATTTTTATAGAAATTCCTCCTAATCAAGACGAAAGGAATTAAAATGATTTGATCCTGTGTACATGTCATGACGGATTTTAGCTATGATTATCTGAATTAAGAAAAATAGTCCGTCTGAACATTTGCCATAGAAATACACCCTTGTGCAAATTAATTGAAACAACCCCTTTAGTTCCCTTTCTTTCACCATACGGTCGGTTTTACACCCACCGGAGTGAAAGGGTGTATTTTTTTCTCGGATTAGGCTATTTGCAGTGGTTTGCAGTAATATGAATCTATTTTCAGGGTGTATGATGACATTTGTTTGGCCTTGAAAAATATTGCGTCAGTCGTGATTACATCAGATTTTCATCACGCCCAGACACTATTATCTCGACTGTCGATTAGTTGTCATACGGCCATTGTCTACGATGGACGTTACTTCAAGGAAGCGTACGAAACTTGTAACGCTGCACAAACACAATGGCAAGCCTTAAAAGTGAGCATATCAAAGCACTATAGACTGACCCGGGAATTCTAATCGAGAATCTGGGGTTGTAGCGAAACTGAAAGGCGGCAGTCTGTGGGTTCTGCTGAACTGACTACAGTTCGCCGTTCTAAGAAGCAACGAGTGGCATGCGTGATATGTAAGCAGAATAGTGGACGCTTACGCAAATGTAGCAACAGTCCCTGGCTAAATGAAATGCTGGACGAACAAGGAGAAAAAAAAAAGGTCTACCTTAAAATCCGAAATGAGCGCGAACGCGTTTCGCCTGCACAGTATCGGGAGTTAGCAATAAAGGCACGAGCGTCCTTGTGGGGTGCTATTTATGAGTCACGGATGTGTAACGTATACTAATTTCAGCCAGTTAGAACTGATATAAAACGAGCAATCTCGCAGGTGAGGGGGGTCTTTTCTTTTTCTTTTGTTCTTGAGTTAGTCGTACGGTTCGGGTGTGCATATCGTCAAGAAAGACTATAGGAATCTATCTTCCTCCTTATACTTGGGACGGCAGTGTCAAACTTAAAACCAACTCTTTTCCCTCAGGGGTCAATCTGCAAGGAACGAAATATATAGAAAATAAATTGGACGTGTGTCTGATATACAGAATTGGATGTGTATCTAATTTACGGAATACATTGGATATGTTTCTGGAATAGAGAAAGTTCATAAATTTTAAGTAAATATCATTATTCAGAGCTTTCAGGAAAAAAAAAAAACTTTGTTTTTCTGCTAATCTTAAGATTCTATCGTCCGGGGAAGCATTCAGTATTTTTCATAAAGTAGTATTTTTTGGAAAATAAAAATAAAAATAAAGGAGTCTTGGTGGAATATCCTTCTTTCCAAAAGAATACATAGATAAAACATTTGTCATGGAAACAGCGGTAGATTAACGATGCCGTTGCGCCCGAGGAAAGGAGACTGCTTGGTGGAAAATATGTCATCTTGTATAAGGCTCCGTAGACGATTTTGAAATCAATCAAAGGTGGAAAGTGAGGTTTCGGCAGCTCCAGCCTAGACAGGGCGGAAATGCTACATTTTTGGTTTAATCTGGCGCTTGTAAATGTAAAACATATCAAGAAGAGTCAAGTATTTTCTAGAACGGTACAATGTGTAGACTATTTTTAAAATATCTTTTGCAATGGATTGTACATATGACTTCCACTAGAGGTCTGAACGTCTCTTCTTATCTGCGATGTTCCTAGAAATGGACACGCATCTGATATGCCGAAATTTCATGCAGTTTCATCAACATCATTGCTTATAAAATAAATGAAAAGTGTAGCATCTACAACGTATTGATTTAGGAAAGCTGGTATGCAAAGTTACCTTTGAAAGAGGTTTCTATATAAATAGCAGGCTCCAGGGAAGGCCTTTAAAACTGAAAGCTAAAGATACAAAATTTGCATAAATATTAGATGTAATAACTCTGGATTATTTAAGACTTTATAATTAGTTGTGATCAGTCAAAGATGCCAGTGAGTCTTTTGATGTCTAACTCCTTCATTTATCTCTTGGTGTCGTTTATTTGTGCAGAAGAGTCGATACTCTTGAATTGACCGAATACAACCTGTTGCAAAGTTTTGTTATTTACCTGTTTTTTTTGTTTTTTTTTTAAGTGAATGCAAACTCAATTTATCTTTCTTTTTTATGCGTCTCTGAAATCTTGAGACTCCAGATATTTTATTCATTAATTTTTAGATGTTACTATAATATGATTACTACGTCGCCGTTAGAATAGCATGGAAAAAAGAAGCAAATGAAAAAAGGAGGACGGCAGGAAAATTATATGTAATAAAGCTCGCTTGTGCATAGGTAGCCTAACTGGTCAAAGCGTTGTCCATGTGATACTAGTTTCAATTTCATGTTTATTTTGAATTATTCAAAAGAGAGAACAAAAGATTGAGGTAAACGACCCAAAATGATCACCGAGTAAAGGGATGGAAGTGGGTTTTGTTTTATAAACTTTCAAGCAGGGCATCTGGAGTTTTATACTGGATAAATACCTTGTAATAATGCTTAATTTCCATTCATTCACAAACAAAATAATCGAATATTAAATTACAAAACATCACTAATGTTCCAGTAATTAATAGAATTTGCATAAGAAAATCTCTCTCTCTCTCTGTATATATAAATATATATATATACCCTCTGACCTTATTTTTATGTTAGCGTAGACGTGACGTTCATTGGTTAATCTAGACATACCCATAAGTATATTTTTAATCCTGACCTTATGCTCCCCACTTTAACCTTACAAAAAGTGGTAAAGATTTGTTTTTTAAATTTCCCTAATAAATCATTTTTATCATTAGTTATCTACCATCGCCTGAAGAAGTACCATCTTAGTACCGAAACGTGAAAGTTTTGTGTGGCGATGTAAAATGTTTTTATTATAATTTATTATAATAAAATATTATAATATATATATATATATATATATATATATATATATATATATATATATATATATATATATATATGCACGTGAAAACTATTTTCCAGTATCTTGTGTGTGCATTTGATGATATAAGTAACAGATGACTATAATCAAAATATAGACAAAACTTATCCAATTTACCTCCTAAAGATTGGGAGGATATGCCTTTAAAACAGAGGTGAAAACCCATCAACAGAGGTAAACAACTTTCAGTTTCTGAGAAGTCTTTTAATAAAATATCCTCTGTGCACAAAATTGCCCCACTGCACACTTACCATGCTACTTAATTTAAAAAAAAATTCAGAGCTCGACCCTGGCTGCATGGATAAAAAGATTCGGTCGAGCGATATCTCCACGCGATTAGACGTGGCCTATCACGCACCCGTCGCCGAATTTCCTGCTTTTCGTTAAACAGTGTGGACCCAAAAGTGTATTCACCTAAAATAAATATGCATGAGAATGGTTCCAGTAGTTGCACGCTACGAGTCTTTGGGGAGTTGCATGTTTTTCCGAAGTCTTGAGAACTCGTTGGATTTACTTCACTTGCAATGGTCGTTTCTTTCGAACAATGTAAGAAACTCTGGCATATATTGAAACATGTTCTATAGTCATGGCGTCAAAGCTGTTATTGATTACTCAACTGACGCTGTCCTTTGTCTGACATCTGTCAAACTTGAAAATATACTTAACAGATGTTATATCTGCCTGAACCGTGTGATAGATATGGCAGTGTGATTTACAACAAGTGCCACTTTCGCCATTATAATATACCAGCAATGATTAATTTTGTTTCTCAATATATCCGGCAATAGTATACAGCACAAGGAGGAATTGTTTTATTGCTTTTTCCGAGGGCATTAGTGCTATGCGATTATAAGCTGCTTTGAATTTTTTTTTATTACAATGAGTTTCACGCTCTACAACGCTCGGGGGTTCACTATCGGTAGAGGGTTAGATTAAGAAGCAGTTTATACGGATAGAAGGGGAAGATAAGGGTTAACCCCAGTCTTGAACACGTTAGGATTGTAGTGATCAGGGAAACACCCTATTGGGAGTCGGTTTCACAGAGCAGTGGTTCACTGGAAAAAGCTGTTCGAGTAGAACTTACTTCTCACCTATGGAACACAAAATGGATATGGACGGTTTGCAAAAATATGAGTAACATGACGGGTTCTTGCCGCAATTGTTAGACGTGGCGGAACCAAGGAATGTAGCTCGTCCGAGCACTTTCTGTGTAAGTATCAACGGAGCAGCGAGAGGCTCGCCACATCTTGCCTGTGAGAGAGAGGTTGAAGGGTGGAAAATAATTCATCGCCCATAAGAATTCAGAAATATTTTTTTAAATCTGTCAAATTCAGAACTATGCAGCTCCCTCCCAAATATGACAAAAACTTTTGACCTGATCGTTTGTAACGGTAGTGGATAGCCTGAGGAGTCAGGTACTTACTGGACCGGTAGAGGGAGCCGACCATTTAACCTTTAGTAATTGCTTCTGTGTTCCACTTGAGGTCAGATGTGAGTTTGAGGCCCAAAAGTCGTTCAAGGCACATCTATTCATTGTGACTGGCCTTTGAGGTCCGAACGGCACTAACGAAAGGAAAATAGGGTATGTGCAAGTATACAAAGAAAAGTTGAAATAACTGTATATGTCTGGGTTGGTATGTGTGTATGTATGTATGTATGTATGCGTGCGTACAAGATGTACAAGAATATACATAAAAAAATGTCTCTTGTTTTCCTGATCCCAAATCCAACCGACACCAAGCAGGCCTAATATATACATATACATATATATATATTAAGACATTTTTTTATGTTTATATGTTCTTTTTTTTAGATACAAATACTTAAGTAAATTCTCTGTTTATAATAAACAGTATTAACGACATTTACCGGCCTGAATGTCCGCCAAATTTTCATAGAAAATATGCGTCCACATAATGTGTGAGGTCATTTGTTTACATTTGGATACACATCGAGCAGATATGAATGTACGAGAAAATAATCATGGAGAATTGTAGTTTAAAAAGAGTAAAATTAACCTTGGTAACCGAAACGCTCCTCTGTGGCGAAAATCGGTAAAAGAACGTCAGGCTATATGACGAGTTCCGTATAGGGTACGGGTTCGATTCCTGTCGGAGAACGCATATTTCTTAGAAAATTTCTCAGACATTCAGGCCGGTAAATGTCGTTAATACTGTTTATTATAAGCAGAGCATTTGCTTAAATATTTGTATCTATAAAAAGAACGTATAAACTTAAAATAATGTCGGAAATATATATAAATAAACCATATATATATATATATATTTATAAATAAACCATATATATATATATATATATATATATATATAGTTGGATTGATCTGAATTTGTGACCCTGGGTTTCACGCCCTTGCGATCGTTGTGAGGCTTGCAAGGGCGCGTGAAACACAGTGTCACAAATACACATCCACCCAACTAAGTATGTTAACTCTATCACTGATATTGAGCGCTTTGCAAAAAGTACAGCGCATATGTAATATATAAATAATATATATGAAAATTTACAAAAATTATATATATATATATACCTATATATATATATATAATTTTTGTAAAGTATAAATTTTTGTAAGGTATAAATGTGTATATATATATATATATATATATATATATATATATATATATATATATATATATATATATATATATATATATATATATATATATATATATATATATATTTTTGTGTATGTGGATACAAACCAAATAACTAAATATTAGCAACCGTATATAATTCAAGCTTGTAAACTATTTTCTTTGTTTTTTTAAATTCAGAAATAGTCCCCTACTTTAATTGTACATTTTGTATTTATACCCCTATAATATATTAAGTTTACATTAACTTTAAGCTTTGAATCTGCATTTAATTAAGCGTTCTTTCGATGAGACTCAGTATTTTTTAAAAAATCGATGGTAATAATTCGTGCCTGTTGAGTGGGTAGGACCACGGAACTTTAAGTTACACTTCAAATGTAGGTATATATATATATATATATATATATATATATATATATATATACACACACACACACATACATATATATATATATATATATATATATATATATATATATACACACACACACACATTGGATATTCGTATTCGAGGATACCCATCTATTAGGGTGGCTAGCCAAGACCTACTGCAGACGCTCGCTCAGGCACATTTGTGTTTGTTCAATACCTAGAGAGCTCAACAATCTGAACAAAGCCAGCACACTCAAACCTTCGCTCACGATGACTTGTGACTTCGTGCTAGCACAGCTATCGACGGCCCACAAATCTACCCAATTTCACTAATAAGGCTTGTGTCGACCCGTGGTATGGCCTTCAGGCACTTTCCAAACGCTGGGATCGACCCCCCCCACCCCATTCCAGACCGATAACATCAGGAAGTCTCCTTCCTGAAAAAATCAACTGTGGCGAGATTCGAAAGCGAATGGTCAGAACCACTCGGCCACGCCCCCATAAACATTTTCTTGTGTCTGGACATCGGATGTTATAATTAATATGACTTATTTTCCATTCTTATACGCAGAGATCCCAGCGCATTTTCCCTTACATACAGTTTTGTCATTGTTTGATTCTAACCTGAAGAAGCCAGATGGAGCGGTCGCTCTAGGCAAAATGCGTCGTTTATAGCTTTTCAACTTTGTTTGATTATCATCGCAAGAAAAACATTGAATTATCGAGCTACCTTAAACATTACCTTCGTTTAAACGCTTAGGAAGACAAGGCGCACCAAGTATTTCTTCTTTTAAAGTCGTGTCTCTTTAGGACTTGGGCGACAGTGGCTCTCTTGTGTAAATGGATTATAGAAGAGGGAGTGGGACGGATAGTAAAAATGCAAACTCTGCTAAGTAATAGGAAGTTACAGAAATGAAATGTAGTATTTTAGAAATTAGAAATTTAAATTAGAATTAAACTAGAATCTTTAATCTTAAAATGAAATTTGAAACCGCTTCAAAACCCGTTCAAAAAACAAATATCAAAATCGCTTCAAAAAACAAATCCGTCTGCAAATATTTAACAGCTGTAAAACAATTTTTTCTAAAATATATTGCATTTTTCCTAAGTCCCCATATATATATATATATATATATATATATATATATATATATATATATATAATGTTCATTTTTATATATATATTCAATGTTCCTGATATATATATATATATATATATATATATATATATGAGAGTGAACATTGAATATATATATGCTTGTCTGAATCATCTTCAAGAAGTGAGAGCAAGATCTAAAATGTCAGCCAACCTAACTGTGATCTCATCTCACAATCCTCACACTTACTACATATGTGGCCTCCTTTGTAAATCACTAGCGGGTCTTAAATACCACTTAAGATTATCGCACAAAATTTCATAACTGAATCAACTAAGCTGTTAGATTCTCATACGTCGAAACCGACGATGGAGAGTCCATTATATATATATATATATATATATATATACATTCAAACGTGTTTGATTACATAATATCGACAAGTTCTATCGTATTAATTTAAAAAAATTTCCGAATGTGTTGAAAAGTACAATTTTAAGCACTCTAAATGTTGCTTCGTATAATCGAGACACATGCTTACTTCATAGAAAAAATACTCTGATCCATGTATAGCCCAATTAAGCGGAATCAATTACATTTTATATCAATATATAATTTATATTCGCCACAAAAGGAAAATCATGATTTAAAACTGTTCATATTGTTTTGTATAATCGTGTAAGTTACTAATTGTGCCCAATTGCTCTATTTCACTTTAAACCAGTTAACCGGAATTAATTGTATATGCTGAATTCATTGAAAAGCACAATTTGAAAATATGTATATACTGCTTCGTGGAATCGATCTATGCGTTTAATTAAACCAAATTTCTGTATTCCATTTCTGGTCCAATTAAGCGGAATTATTTTTATTATTAACCAGGAAATAATTTCTGCTATCTACTAAAAGAAAATACATTAGGTTTAATTTTATATTTATTATTATTACTATTATTATTAATACTACTACAACTGCTACTAATACTATTATTATTATTATTATTATTATTATTATTATTATTATTATTATTATTATTATTTTTAAACAAAATGATTTCCGTAACTTTTAAATATTTTCAACATTTAAGAGATGAGCGTGATTTAAGAACAGAAAAAGAAAAGAAAAATATAGTGTTTCTTTCTTTTCCTAAATCGTCCGCTCTCTTAACTGTTTTATTACTACTACTACTACTATTACTATTACTATTATTATTATTATTATTATTATTATTATTATTATTATTATTATACATGTTTGTACCAAGTTTTCAAACAGGTCGTACAACTATTGCTTGAAATATGAAAGGTCAGTGATCCCTTCAATATCGCAATACCTCCCTCAATATTCACAGACGCAAGGGAAGCCATATAACGGCGGTGGGAAAGTAAACTGAAGGCGAGATGCTAGGTCAGGACCAATGACATTGCAGATTCTTTTGTATTTTATCAAAGATCTTTAAGCATATCACAGGATCATCAGACCACATTTGGCATGGACGAATGGAAGATATAAATATTTAAGATAGATTCTGGCGAGAAAAATTACCTAGCACGATCCATCAAACCAACTACTAACTAAATTGTCTTCTTTTGTTTAAGGTAATAGTCAATACGAATTTATTGAATATAGTCTGAAGAAAATTCTACTACTGTCCCATAATAATTGTTACATTTAACTTATTAAATCTCTGGACAAATGCAAAATTTATTATGGGACAGTTTGGTTTGGTTTGTTTTGTTTTACGGCATATCAAGCTCAATCGGTTATTTAATGCCAACAAGATTTTTATTACTGGTAATATTTTTTTCAAAAATGTATTGCTGATAATTTATTTTAAACGTATAGCTAATAATATATTTTTTTTCAAAATTATATTACTGGTAATAATGTATTACTGATAATAAGGTACTGCCGGTAATAATTTTTATTCAAAAATGTATTGCTGGTAATAATTTTTTACAAAGTATTCCTGGTGTTAAAACCCATTTTTACATTTTGATAGTGTTTTGACCCCAGTTTGGGGGTTAACTATTTATCCATAGCGTGGACCCTAACAGGTGCTTCCTTTGTATTGTATTGTAATGTATTGCTGATAAAGTTTTTTTTTTTAAACGTATAGCTGATAATATATTTATTCAAAAATGTATTGCTGGTAATGATGTATTACTGGTAAAAATGCATTGCCGGTAATAATTTTTATTCAAAAATATATTCCTGGTAATAATGTATCGCCGGTAATAATTTTTCTTCAAAAATTTATTGCTGGTAATAATTTTTTACAAAGTTTTCCTGGTATTAAAACACATATTTACACTTTGATAGTGTTTTGACCTCAGTTTGGGGGTTAACTATTTATCCATAGCTAGGACCCTAACAGGTGCTACCACCCCGAGTCCTGGTGGACGTGGGGACACCAGCAATTAAGAGGTGGCTCCAACCTTCTCAAACCTTCCTGATCAGAGGCCTTGCTGTTTGATGTAGTTTATCATCTTACCCAGGACGCGGATGTAGTTTAACATCTTACCCAGGACGCGGATGTAGTTTATCGTCATACCCAGGGCGATTATGGGACAGACGTATTATGGAGGTGTGAGTTAACGTAACGATTTTAAGAAGGAGATCAGTGAATTGACTTTGAATTACGTCAAAGACTCCATTAATATCCTTAAAAGCATGAATCTACTTCTCCCTGCGTTCTGTTCCCTTATGTCTGGCACGTCATGGTTTTTAATGGAGAAGTCAGGTGAATGAGAACTTGCAACAACCATTCTCACATAACTAAGGCATTAGAGTTAATACCGCTAGAAAAGACATGAGACCACACTTCCCTGTCTTTTTTCTCATTACTAGATATTCTGACAAGAAACATTTTATATCTAACACTCTACTCTTAGGTTGATTGGTAAATGAAATGCTGAATAAATATCTGTGTAAGTGTTATGGTAATCTACCCACGCACGCATGGACTCTCCCAGAGATAAATAGGAGCAGGTACTGCCTTTTTAGTGAAGAAAGTTTCCAGGCGTGACAGTCGGACTGAACATTGTTGTTGTAACACTTACGTTTGCATGTTTGTATTACATGTTTCTGTTAATATATTTGTTTAACTCAATTCCTCTCTTTGTGTCTTTATTTCTGGCTCTAACAAGGCCAAAACAGTAAGCCACTCTCTCATGAACGTCTTACCTGACCAGATAGAAACATCAAAATGTTGTGACCATTATAGTCAAACCGTGACATTAAATTTTAATATTTTAATGTTAAAAATAACCAATACCTAAAGTTTAACTTATAAATCTTTGTTTATATTCTCTTCTTGTTAAATAATTTGCTATCATATATTCCGTCAATTACCTTTCCCTACAAGAAAATAAACATTTCCTCTTTGAAAAAAAAGAGGGAAAAGGGGAAATTTTGTGCTATCTTTACTGTGAAACAGTTATTTTTCTTGTTTTCATATTAATAATTTATTATTACTGTAAAGGCAAAGTTCATGGCAAGATTTGGTGGACAGCCGTCCATAAAGCGGTTGTCATATAAGAGCAGCCGACATCAATAATAAGGAAAAGGAATGATGAGTCCATCCGGTTACTGTCAGTCTTTTTTACTTCTTCTTCCTTCGCAGCCTTCAATTCACCTAATCTTTATTCATTAATTTCCGTTGTTCTCTCGGACTGAACCATGGCCTGACCTGCACTTTCCGCCATTTTTTTCATCGCTGACGTCAGATGTCAGACGAGTTTGAGCGTTCATATCAAGACTCCGATTCGTACTTTGTCATTTTAGACTACTTAACCCTTTCTTTGACTGTAGCTGTTGAAATTGACTGGGAGTTTTTTTTTTTAATTTTTTTATCTTTTTTTTATTGGGAAGACCTAAACGTTTGTTGATTGTGAATATACTTCCAATAACAGAAGTAAACAAAGGAAGAGGCTTAGTTCATTTTTTTCCCTGTGAACACCGTGAACTTCAAGGAGAGTGACTCAATTAATTCATATACAAGCTCAAAGTATGTTGCACTCGGGAGTCCAACGGGGACATGAAAATTTTGTAGGATCTGAGAATTCTCATGTATTAAGGACTTCTTCTCCTTCTTCTTCTTCTTCTTCTTCTTCTTCTTCTTCTATGTGCCGTGTCCCTTCAGGACGTAGACGATCATGGTTCTCCCCAACTTCCTGTCCATTATTGCTATTAGCTATCACATATATTCCTTGTTCTGCCAACCATTTACACAGATTCATTCATTCATTCGTACATTCTTCTTCTGCTTCTTCTTTTATGTGTCATGTCCCTTCAGGACATACGTAATCATGGTTCTCCACAACATCCTGCTCTTTGTAGCTCTTAGCAATGTTTTTCTTTTTGTTATCTCTCCTAATCCTTAGGTAGGTTCATTCGCTGTTTTTCTTTGTCCCTCTTATTGTCAATATACCCCAAAAGTCCCAGTTGTAATCATTAAATCACTGGTAGCTTTTCAGAATTGCTTTGTTAAAAGATTGAAATAAGTGGAAATGCTGGGCAATAACGCAACCATTTAAGCGACAGTATTACCAAAGACGATTTGAATATTGGGGTAGGTAGCGTAATATTGAGGAGGTTACTGACCTTTGATATCTCAAGCAAGGGTCGTTAAAATATCACCTGTTTGTGTCAAAACTTGGCGTGAAAATATATAATAATAATAATAATAATAATAATCGTCTTCAGTCACTCTCCCACCGCCGTAACGTAATTTCCCTGTGTTCTATAAATACGTTCATGTTAATTCTTCTGAGGAAATCTTTTCTGTTGGCCTATTTTCTCTCCGTCTCCACTTTCTTTAGTTTAATTCCCTCTACCCTCCCTTCAGCCGTTAGGTGACAGAGATGTCAGTTCTCTGGTAGATGCTGGACCTTTATCATTTTCGAGTGTGTATTTTCTATTTGTTTTTGTTTGGATGAATGCGTGTTTGAATGAGCGATTGCTCGAATGATTGTTATTTATTACCCAGTCTCGGATTAATTTCGTCCACTTAACTGATTTTTCTGCCACAATTAATGATTGTGGTTTTTTTTTATTACTAACACTATTTTGTTTAGTTTCTTGTATAAAAATTGTATCAATTGTTAATATTCACTAGGATTTCATTTTTAAATGTTATTATTTCATTCTCCGAACATCACCACAGACAAAGTGTACATATGGGAACTAGTTAAGACTACATAGAGACTTTGAGGTATTTTTTTTTTACAATGAGGTTCACCTTGTACAAGGCCCGGGAACCACTCGAAGTAGAGGGCTACAGATTAAGCTACACAGTTTACACGGAGAGGTGAGGAAGATAACGGTTAACCCTAGACTTGAACTAGTTATGATTGTAGTAATAAGGAAAGCATTCTCTTGAGAGTTGGTTCCACAGAGTAGTGGTCCGTGGGAAGAAGCTGTTCGAGTGGAACTTACATCTCACTAATGGAATACGGAGAGAATGGAGGTGGTTCGCTATAATGTGTGTAGCATGGCGGGTCCTAGTTTTGAAGATTACTGGTGGAACTAAGGAATGTAGCTCGTCTGAGCACTTTCCATGGGAATAGTGATAAAGCAGTGAGAGGATTGCGACTTTTCGTCTGTTAGAAACGGGTTGTAACGTGGAAAATAATTTATTATCCACAAGGACGCTTTTGAATTCTATCAAGACTGGAAATGGTGGACTAGGCCTCTCCTGTCCATATTTGACAATAGTACCCCATTTTTGGTCTGATTTGACTCTCATAAATATAGAGGATAGCACGAGGAGTTCAGTATTAAGTGCAGCAGCACAGGGAACTTCATCTTTAGTGATGGATTGTATGGACGAGTTCCAGTTGAGATCTGGGTTGATTTTAAGGTCCAATAAACACGTAAGGCACAGGCCTCCCTGAGCGAACATCCTTCATCGTGACTGGTAATAGTTCAGGGTCAGATCGGCGATGATAGAATGTAGATAGTTTAGTTTTCAAGGCATTGAATATTTTTAAATCGAATTCACTACAAACAAGGTATTAAAGCCACTAAGACAAAAGCGAAAACATTGCAAAACTGGGACAATATCTCGGTCTGATCTGGCTCTTATAGTTATTTTCCAAGTGTAGCTTAGATGTGGCATAAGTCCTAAAAGTATGAGGCACCCAGTGAGGATCGAACTCACTACTTAGTCGTAGTTGTTCTAGCGAGCCAAGCTTGCTAACCATTACACACCTCGAGGTGCCATCTGATCTGGCACTTATAAGATAGAAGATAGCAGAAGTCAAATATTTACTGGAGCGGTACCGGGAAACGACCATTTTTCATGCCCCTTTAGCGATGGATCGCAGTATACGAATTCCAACATCTGGGTTGAGTTTTCTGGCCGAATAGTAGCTCAAGGCATGGGGCCTTCCTAAGGGAACATCCATTCATCGTGACTGCTGTTAATTCAGGCTCCGATCAGCGATGATGGAATATAAATAGACTTATTTTTGAGCAGCCAGTTTTTACTATACTAAGATGTTAGAGCTAGATTGGAGGAGATATCAGCTGCCAGTCTCTAGCTATCTCGATTTATGGAGGTACACGCATATACGGTTAACTTCTCTCTTTCTTTGTTGTTCTTGATTATATTAACCAATAAATGCTTTAAAATGTCGATATCGCAAAGTGAAAAGCACACGTTATATTAAACTTACAAGTATAAGTATTGTTTTCATCACATGCATATACATACGTTTGGGGACCCCACCGCTCCTAGACGACAATCTCGAAAAAGGTCCCGCAACAAAGTCAAGAAGGTGACGGGAACATAACTGACGAGTTTATGTAATACAAGGCCCAAGAGCCACTGAAGGTAGAGGGTTGCTAAATGTAAAGGCGGACAAAGAGAGACCAAAAGGTTCATAGATATGTATAAAAGATAATATTTGATCCCAGACCCGAAGAGATTAAAATTATAGTAATTGGGAAGCATTCTTTCTAGAACTTCATCCTTACCAATGCAATACGAATGAAATATTGATGCGTTAACTTTGTATCCTTTGTATAGAAAATCCTAGCTGTGAAGGTCTGAATTGATGAAACCAAGGAATATAGTCTCTCTGATGATCTGCAATGAAATTAGCGATAGAATAGCGAGAGGAGCAGTATCGATTCTTTTGTGAGAAATGGATTGTGGGGTAGAAAATAATTCATCACTCACAAGGCCGCCAAAACGCTTTTGAATATCCAGACTGGAAAGTGGAGATCTGGTACCTCCATATATGGCAACAATTCTTCATTCTAGTTCGTGTAAAGATAGAGTCTGTTCAGAGGAATTTCATACTTTCTGGAACGGTACAAGAAATCGAGCATTTTCCTATCATCTTTAACGCTGGTTGAATGGATTCGTTTGCAGGTCATTTAAAACCAGGAAATATTTTTTAGATTCTAACTTTGGTTTTGTTTTGAGATAATAATGATTTGCTGATACAAGTCTTACTAATTAACCCATACCTGGGGGAGAAGATGTGGTTTAATACCTTTCGCAAGGGTATTTGCGCGTACTTGAATATAAGGAACCCAATTAGAATTGGAACCGATCTCTCAGATTAATAATTCCGAGCCGTTATCCATTACATCAACCACATATCCAAGCTTACCTGCTATTCAAAAGCGGTCACCCATCTAGTTACTGATCAGGCTCGACGTTGCTTAACTTTGATGATCGTGAGAGAATTGGTCTTTCAATGTGATATGGCCGTAAGTCACAGTTTCCACTTGAAGTCTGGGCTGAGCGTGAGTCCTCAATGTGAGCTTGTTGATGCCTGGGTTGAGCTTATTGAAACTGCAAAATGTAACCGCAAGTTCTATTTTAGTAGTTCGTTCTATTGGACTTCTTATCTATAGAACTCTCTTCTAGTTTCTCGATTTCTTACAATCTAGAAATATCTAAATGAAACATTAATCCTCATCTTCTGTCTCCTTGAATCCTGTTCTTTTATTGTCCTTTTTGATAAGTACTGTTTTCTCCGTTGACACTATTTACATCGTTCGGACTTTTCTTTATTACCATATTCCCGACGTTTCGACCGTTGTACGCTCCGGCCTTCTTCAGGCGATATACGTTCAAATTTCGACCCGAACCCTTTATTTAGTCTACGGGGGTAGATTTTCCTAATTCCTTTTTGTCTCACAAATATTTTTTACCAGAGATCATAGTCCATATTACAATTTTTTTGTTATTGTTGTTTTTTCTTCAACTCTCTGCATTTACTGGTTCCAATATTGTTTTCATGACTATGCTTGGCCGGCATAGGAGATTTTTTGAGGCATAGCATATGCTCTGATACCTTAAGTTTTTGTATTTCCTAATGATGTTCTCTGTCTATAATTTCAACTTCATCCCACAGACGACGCTAATCTCCCTTTCCCTCCAGTTAGAACAATCGACCCCCGTGGACTAAAATCCTACGTATATCACCTGAAGAAGTCCGGAGCTTATAACGGTCGAAACGTTGTGAATAGGGCAATAAAGATGAGGATAAGAGTCCAAACGATGTAAATAGTGTAAATAATAACCGTAAATTCTATTCTAATAAATTCTTTTCTTGCACTTCTCGCCTATGGAACACCTTTCTAGATTCTTTGCCTTCCTGTCAACTTCAATCGAGAAAAGATTAAATGAAACGCTAATCCTCATGTTCTGTCCACTTGAATTCTGTTTTTTTTTTATTGTTTTTCTGATAAGTAATGTTTTCTTTCCTGATCTGTATACTTCAATCATTTGTAAATATCTATGTTGATGATCCAACCGCATATAGGTGCACCTCCCAAACTCTAGATGACCTTGGGAGCTGAACTCTCCACATAACTCGCTGATGATCGTACGGGAAACGGTGTTTCAACGTGATACAGCCGCTTGATGTCTGAAGTGAGCTTGAGTCCCAATAGACGTTTTAGACAAAGGACTTCATGGAGTATATAACCGTTTATCATGACAGGAGAAAACTCTTTGAGTCTGCTTTGTAATCATGAAACGTTACTAGCTTAAGGGTAAACATGTAACAGGGCTACAAAAGCAAAAAGAAAAAAAGACGATAAAGAGGAAGTCATTATTTAACTCTTACACTACCACAGTTCGCAATTTTAGGCTTTGTATTGTGTTTGCCTTACGTCAAACGCAGACGTGAACTCAGTTGTTCGGCCAACACGCCCGAGTGGGTTTCTAATGAGAAGAAAGCTAAGCTCACTGTGAGTAATTTACAAGATCAGCTCGTTTACCACAGGTGGGCTCTTCTTTTCCAAAACTGAAAATTAGACGTGTCGACTCTAGTGAAGCGCCCGAAACAAGTGTCTATGTTTTCGCCTTATTTATTGCTCCAGGAGGTACTGTTTCGTTCAGTGTCTACAGTTATTTGAGCCCTTAATGTCCCATTGTATCATCAAAGGACAGTTTGTTTTTCATATTCACTTTATTACATGAGAGGGACAGGCGTGGTATCATCGAATCTAGGAAGTAGCTAAATCTTCATAGGAACACTAGTTGGCTTAACATTCCATCACGTGTGGGCTAGCTACTCTAAGGAATCTGGGTGCGGAAAATGTGCCCTCTGCTAGCTATGTATCGTTTTTTTTTGTCTCATAGCAAAACGTAGACAGAGGCTACCCATCGTCGACAGAATTACACGCCCACGGATCCTCTGATAAGTAATTTATTATCCTGAGCTCGACTTTCTGTAAGGGAGATGGAGTCACACCTTTCCCAAGGGTATTTGCAACAATTACGACTGTAATTTGAACTCTTGTTTTCCGAAGTTAAAGCAAAAGAAATGCTGCATTTCTGCCACATTTGGGTTGGGGCTGCTGAAACCGCAATTTCAAATTTTAAGAGAATTCCGAAACTTTTACCCAGTATTGTGGGGGGGTCTTATTCTCCCATCTGCAATCTCTTTTTGACAGACGCAGCATCACAAGCCTATCACGACTCTGTCATTATTTCTCTCGAAAATATTTAGATGAGCTCCATTCTTTAGCCCCCATCAGTTCAGACATTTACTCCCTGGACTCGCTGTACCACTTCCACGGAGTTGAATCGAACGCATTTCCCCGGTATTCCACATGTAAAAAAAAGTTTCATTCAGGCAGTATTTTCCCAATAATTGCTACGAAATTTTACTATCTCTTTTTTCAAGTTATTGTTTTTGCTCTTTAGGAATATTTTCTTTTTCTTATGCTAGAATATTTGTAACACACTAGAGCGTGTTGAAATCCTCACAGCATTTAATATTGTTGAAGTTATCGCTAATATTTTTGTCGAGATTTACAAACTCTACACTTCGTTCAATTTCGAAAATCAATCGATGGAATATAAAAACTTCTATCAGATATCAAAAACATTATTGCATTTATTAAATATTTGTTATTTAAATCATTAAATTGTTATTAAATAACTTACACTTCCCACATAAAAAAAAACATATTGAAAGTTTATTGTACGAAGCTACGCACCCTAAAACCACTTTCACTTTGTACCCACTTAAATGTGTGTACTTCTACACGAATGGCTATTTTAGAAGGTGTGATGGACGGACAGACTAACGGAAGTCAACAGAATTTTATATATAGATTCTTTCACACACATTAACACTCTGTATCTTCGTGGTTTTGTTGCTTTTCTTGGAGTGGGGTCAAATATATATATATATATATATATATATATATATATATGTGTGTGTGTGTGCGTGTGTGTGTGCGTGTGTGTGTATACACACACACGCACACGCACACACACACATATATATATCTCTGTGTGTGTGTGTGTGTGTGTACACACACACACAAACACACACAAACGCACACACACGCACACGCACACACACACACACATATATATCTGTGTGTGTGTGTTTGTGTGCCGGGAATAACAACAATTATCCAGATTGTGTAATATCAAAATTGTCCCATTGTTAGATTAAGCCTTGAACCAGAGTATGTAAGAAAGATATTTTACTGGAATTCTCTGAGACTTTTATAACATCTATAATATATCTACTTTCAGTAATGTATAATTACTTTAAAAGCTTAACGAAAATGACATGTTCATCATTAATTAATTATAGCTGAGGATAGGAAGCTCATGAAGTATTGAAATAAAGTTCAAATATATATATTAATCCAGGATCATTTTCCAACTCATTCAAGATGATCTTCGCCCTCTCTAATTTTCTAACCATCTATCCTCGAATAACAAGTTGCTTCACTGGTTTCTCGTACGATTTCATTTTCAAGTCTATTTTCTCTGCTTATTTGACTGCCATAGCTGAAACTCTTCTCATATGTGCCAAATGCCTTATGGATTGAGTTGGATCTTTTCTAATTGATCTCTTTAGCTCTAAGTTGAAATTATCCGTCTTCCTGTTGTGATCTCTTGATCCAGTTTTCCTTTCTACTGTTCTCTCTCTTTCATCTTATTCACCGTTATCTCCATAGTTCTTCAATGGACTTTGAAGATAGAAGCCAGAGTATGAATATCGGTACCATTACTGATGGCCTAAATAATTTTTTCCTCTCTCCATTGCTCAATTGAGAAGACTGGGGCTGAAGCGAAACGATTTTAACCTGTTCTCTTTTTAGATGAATAACTCAAAGGGTTTTTCAGTGATTCTTACGACAAATGGCATCAAGATGGCTAAACGTCTTATCTGAAAACTCAGAAAAAACTCAATTGGATTAGTGTCTTTTTTCAGATAGAAAGCATTTTGTGGGATGGACAATTATGCTGTTACATGATTTGAACAATTTTGCTGTTACACACTGTATAGATTTCCAGTTATTATATTAATATACAGTAATTCTATGGGGATCGCTTTATTTTTTTTCTACCTCTTAATACGCTGCTTAGTTTCTGGACTACATCGTCGCTGTATATATCTATATGCTCTGAAATGTCTTCAATGCTATCATATAATACATATAATAAAGCTATTCTGTTAGCACGAAGTAAATTAGTTTCTGAGCCATGACAATACCTTTCTCCCTGATTCTAATGCATATTATCGATTTTGAAAGCTAAAGCATGATAAAACGTTGAAACACCGCTTTTCGTACGATCATCGAAGTTAAGCAACGTCATGTCTGGTTAGTACCTAGATGGTATTTATCAATCCACCCACAGGGATCGAATGTGGCACAAGGCCTTTTTAATGTGGGTATCTCTGAGCCCGTAGGCCCAGCCAAAAATAGATAACCATCCAAACCCGCCGAGGCGGGCCAGTTCCGTCAACCTCCCCCAACGAAACCCTCCCTTCGGCGGAGCTTCGTCCGGGTTCCTCTCTGCAAGCAGAGAGTTCGACAGACACCCGACCCGGCAGCTCACAAAGCGTAGATACTACACTTTGATCCTAGCCACCGGGCCCAGCGGGTATTCTTTTTATAGATACTGGTCAGTACCTAGATGGGTGACAGCTTAGGAATACCAGAGTCTGTTAACTTGAATCTGCTGACGGTGTAATGAATAACGGATCGGAATTAGAAATCGAAGAGTTTAGTTCCAGTTCTAGCTGGCTTCGTTATATTCCCTTACATGCAAATACCCTTGGGAAAGGTATTAATCCAACTCTTCTCCCTCCAGTAATGGGTTAATTAGCCAGACTCGTATCAGTAAATCGTTATTATCCCCCCAAATAAAATTCGTGTAAACTAAAATATATTCTGGCTTTAAATGACCTGCAAGAGGTCAACAAGCCGTAGAAAACGAATTAACACACTACTTATATTGTTCGGACTATCATCATCATCTTTGTTGCCATATTTATCACAACGTTTCGGCTGTTGTACACTCCGGCCTTCTTCAGGTGGTTGGAATGTCGAACTTAACCCTTTATTTCGCTTACTGGGTTAGACTGTTCTAGTTTCACGTGCTATGTCTAATGGATGCCAGTTATCAGTTATCTCCTGTTAATTCACCTCTCCAAGGTCTCCATTGCCTTAACTAGGTATTGAACTCACGCTCTTTGGGTCCTGTCACTGGATCTAACTAACGCCTTTATCCACTGTGCCATGTATCCTTAAGGGTTCAGTTCGGCATTCCAACCACCTGAAGAAGGCCGGAGCGTACAATGGCTGAAACGTTGTGATAAATATGGCAACAAAGATGAGGATGATAGTCCGAACAATGTAAGTAGTGTACATAATACGTCATCTCAGAAATATAGACAGATACAAAGTGAATCAATCAATGTACTTTTTCTCTGTTCGCATGCAAGGTTTACGGCCACATCACTTTGAAACAACAGTTCCCGTACAATCACCAAAGTTAAGCAACGTCAAGCCTGGTTAATACCTAGATGGTTGACCGCTTGACAATATCAGATGCTGTAAGCATGGATGTGCTGGAGGTGCAATGGATAGCGGCTCAGAATTGTAAATCGGAGAGTCGAGTTCGAATATCAATCGGGTTCGTCATATTCACTTACGCGCAAATACCCTTGGGAAAAGCACGAATCCAACACTTCTCATTCCAGCTATGGGTTAATTAGTAATACTTGTATAGCTAAATCATTATTATCTCCAAAAATAAAATTGCGAACAAAATATAGGTATTAAACAACCTACAGAGTTTGAAATGCTATTAAACAAAAACAACTAAGCAATCAAAAGGCATGAATCCAACTTTTCTCCTTCCAGCTATGGGTTAATTAGTTGAACTCGTATCAGTAAATCATTATTATCCCACAAAATTCTTACAATCTAAGCATATTTTTTGGCGTTACATAATCCGTAAAGGGTTGACAAGCCGTAAAAAACTAATCAATGATTAAAAACATGCTAAAAGCTACACATTAAACGTTTTCAGCATAACATCGTAGCAGAAGCTAAAAGAAATAACACGAAAAGAAAATGTTTTATACTGGAAAATGATAGATCAAGTAGAAAAAGTCTGTCCCCTAAAATTTTATTTGGACCTTAATGTGCCTTTACAATTGACATTGATATAGATGACATATTGTTTTATATATATATATATATATATATATATATATATATATATATATATATATATATTTATTTTATAAATTCATGAATCATTCATGCAAAAAACAAATATAGAGGTTAATGATTTAAATGGCGAGAATACATCGTCGCAAACAATATGAATAAGATACATCAACCCCGAACCAGTATATGAATGATATGATCCCCGTTTATAAATTCCAGTTGCATAAGGTCTTTTTAATTTTTTACAAGCTTTCGTCTGTTCCTACAGACATCATCAGGTATGGAAGTAGATTTTGTTCTTGCTTTTACTTCTCAGTAATAAGAGGACAACGAAAATAGAGATGTAATCCTAAAAAATGCTATGAGAAATGTGTTATTGTTTTGGAACGTGCGGTCGCAACGCTGAGTTTGAATTCAAATTTTAAGGTTGTGTGTTTTTGTACAAATATAGCAATAAGAGAATTCTTTTTTACTGATCCAACGTGCAACTCGCGGATAATAAGTGTGA
>OZ010606.1:57955221-57997721 GCA_963932145.1 Acanthosepion lycidas | reverse complement strand
CACCATATTTTATCTTTTTACTGCCATACCTACATTGTTTCTTCTTTTATGTGCCATGTCCCTTCAGAATATGGACAAACATAGCTCTCCACAACTTCCTGTCTTCTGTTTGCTCTGAATAACTTCTGACTCTATCACCCCAATTTGTCTTTTGTTCTGCCATCCCTATATTGATTCTTCTTCTTTTATATGGGATCTCCCTTCAGCACATAGCTCTCCACAACTTCCTGAGGGTTTTTGCTATAAATAACTTATTTTTACCATCAGTTTTTGCCTTTGTTCTGCCATCCATATGGTTCTGCTTCTTTTACGTGCCTTCATGGCTCTCCCCAACTTTCTCTCTTCTGTTGCTCTAAGTAACTTTTAACTCTTTGCCATATCTTTGTCCTTGACTTTTGCTATCTATTCACAAAAATTCATTATTATGTTACTGTTTCCTCCTGTATCTTCAATAAATCCTGTTAGTGTTAAATTCTCCAGGTCCCCTTTCCTCATTGTCATAGAAATTTCAGTTGTGGCTTTCTGATTGAAAATGCATGTTTCCTTGTTCGTCCTACACCCCGAAAAAATACTCTTCTTTATGACTGGTATTCACTGCAACATTGATTAAACATTACTTTCTTTAAATCAACCATTTTTTTTCATTATTTACATTATTCGGACTATTGTCCTCATCTTTTTCGCCATATTTATTACAACGTTTCAGTCATTGTACGCTCGGGCCTTCTTCAGGTTGGAATGTCGAACAGAAACCTTTATTTCGCTCACTGGAGTAGACTAGAAATAATGGGTTCAGTTCGACATTTCAACCACCTGAAGAAGGCTGGAGCGTACAACGGTCGAAACGTTGTAATAAATATGGCGACAAAAATACATAAACGTGTAGAAACTACCGTGGCTACACAATGAGAGATCTGTTATTATATTGATCGTAATATAAAATTAATCCACCAATTTATATTCACATTATCATTTAAAAAAACAAAACAAATTCTTACAATCTATAAATATTTTCTGGGTTTAAATAACCCGCAAAGGGTTGATAAACCGTAAAAAACGAATCAATGAAATATTGATTAGCTACACCGGCATGTCTTTTAGATTTATTTACATTCTCTAGGATATAAATGTATAGAAATTACCGTACCACAAAATGAGGGGTCTCTTTATGTAGTGATCGTAATAGAGAATTGATCCCAACTTTATATCCACTAACATCTAAAAAAACAAACAAACAAATTCTTCCAATCTATAAATATTTTCTGGCTTTAAATAAACCGCAAAGGGTTGATAAACCGTGAAAAAACGAATCAATCAAATACTGATTAGCTACATAGGCATGTCTTTAGATTTATTTACATTATCTGGAATACAAATATATAGACACTACCGTGGCCATAAAATGAGTGATCTGCTTATATATTGGTCGTAATATAGAATTGATCCCCGACTTTATATCCATATTATCATCTAAAAAACAAATTCTTACAATCTATAAATATTTTCTGGCTTTAAATAAAGTATTGATAAAGCGTAAAAAACGAATCTATCAAATACTGATTAGCTACACAGACATGTGTTTCAGATTTATTTATATTCTCCGGAATATAAATGTATAGAAACTACTGAGAACATAAAATGAGGGATCTGATTATATATTGATTGTAATATAGAATTGATCCCCCACTTTTTATCCACTTTATCATCTCCCAAAATAAAATATTCTTGCAATCTAAAAAAAATTCTGCGAAGCGTTGATAAACTGCAGAAAACGAATCAATCAAATCAGTGGAATACGTATTAAAGATGCGTGTTAAAGATGGTGGGAGAATGGTCAGTCGCCTTGTACCGTTCCAGAAAAAACCGGATACCGTAGACCCGACTCTATCTTTACACGAGCCAGAATGAAGTATTGCTGTCGTATTTAGACAGTTGCTACCCAATCCTCACTTTCCAACCTAGATAGAGTTCAAAAGAGTTTGGAAAAGTATGAATCCAAGTCTTATCCCCCAGCTATGGGTTAATTAGTAAGACTTGTATCACTAAACCATTATTATCTCCCCATCACCCCTATCAATACTGGAAAGCTACTGGATTTGAGAAACCAGTTTGCCTTAACTGTTTTAAGAGAAAGATTTTATGAATTTTAAACGAAAACACAACCGGCTGTTCGGTCAATGGATGCTGAATGTTTCCTTATAGGGAAATGGTAAATATCACCATTGTCATTTCTCTTGGAATCATTATTAATTAATATATGAATGAAACAGGACTGAAGAGGAAAAATTGTAACTAAGTTTGAAACCGATATGAAACCTTTTAACAGAGCTGCCGCTTATAAATAAATGTTTTCGCCTTTTTTTTATATCTTTCTACTCTTAAAACAGAAATTAAAAATGAAGATGTGTATTTTTAATCTGTTTTATTCTTTCTTTCCTTCTCTTTATTTCCTATATTCTTTTCTAAATTTTCTTTCTTTCTTTCTTTCTTTCGTTCCAATTTTTTTCTCCTTGCAGTTTTTTATATATCTCTTTAACATCCTTTTCTTTCCTTCTTTCTTTCTTTCTTTCTTTCTTTCTTTCTTTCTTTCGTTCCAATTTCTTTCTCCTTGTAGTTTTTTATATATCTCTTTAACATCCTTTTCTTTCTTTCTTTCTTTCTTTCCAATTTTTTTCTCCTTGCAGTTTTTTATATATCTCTTTTACATCATTTTCTTTCTTTCTTTCTTTCTTTCTTTCTTTCTTTCTTTCTTTCTTTCTTTCTTTCCAATTTTTTCCTCCTTGCAGTTTTTTATATATCTCTTTTACATCCTTTTCTTTCTTTCTTTCTTTCTTTCTTTCTTTCTTTCCAGTTTTTTTCTCCTTGCAGTTTTTTATATTAGGTTGGTGGAAAAATAATGACGTAATAATGTCGTTTTTTGATGCTAAAGATACGTCAAAAAACGACATTATTACGTCATTATTTTTGCACCAACCTAATATATATCTTTTACATCCTTTTCTTTCTTTCTTTCTTTCTTTCTTTCTTTCTTTCTTTCCAATTTTTTTCTCCTTGCAGTTTTTTATATATCTCTTTTATATCATTTTCTTTCTTTCTTTCTTTCTTTCTTTCTTTCTTTCTTTCTTTCGTTCCAATTTTTTTCTCCATGCAGTTTTTTATATATCTCTTTAACATCCTTTTCTTTCTTTCTTTCTTTCTTTCTTTCTTTCTTTCTTTCTTTCTTTCTTTCTTTCTTTCTTTCTTTCCAATTTTTTCCTCCTTGCAGTTTTTTATATATCTCTTTTATATCCTTTTCTTTCTTTCTTTCTTTCTTTCTTTCTTTCTTTCTTTCTTTCTTTCTTTCTTTCCAGTTTTTTTCTCCTTGCAGTTTTTTATATTAGGTTGGTGGAAAAATAATGACGTAATAATGTCATTTTTTGATGTTAAAAATACGTCAAAAAACGACATTATTACGTCATTATTTTTCCACCAACCTAATATATCTCTTTTACATCCTTTTCTTTCTTTCTTTCTTTCTTTCTTTCTTTCTTTCTTTCTTTCTTTCTTTCTTTCTTTCTTTCTTTCTTTCCAGTTTTTTTTCTCCTTGCAGTTTTTTATATTAGGTTGGTGGAAAAATAATGACGTAATAATGTCGTTTTTTGATGTTAAAAATACGTCAAAAAACGACATTATTACGTCATTATTTTTGCACCAACCTAATATATCTCTTTTACATCCTTTTCTTTCTTTCTTTCTTTCTTTCTTTCTCATTGTTCACTTTCTTTTTAAATCAGTGTCTCTCTCTCTTTCCCTAGTTTTCTTTTTCTCTGTCTCTTATATTTTCTCTCGTCTGTCTGTCTGTCTCTCTCTCACCCTCATTCTATCTTTCACACACACGCTTGTGCACACACACACACACACACAGAGTGAGATAGATAGATAGATAGATAGATAGAGAGAGAGAGAGAGAGAGGGTGATGGCTAATGGAGAGAAATGGAAAAGAATTCTATCGTGGATATGACGGCGAGTGAATGACGCCCTCATTGCTATTTCCACGGGATCAAACCAAATATCGGAAATTGCGTTCATCCAAATATCACGTGACCAAAATGGCCAAAACAAAATGGCGACAGTGCATTGGCGGCAGCGTATGATATTAATAATGGATGCCATTGAACAGGTTGTCGAAGAGAACTGGTATGAGCGATGGAGAGATAAGAGAAATTGAATCGTCCTTCCGACTGCCCGAGTCAGTGAAACCGTTACTAGTTTAATTAATGAAATAAAAACGGGCATAATTAAAACGGACAAGAGGAAAATGTCAACTACAGTACCTGGCCATACGAAAAGAGAAAATACTATACAACGAGCTGACAGGTTATCGCTCCTCTCTCGTCAAAACTCGATCGAAAAAATTAAGTTATTGTGCCCATCGATTAAAAAAAAGGTAACATTAAGTAAGAAAGTACACACGTATCAATAATATTGATTGACTGGTTGATTCGTTTTCTACTGCTTATCAATTAATTGCAGGTTATTTAAAGCCAGCAAATATTTTTAGATTTAAAGAACCTCTTGGGCGGTGTTGTAGAGCGGGAGATAATAATGGTTTAGTGATACAAGTTTTACTAATTAACCATTAGATGAGGAGAATAGGTGGATTTATACCTTTTCCAAAGCTATTTACGCGTAAGTGAATATAGCAAAACCAACCGAAACTGGATCTCTATACGCGGATTAACAATTTGGAACCATTATCAATTACACCAGCCGCACACCTAAGCTTACAGCACCTGGTATTTCCAAGCTGTCACCTATCCAGGTACTGATCAGGCTCGACATTGCTTAACTTCGGTGATCATACGGGAAAAAATGTTTTAATGTAGTATAGCTGTAAACCCGCTTTAATAATATATTGACACAGTTATACCTATAAACAGAATATATTAAGTCCAAACAGCCAACCCTTTTGTTTATTTAAGAATGGTTGTTTTGATTTAATATAAATCATCATGACGGCTTTTAAAGTGAGAGTCGGGATGAGATCTGTTCAAAACTGAGAGTATATCCTCACCTAAAAATGATGCACGATTCCAAGCAATATATATATATATATATATATATATATATATATATATATATATATATATATATATATATATGTCATGAAGATGACTATGATGTTCTAAGTCTACGGAAGGCGATCCTGGAGTGCGGTGGCACCTTTAGAAAGTGCCTGAAAACCAAATCGCGGGTTGACCCAAGCTTTGTTAGTGAAATTGAGTAGTGCAAGCAGGAAGTCACAAGTCATTGTGATCGAGGCTTTAAGTGTGCTGATCTTGTTCAGGTTGCTGATCATGCCAGATAATGCCCTGTATCCCAGAAACTGTAACTAGTTGTAGTATAAACCAGGTAGGCTCTATGGGTGTGAGATCAAACACAAACGTGTCTGAGCAGGCGTCTCCAACAGGGATCGGCTAGCTGTCCTAGTAGACAGGTATCCTCATATATATATATATATATATATATATATATAACCTCAGATATATATATATATATATATATATATATATATATATATATATATATATATAACCTCAGATATATATATATATATATATAAATATATATATATATATATATATATATATTCAGGTATGATGAGAACAAATGAAGTATAATTGCACAGTCCATAACATTTAATTTAAAAGAGGGCCCAATACAGAGTAGAGCTAAATTATTATTTAGTATAGGAGATTAAAAAAAATGTTAAAAAACGCTACATAATAGCAATCGTGTTTTAACAATACAAATGTTTCTCCTCGGACGATGGTAAATTACTGGCGAGTGAAGGATTAATTTAATACAAAAGCAGAATACTTCCTCTTTTTTGACTTCCACTCCACAAAAACAGAATTAAAGGATGCTTGTGGGTTTTACCGTGATCAACCAAACAAATCTGACCAGCTCTAAATTCAGACTAGCGAAAAAAGTATATATAGGTCATGACATGAAGTTGTCTTCATATAAATCCTAGACAATTTCATTCCGGACAAATACAAATGTTTACATTATTTCGTAAAATATACAGAAATATGATGTACAACTTTCAAGCGAAAGAGGATTTTTTTTGCGGGCATTTTTAGTCTAGTGTAGTCAGGGTTGAAATGTGATTCACAATGTTCTTTGAGATCAGGACATTTCTTCTGTGTTAGTTTTGATTGTATGATGTCTATGTGTTTTTGTTTTTTTTAAATCTCCATTTTTAACAGTTTTTATTACATGGCTTTATTTATTTCCTTTCAAATTTTCCTGACATATTTTTTTCTCAGAATTTAAAAAGAAATTTCTTTGTTAATTGTTTTCGTATTCCATTGGTAAGGAAGATGCTCCATTCGGACAGATTCTTTCCAAGAACTGTGACTTTGTGGAACAGACTCACAATATGATTCTTGTTCGATCGCTATAATGTTGACCTCTTCAAGTCTAGAGTCAACCGATATATATCTTACATATCCTGATAATCTGCACGTCTTAACTCCTCCTCGTAAGTATATGCAAAAACCGTATTCAGTGTAACCGTCTACCTTGTGATGGGTACGCTGTAAGATTTGCGTATGGACTAGTGGTTAGAACGTTCGCATCCCAATTATAACAATCTCAACGTAGTCGATTTGTTTAAAAAATGACTTCCTGATATTATCGTCCTAGAGGAAGCGATTCCAACGCCGTTGGAAGGTGCCTATAAATCATACCATGGACTGACTTAAACCTTGTAAGTAAAATTTGGTAAACAGAATAATCTCCAATAAGTGCAGCTAAGGTCCGCTCAGCATAGTTGCAGTAAAATCCAGAGGTGGGCACTTGTGGAAGAAAGATAAATATGCCTGAAGATTGGTAGACTAGTAGCCAGCTATTATACTGGCGCAGGGCTATAAGTGATACGCGTCTACTGGGAATAGGATCCACGAAAATGCTGATGGTGGGAAAGGCTAGTTAGCCCGATATGTCGAAAATATCAATAACAGCCGCAAACATCGACGATTCCTGCTCGCTCTCGTCCCGTTTTTGTTGCTTTTAGTATATAAACATTAGGCTAACCAACAAACCCACCCTAATGGCTATTCCGAAAAGATACAACAACGGTTGTTCCAGTCCTCTCGGCTGTTGTTCCAGCCTGCCGGGTGATTCAAATAAATATTTACCGTGGCGTTTTATTGAACGGGGGTGTGTCTCGGGGCTGGAACGCGGAGGGATGCAATTTGTAGAGATATATCATCATCAAACTCGCATTTGCAGTGCGACTGACCGACAACCATTTATTCTGACCGCTGGATATGACTGACCAATTGGAAAGGAACGAAGACGAAGCCAGGTGAAATCAGTCTTATTTGTAGCCTTGCATAAACGACATTAGGAGATGAGTTATCTCAGCGTCGGTTTTCTTGACCGGACGGACGCTTGACCGGTCCCCTTCCTCACCCCTACTCTTGATATTATCATTATTACAACCGACCGGACATTAACATCACCACTATTGGTACTAACCTTATCACCGGAGATGTCGCCACAGTAACCACAAGTCGAATACAATAAGCTCTTATTCGGTTGTATCCACGATGGGTATTTGCCTGACATATATCAGCTGACCGGCCGTTGTAACAGTCTTCTTCTTCTTCTTCTTTGTGCCGTGTTCCTTCAGAGCGTAGGCGATCATGGCTCTCCACAATTTCCTGTCCTTTTAAGCTCTGAAATTTTCTCTTTTTATTATCTCTCCTAAACTAGGTACCTCCACTTTTTCGGCATAAATTTCGATACCCAAGTTTAAAATACATTTTTTAAAATGAAAAAACATGCTTGAAGATTTCATTTTAGCTTTACTTGAAAGTTGAATCATTAAATTTATTATTTCCATTAAGTAAACAATTCTGGTATATTTCAGATAGAAACTATATACATTGGAATGTCAAATTTAATTTTAAATTTTTAAATTTTCAAAAAACCCGCCATTTTCTTAATTTTAAGAAATTTGTAAACAAACACAAATTTATCGATTTTAAAAATATTTAAAAAAATTTCTGACACGTCATTTTAGTAAAATTAGAAAATTTAATGTTAAATTAATCTGATTTAAAAAAAATATTACTTAATTATAGCATAAAAAAGAAATATACAACGAATTATTAACGATTGGTACCGTAATTTTGATCCCGATACTTGATCCACGTGTTGATTGACAAGTGATGACAGCTACGACGGATGACCATAAATGAAAATTACTAGAAATCTGAGTGAACCCTTTTATTTTTAGTTTTACTGTTATGTCTATTTATTAGAATAAAGGGACAAAACTCTTTTTATAATAAAGGCAATTTCAGTCTACCGTACATGGAAATAAGGAATGTATTAAGTAGAAAAATACAACATAAAAAATTATTTGAAAAAAAAGTGGAATCACTAAATTTATTAAACTTGGCAATTTTGAACTCGTAAATTTTGTTTCTACTTAATTACTAATTATCAAAAGGAAATAAGCTAATACAGAGTTTTGCACGATTTTTAAACTATTATAAATTATTATAATCAAAATGTAAAACAAATAAAAAATTCTTGTAAAATTTAATTATTCATCAGAAAAAATTTATTTCTTCAGGCAATAATGACCTTAATATTACTTATTTACAAAAGCAATTAAAAGCTTTTCTAATTAAGTAATATCATAGTTTTATTGGATTCATTATTTTTCTATTCAAAGCTCATTTTAAAAAAGTTGGAACAAATTAGAAAAAAAAAAGTAGGTGATTTACCATCTCCAATGACTCTTACTTTAAACAAAAAAAAATTGTAAGGAAATAAAAAGAATTGAAAAAAATTTCGGGAAAATAAGTAAGTGGGGTGTAACATATTAAAAAAAAAAATATTTTTTACTAAAATTTACTAAAAAGAAATATTTCAAAAATAATTTCATTCATTGGTGAATAAGTCCTGAAAATTTCATTAAAATCGGACAATTACTTTAATTTTACAAGAATTTCCAAATCAATGGGTTTTCAACGGGAAAAAAGCGCAAAAAAAAACAATGTTATTTTTACAGCACCGCGATGACGTAATAAAAAGAAAACTTTAACCAAAATTTCGAACGTGTTAAAAAATATTAAAAAATATCAAAAAATAATTAAAATACACTTTGGTCTTTCATCTTAATAATAACATAAGCGTTTTGACGATAAAAATTTATTTTCGGTAAGTTTGTGGCATTTGTTTATTACGCTATGCTGTTTTCCCGCGAAAAAGTGGAGGTACCTATCCTAAACCCTGTCCCGCCATCCATTCTTCTTCTTCTTCTTCTTCTTCTTCTTCTTCTTCTATGTGCCTTGTCCCTTCAGGACATAAACAATCATGGCTCTCCACAATTTCCTGTCCTTTTAAGCTCTTAAATTTTCTCTTTTTATTATCTCTCCTAAACACTGTCCCCCGCCATCCATCCATTCTTCTTCTTCTTCTTCTTCTTCTTCTTCTTCTTCTTCTTCTTCTTCTTCTTCTTCTATGTGCCGTGTCCCTTCAGGACATAAACGATCATGCCTTTCCACAATTTCCTATCCTTTTAAGCTCTTAATAAAATTTCCCTTTTTATTATCTCTCCTAACCGCTGTCCTGCCATCCATTTACTTAAGCTCATTTTTATTCTCCTATGTGCCGTGTTCCTTCAGGACGTAGGCGATCATGACTCTCCACAATTTCCTGCCCTTTGTAGCTCTTAATAAATTTTCCCTTGTTAGTATCTCTCCTAACCCCTGTCCTACCATCCATTTACTCAAGCTTATTCTTCTTTTTGTGTGTGCCGTGTACCTTCAGGACATAGACGATCATGGCTCTCCACAATTTCCTGTCCTTTGTACCTCTTAAAAATTATTCCTTTTTATTATCTCTCCTAAACCCTGTCCGACATCCATTTACTCAAGTTCCATCTTCTTCATCCATGTGTCGTGTCGTAGACGATCATTGGTCTCCACATTTTCCTGTCCTTTGTAGCTCTTAATGCAGTTTTGTCCTTTTGTTATCTCTCCTAAACCCTGTTCAGTCACCCATTTGGTGAATCTCCCAAAGTATAATATATGTTTCCTTCTATTCCACTTGCCTTCAATCTGTCTTGTGAGTATCAGATTTTCAAGCCATCTTTCCTCATTATATGCCCTTGACATTTCAACAGTCTCTTCTTGCTGCTGTGTATAAGAGACCTTTTTGTTTCCATTTTCACTAAAACGTTGTCGATGCTCACATGTTCGGTCCATTGCCTATCCCTCGATTTCTACCTTCTTCACTTGAAAATGACCAACGATGCTCGATGATTACATACAATTCCAGCAAGTGTCTTTAGAAGATTCCGGCTTTAAATGACTTAATTGAGACCAGCAGAAACTTATCAAAAGTTTGAACAGACATTCCTAGCTAATATCTATCTATCTATCTATCTATCTATCTATCTATATATATATATATATATATATATATATATATATATATATATATATATGAAGAAAAATATATGGAAAAACAAAAATCAGCAAACAACATATTTGCATATTCGGATTTTTGTTTTTCCATATATTTTTCTTCATACTGTCGGATCTATATCCATATATTTGCTTATATATATATATATATATATATATATATATATATATATAGATAGATAGATAGATAGATAGATAGATATAGATATAGATAGATAGATAGATAGATAAATAGATGTAGATATAGATAAAGATATAGATATATATAATTGTTTTTTATTAAAAATATGATTCCATTGCTACATAAGAGTTCTCATGTTTCAAAAACAGAAGATAAAAAACTTCAATTCAGTTATAGAAATTAAATTAAATTAAATTAAAATATCTAGTTCTGTTTCGTCCTCAAGCGAATTTTGGAACCTAACGGTTCTTTCCTATCTTTCTATATATTTACATACACACGCATATAACCCAGGTAATAAATTTGTTGGTATATAATCCAAGTGTATCCTAGAAATATAAAATATTAAAACTGATCCACAAAAAGAGCTCAATGTATTTATTATAACAGAGCATATAAATTACACAAAAGAGAAATCCAAAATTACCTCATGAGTATAGACTATTTCAACCGATGCCGAGTGCGTCAGTCTTATTCATTTCAGACGGATGGACTGTTTTCAGTGTCGGAACTGGAGATTTAAAATTTAGAATTAAACAAAGACAGCAGTTGAAAAATTAATAAATAGCCAAACTATAACAAAGCATGGACAGGACAGACTACGCGAGCATTGATAAGGAGAGGGTGGAAGTTATCTGTCTTAAAAGGAAAGAAACTCCACAAATTCAACCCAGATATTAACCTTAAGACCCCAAATTGGGGTCATATGAAAGATGAAGTGAAATTAAAGGCAGGTCGAAAAAAGAAGTTTTATAAAACGAAATTTTTAATTATCAATTATATAAAAAAATGGTACCTACTAAAATATCAAAATATACTTACAAATAAGATATAATAAGAAAATGTTATTAATGAATAAAAATAAATATATTACCCATTTAAAATTTTAAAATTAAGTTAAATTATTAAGAATACAAACCATACACAGTCACACACACACACACACACACACACACACACACATATATATATATATATATATATATATATATATATATATATATATATTATAGTTATTTTAAAAAAATATGATTCCTTCGCAACATAAGTGTTCTCATGTTTCAAAAACAAGAGCCGAAAACAAATATAATTATTAAAATTAAATTGAATTAAAACGTCAATATAATTAATAAAATTAAATTGTATAAAAATTTAAATAAAAACAAAAATACTAAAGAACTCCGGATTATTTATCTAACGTGTTCTTTCCTATTTGTCTACATATATATATATATATATATAAATATGTAATGAAAAACAAATCACTTTAATGTACCATTACGATAATTTATTTCACCTAAATCCTTTTTTAAGGATTCAGGATCATCAGGTAAATCTTCCAACAACGAATTTTTTTCTCAATTCGTTGTTGGAAGATTTACCTGATGATCCTGAATCCTTAAAAAAGGATTTAGGTGAAATAAATTATCGTAATGGTACATTAAAGTGGTTTGTTTTTCATTACATATTAGCTCTGTCCTAACATTGAGCTCTCAGGATTTCATCCTCTTTGGATTTACCAATTCGGTTTACCAAGTTCCTTATAACTTAACTTAAATATATATATATATATATATATATATATATATATATATATATATATATATATATATATATATATTTAAAAAAAAGATAAAAATAAAAGGATAAATCATTAAGTAATTTAAGAAATTGGAATTTATAATGTAGTCGAAGGTTATATTGGGTTGGTGCAAAAATAATGTCGGTTTTTGACGTATTTTTTAACTTTAAATTATTTTTGCACCAACCTAATACAATAGGATTAATATGGAGAAGACAAAATACAGAAATAACTATATATTAACATTAAAATGGCTAGATAATTAAATTAAGATAAAAAATATTATAGATGTTTAAATCTACTTTTATAACGACATTTTAAAACTAATTCATTCCTTTTATTTAATAGGTTGCTTTGATTATTGAATTTTATTATTCTAATTTTCTCTTCTAAACATAGGTCGTACCTATTCCTAAGACGATTAGGATTATCAGCGAAACCTATAATTATCCAGTTTATCTGAGGGATCTGGCTATTCTCCTTCAATTGCCAATTTTACGGGAAAAAAGCTTTCTGATGTTTTAATTTTAGATTATTAAAAGAGTTCCAATAACTATATTTTAAGTAAATTTCATGGGACTAAAAATATCAGGATTATAGCATTCATCGAGTGATTTGTAGGTTAATGCACCTTTAAAATTTTGTTAGCAAAGGGATTCGCGAATTTTATATTATTAACTTTACTAATCTACTTTTTGTATGAATAATTCATTGTAATATAAATTGAACTGCACTACATATTTGATATATATATATATATATATATATATAAATATATATATATATATATATATATATATATATATATATATATATATATGAAGAAATATAGTCTTAAGGTGTGCTATATTTATGCTATATGCAATCTCCAGGCCTGACGATTGCATATAGCATGAAACAGACTGACGCCTCTAAGTGTTGACTTCTATGTTCACTTTTATATATATGTATGTATATATATATATATATATATATATATATATATATATATGTGTGTGTGTGTGTGTGTGTGTGTGTGTGCGTGTGTGTTTGCGTGCTTTTATATATATATATATATATATATATATATGCATTGAATAGAAAATATATTCAAACCAGAATTCTAATTGTGAATCACCACAAGCAAAATATGCATTTTTTTTACTGTATACTGCGTAAAAAAATTGTACTACAAAAAAGCTACTCGGTGAATAAGATTTGTTAGATCATTTGTTAGATAATAAGTAATAAAACAAAAAAAACAGAAAAAATGTATATAACACCATAATACTACTGGGTACAAATTATAAGACAAAATGCTTTTAATTTACATTGTTTATTGAAAATCACACTAAACCTACTGCACAGCATAACCTATTACATCGTAATATCGCTAAATTGTTCAGTATAATTTCCCTTTGAATTAAATGAAGATTTTATTTTATGGTACAATGATTTAACTATAATGTGCTTGCGCAGTGCATCTTGTCTATGTACAATTTGTGAAGCTTCAGCATATTATAAATTTTATAAGGCTATGCTTTCACCGATCACCTGAATTTTCCGTTAAAATTTTGAACCCAAACTTAATCTTTTAAATTTGTTTCTTCAGAAAACAGTAAGGATTTGGAAAAGAATATTTGGTGGCTTTATTTAACATGTCATACTTCACCTTTCTAATTTAGTGCAGTATCATGATTCCAAAAGTGACCTGCCTTAAAGTGTATTAAATTCTGACCCGGATTATCTCTCGTCTGACTGGCCCAAGAAATCGTTTGGTCAGTTACTTACAAGCGGCTGTACGGTCGAAAATCATCTTCTGCACTTATTATCGATTAAAATATATCATATCGATTAGGCAAAGTCTCAGCTTTTCTGATGCTGTGAACCGCCTCAGAGAGAAACTGATAATGGTGTACGTTAATAACCGCAGCGTAGCCTGAATTAAAAACATTTCCTAACAGTCTTATCAACCTAACAGGTACAAACATATGAAACTAAATAGATATATCTCTATATAAAACTATAGGTATGTCCACTAGGTCACGTAAAAAAGCGGCATATCACGATAAAAAATGACTCATAAATCAACGAAAACAAAGTTTTGTTTAAATATGTTGTTATTTAATTGAAAGCTATAGCATTAAATTTATTATTTACACTAAGTAAAATATTCTGAAGTCTTTTAGATAGAAATTATATAGATTGGAATGTCAAATATATGCTCGATTTTTGTTTAATTTTCTTAAAAGCGGACATTTTCTTAAATTTTAAGAAATTTGTAAACAAACAAAATTTTGAATTTAAACTTCTTCCTAAAATAAATTTATATATTTTTGACACGTTATTTGAGTAAAATTAGAAAATTTAAAGTTAAAATAATCTGATATGAAACAAACAGTACTTACTTATAGCTTAAAAAATTTGTATCCAAACATTTCTTAACGATGTGTCTGAAATTTTTGCATGTCTTTCATCGATTTCGCAATTGACGAGGCGATGACAGGCAGCTATGGATGATCAAAATTGACAAATTTTTAAATTAGGCGAACTCCGTTTTTCGTTTGTAACTAGTACTTTTTAAATATTAACATTTTTATTCAGCAATTATGTACTATTTTTTTAATTTTTTTATTTCATACTTTCTTAATTAGACAATTTTTTAAATCATTACATAATTGTTTAAACTTTTCTTATTAATTAGATAATTGTATATAAACTTTTCTTATTCAAACTTTTTCATTAGATAATAATTTTTTAACTTTTTTTTTTTAGATAATTGTTTGAAGTTTTTATTAGATACTAATTCTTTATTGTTTTAATTATATAATTGTTTAAATTTTTTAAATGCATAATTCTTTAAACTTTTTTATTATTTAGGTAATTCTTTAAACTTTTTTTATTATTTAGGTAATTCTTTTAACCTTTTTTTATTATTTAGGTAATTCTTTAAACCTTTTTTTATTATTTAGGTAATTCTTTAAACCTTTTTTTATTATTTAGGTAATTCTTTAAACCTTTTTTTATTATTTAGGTAATTCTTTAAACTTTTTTTTTATTATTCACGTAATTCTTTAAACTTTTTTTTATTATTCACGTAATTCTTTAAACTTTTTTTTATTATTCAGGTAATGTTATTGTCTTGGTTTCCGTTTCTCTTACTTTCTCAATCTTATGTTAAATTAATTAATAAGAAAAAAATTATTTCAATGAAATATTATCCAAAATAAAAGAAAATACTTTAAAGAAAAATATTTAATAAAAAGTAATTAAAAATAATTACAACTTTTAAAATTTGAAAAGAATTTCTGCAAACACGTTAACGATGTGGATCTGAACTGGACAGAGAAGAGAAATAACTGCGGTGCCAGACGACACAAATCACGTGACATTTTTATGTCGCGTATACATTTTCATACATAGAAATTATGAACGTTTTTCAATAAAAATTTATTTTTAAAATTATTTTAAAATTATTTCTGCATAAACGAGTGTTATGTGCTTTTCAAAGTTCGATTCGTAAATTTACATTTTCATTACCGTTATCATTACATTGCGGGAACGATTGAAATAAATAATTTTAAACGATTTTTGAAGTATTAAGACGTTAATGAATAAATTTTTAAAATCTGGAAAAAATTTGCAAAAAATACATTATTCATCGAAAAATTTTTATTTCTTCACAAAATAATGTCCTTAGTATAACGTATCTACAAAAACAGGTGGAAGCTTTTTCTAATTAATTAAATTAGATACTTTTTACATTTTTTTTTTTTACAATTCAAATCTGATTTTCTATAAAGTAGCAAATGTTTGACAAAAAAAAATTGGTGATTTACTTTCTACAATGATTCCTGTTTATAACTAATAAAAAAAATCCCGGGAACTCTGATTTAATTTCTCGAAATTTCATGAAAATATGTAAGTGGGTGGAAACATGTTAAAAAAAAAATGTCTTTTTAACAAGATTTTCTGAAAAAAAATTTTTTTTAAATAATTTCATTCATTTCTGAATAAGTCCTGAAAGTTACATTAAAATCCAACAATTATTTGATTTTTGCAAGAATTTCCTAATTAACGTGTGTTTTCCTCGGGGAAAAGCGCAAAATAAAACAAACCTTTTTTTAGTCTTATCGCGCAGTCGTAAAAAAAAACATAATTTTTAACCAAAATTTTCTACGTGTTAGAAAGGAGTAAAAAATTTCAAAAAATATTTAAAAAATACTTTGGTCTTTCCTCTTTCATAACAACATAAACATATTGAGACAAAACTTTGTTTTCGTTGATTTATGAGTCATTTTTGATCGTGATAGGCCGCTTTTTTACGTGACCTCGTGGAGGTACCTATAAAACTAGATGTGTGATGATAGTAGTAATGATAATATTAGCCGTTTTCCTATAAGGAAACATTTTACGTTCGTTGAACGAGCAGCCAGTACTTTTTAAGCAAGACGTTTTTTTTTCTCCAGTGCAGGAGCTTGCCGTCGCTCTTTCCAGTGTAGAGAGGATTCAAAATAACCTTTTATTTGAAGTACTTTTAAATTGTATCATCTTGATTATATCATTATTTTCTCTTCGAGTTACAAATATAATGTTTATTATCATTTGTAGACGTCTATGCCGATGATACGACGATATACGGGCACACCTCTAAGACTCTTGACGATAAGATCTAGCACTAATTTCCCATTGGGGGAGGGAGAAACTGGCTGGTTACATTCAACGCGTCGAAAACAAAACTATTAGGTTGGTGCAAAAATAATGACGTAACAATGTCGTTTTTTGACGTATTTTTTAACGTCAAAAACGACATTATTACGTCATTATTTTTGCAGCAACCTAATACATTGCATCACCACCAGATTAATGCTATGTCACGATGAACGGATGTCCCCTCGGGGTGGCGCTGTGTCTTGAGAGAATATTGAGTCTCAAACTCACACCCGACCTCAAGTGGAACTCTTATATATGATCCATCACTAAGGATTCAGGTAAAATGATCAGCTTCCTGTACCGCTCCAGTAAGTACCTGACACCTAATGCTATCCTGAATATGAAGATCAGGCCGAAAATTGTCATATTTATATGGGAGCTGCCCAGTCCACACTTCCCAGTTCAAAAATGTCTCCGAGTCCTTGTTGGAGAAGAATTATTTTCCACCCTCCAGTCTTTCTCCCACAGGTGGGATCCAGCATGCCTCTCATCGTTCTGTTGCTACTTCCATGGAAAGTGCTCGGACAGACTACATTCGTCGGTTCCGTTAGGTCGAGAAAACCACTGAGATTCGCTTTGTATTCCATCACTGAGAAGTAAATTCCATTCAAACAGCTTCTTCCCATGAATCATGTGAGTAATGAGGAAATTCAGAAAGAGAAGAATTCAATCTATAGCTTTAAATTTCAGCATACGGCCATTCAGACCATGAACTGTCACCAATCATGATGAACAGATTTCTCTTCGAGGAGGCTCCGTGCCTTGAGAGAATATGGGGCCTCAAACTCTACATACCGAGTTTGAACGAAATTATCGATTTTTCACGCTAAGCGACTATCTCTTACATGGTACAATGAATGTGTAAGTTTGGTCAAAATCGGTTGGATGGCTCTCGAGTGAAAAGGTATCATACAGACAGATAGACATCTTCTGTTATAAATATATATATATATATATATATATATATATATATATATATATATATATATATATACAGTAGCGGCCATAATATAAGGAACGGAAACAACAAAGACATAAACATGTGTATTACTTCAAAAGTAATGCATAATTAGCAATGAAATTTATAATATTTATGCATTACGCCCTAATCTTTATTCGGTAAAAATTTCATTGCTAATCATGCATTACTTTTTAAGTATCAGGTCATCCCATAAGTTCTGTCCGAATTTTGAATAAAGAAAACAAGTGACCAAATGTTACATTTAATTAAAGTTTCAATCAACAATGTATTTTCCCTGATTATCTATGACTTCCTTCCATCTATTAACAAGCTTACTAATTCCATGACTGTAAAATTCTTTTGGCTTTCATTCGAAGAACTCACAAATGTCAGTTTTAACCTCTTCCTGTGTTACAAAAGCTGTTTCTTCTAAATGATTCTGTAAGCTACGAAACAAATGGTAGTCTGAAGGAGCAAGATCGGGAGAATAAGGTGGATGAGGAATTTTCTCCCAACCAAGTTCTTCGATCTTTTGTGACGTGATACTTGCTGTGTGGGGTCGCGCATTGTTCTGATGAAACATAACCTCTTTTCGATTCACTAGAGCAGGACTTTTTTCCTCAAAGCTTGGTTCAAACGCTCTAATTGCTGACAGTATGTTTGAGCATTAATTGTTTCATTAGGTGGTAAGAATTCAAAGTGGGCTATTCCTTGACGATCCCACCAGATTGAAACCAGATTGAAAGAAGTTCCCTTCTTGGGCGTGGCTGGGGTCCTTCCCCTTTACCAAGCCACTGTCTATGACGCTTAACATTTCGATAAAAGATCCATTTTTCGTCACCAGTCACAAGTCTATCCAAAAAAGGCGAAACAAGTTGGCGAGAATGGAGAGAAGAGCAAATGTCAACACGGGATTTGAGGTTGTTTTCAGACAATTCATGAAGCACCCATTTTCCAAGTTTAGGAACTTTTCCAAGTTGTTGAAGATAACTATGAACAGTTGTATGGTTTGAATTGAGAACCACTGCCAATTCCTCAACTGATAAAGCAGGATTTTCTTCAAGGGCTGCTTCAAGAAGCTTTTCATCAAACTCAACTGGACGTCCGCTTCGATCTTCATCTTCAAGGGTGAAATCTCCACCTCTGAATTTTGCAAAGCATCTTCTGCAATTTTTTTCATTCACACATAAACTCCATAAACTGAGTGAATGTTTCTAGCCGCTTCGGCTGCGTAGTTACCTTTCTTGAACTCATAAAGCATTATGTGCCTCAAATGATTCTTGGGTACTTCCATGTTAGCAGGGTTTTAATCAAACAAAATTTAATTTTATCGTTCTCTGAAATAAAATTTGATCAGTTTAAATGCATCTAAACATAAATATAATGTTCAGCTCCATTAGACATTATAAAATACTCTTTAAATTTCGTTCATTTAAAAAAAAAAGTGAAAATTCGGACAGAACTTATGGGATGACCTGATAATACACATATTTATATCTTTGTTGTTTCCGTACCTTACATTATGGCCGCTACTGTATACATATATACTCGACTCTCTCTCCCGTCGAATTCGACGTATGAGGGTCAAGCAGATCGGTTCCCAGGAAGCCGACAGCCCGACAGCAGCACATGAGATTTGATTATAGTGGTGAAGGTTTCGTGCAGGACCATCCACACTTTTTGAAGGGCCTAATACAGAGACCTGGTGCACTACGTGCCACAGGATCCCCAAACGACCCTCCGCGGGCATTGAATTCAGAGTTGACCTTCTCCTAGACCAGTTGCCACCCAAGGCTATAGAACCCAGTCTGTCCTTCTATAGCTTTTCCCAAGGGTATTAACGCGTAAGTGACTGTAATGGATTCGACTAGGATTCTAACTCGGCTCTCCGTTTACTCAATCCAAGCCGCTATCCATTACGCCACCGTGCCTCAAACTCACACCTAACCTCAAGTGGAAATAATATATATGATCCATCACTAAAGATTCAGGTAAAATGATCAGCTGTACCGCTCCAGTAAGTACCTGACACCTTTATAAGAGCAAGATCAGGCCGAAAATGGAGTAGTGTTGCCATATTTGAGCGGGAGCTGCCCAGTCGACACTTTCCAGTCTTGACAGAGTTTAAAAGCAATCCCAAGTCCTTGTTGGAGAAGAATTATTTTCCACCCTCCGTCCTCTCTATCACATGCGGGATGTGGCGTGTCTCTCACTGCTCTATTGCTACAACCTGGGAAAGTGCTCGCACGGACTATATTTCTTGGCTCCGCCATGTCTGCCCTTCACTGCTAGGACCCACCATACCACTTACATTGTAGTAAACCACCAACATTCACTAGGTATTCCATCGGCGAGAAGCAAGTTCCAAACAGCTTCTTCCCACGAACCACTGTCACGTGGAACAGATGCCAAAGAGGTTTATTTCCCCGATCACTAGAATCTTAACTTGTTCAAGTCTTAAGTTAACCGTTATCTCCCCCTCCTGTCCATATAAACTACTCCTTAACGTAACCCTCTACCTCGAGTGCCTCCCGGGTCTTGTACAGGTTAAAACTTACTGTAAAAAATGTACGTTAACAGATTCCCAAATCACCATGCGTAAAAGCAACAAACATACTGTGTACTTGACACCCCCCCCCGCACACACACTTACGAATATACATTATCACCTGATTCCCACATAGATAAATTAGAATTTCTATACACTTATATGGTTTGTCAGTCAGGCTTGGAATCTGTGAAATTCTTGAAACGACGGATGGGCGCGTCGTCTCTCCTTGAATTCGGAACGCCGCAAATTAGACAAAGATTGGTTTAAAGAATCGAATGCATGCGAAACACGACTGACCAATGAAAACCAAACCACAAACAACACAAAAGTAAAAAATACCAGAATTTCTTTCCCAATATCACACTCTCTGATGAAGCTTTAATAAAATAATTAATACTTGTGATTCTGTAGCGCCAGTCTACCGGATTCAAAGAAAGATGTTCCTCGCTAAGACCTACAGGCTTCATTCACTTGAGGCCATATTTAACCATTGACCCGAGAAAGAGGTTTTATACAGCTGACAGTTTTTATATCTCTGAATGAGTTTGGCGGCATCGATATGAAAGTCTCAATATGACGAAGCTATTTCAGAACATTATCATTTATATAAGAAAAATATATTGAAACCTGCTGGGTACGACCCACATGTGACCGCACACACGCCCATCAATACTCTTATATGACAGCAACTACTTTCTTCACAGATAAATAGAAGTTTGAAGGCAATAGATATGGGGCTCTACAGAAGGATGCTGAGAATACCATGGATGAAGCAGGTAAAGCAAATAAGAAAAAGAGAAATGGAAGTAAAATGTTTACTTACACTCAAAATCAGAAAGAGATTAGATGAAATATTTTGGCTACTGATATGTGTCCCAGGAAGGGATGTATTTGAACGAAGTAGCTAAGTGGTTTTGGCTACTATAACCAAGTAGAATACGGTAGCAGTAATCGACTGGTACGCGTCGTAGTCGCGGATAAGAAGTGTAGATCAATGGCGTAGTCCAATGGGCGTCGTTATAGACTTAGCTCTCAGACTAAGGCTCTCTTGACTCACCTACACGTCAGTCGGTATTTATGACGGACACCATCCAATCATATTCCAGTGAGAGGGAACACAGGTGTATGCATATTTCATTACATCAGGTACATAATGAGGACAAACGGCTAGAAAAAAAAATAACCTAAGCTTACACACGCATTTTACATAGATAAAGTTCTTCGTAATGTTCTTGTTCTTGTTCTTGTGAGTACAATTTATTGTATTTCTTTAAAGAATGGGCTACCAGGGATCCCTTCAGTAAGTCTATTGGAACCTTTTCCAATCAATCCGAGGGCTCCAACTAAAACTGGAATTATTGATGTCCTCATGTGACACATTTTTGAGATTTCCACATCAATACTTTTTGTATTTTGATAGTTTCCTTAAAGATCATCAGAGATACGTTACATTCTACAGGGACGTCCGTAGGGATATATGAAGGTATATTACGTTTTTGGGGGTTTTGATCATTATGTCTGGACGATTAGCATTGATTGTTCTGTCTGTGTGTTTCATAAAGTCCCATAAAATTCTTAAAGGTGATGTTCATATCAGTTTCTTGCAGTTTTATTCCCGTTAGCATCATATATTTTCCCGTGGAGTTCTTGGCCCACTCTATCATGCCGAGTCATTATTATTATTATTATTATTATTATTATTATTATTATTATTATTATTTCCTTTGATTTCAGGTGTGAACTCATTTCTTTCCGGGTCACGGCCAGAGACCTAAGGTCATAAATGGCATTATGACGTTTTTCACTGAGCAATTAAAAAAAATTACATAGACAAAGCCCTTCGTGAAGTGTGGTCTGTACTCGTGCGAACAATTTTTTTTATATTACTTTAAAACATGGACTTCCAGGAATCTGTTCAATGGTTCTATTGGAACATTTCCCAACAAAATCGAGGGCTCCAACTACAATTTGAATTATTGTTGTTCTCGTGTACCACATTTTTTTTATATTTCCAATTCAAGATCCTTGTATCTTGATAGATTTTTCGAGGATCTTCAAAGATACATACAATTTGTAGGAGCTGCCATGTCAATAAGAATGCATATTCTGTTTTTGTGATCTTTGATTACGATGTCTGGACGATTAGCATTTATTGTTCTGTCTGTGTGTATTGTAAAGTCCCATAAAATTCTTAAAGGTGATGTTCATATCAGTTTCTTTCAGTTTTATTCCCGTTAGCGTCGTATATATTCCCGTGGAGATAATGGCCCACTCTATCACGCCGAGTCATTATTATTATTATTATTATTATTATTATTATTATTATTATTATTATTATTATTATTATTATTTTATTTCCTTTGATTTCTGATGTGAATTTATTTCTTTCCGGGTTACGGCCAGAGAGCTAAGGTCAGAAATGGCATTATGACATTTTCCACTGAGCAATTAAAAAAAATTTTTTTTACATAGCCAATCCCTTCGTGAAGTGTGGGCTCTGCGCGTGAGGACAATTTGTTTATATTACATTAAAGCATGGACTAACAGGAATCTGTTCAATGGGTCTATTGGAAACTTTTCCAATCAATCCGAGTGCTCCAACTACAACTGGAATTATTGATGTCCCCATGTACCACATTTTTGAGATTTCCACTTCAAGATCTTTTTCTTCAAAGATACATTACAATCTGCACGTCAATAAGAAAACACATTCTGTTTTGTTTTTTGTCGATTTCTGATCACGATATGTGGCCGATTATCTTTGATTTTTCTGTCTGCGTTTATTATGACGTTTCATAAAATTCTTACAGGTTCTTATCTCTGTAACCGGGTCTCGGTTTATGTTCACCCCAATTTCTTACACTTTCCTTCCCGCAAAAGTTGCATATTTTCCGGTGCAGATATTGGCCCACTCTATCATACCAAGTTTTATATTCACTTGATGCTAACACTGTGCAATCTGATACAAAATGCTGAATGGTTTCTGGATATTTATCACAGAATCTGCATTTCGGGTTAACACAATTTTTCCACAAGCGTGCTTGGTAATTTCTAGTTAGGAAACATTGCAGCAAGAATAAAAGCTTCGGTTTCAGTTTTCAAACCTACACTACGTAGCCACTGATGGGTTCGGGGTTTGTCTACATTAGCCTGGTACGGGCGGCAGAGTATTGACCATGAAGAGGATTATCTTGCAATCGTTTATGCATTTGGCACATTGCATTTGTTTTTGATTTCTTTTTTAGGTTCTTCGTCGCTGCAGGAGGCGCATTATGTTTTATTTACACTTTTTCATCCGCTTGAAATTCCATTTTGAATTTTATGGCTTTCTTTATTACTGAATAAATATTCTTATATCTTCTATATTCTTCTTCTTCTTCTTCTTCTTATTATTATTATTATTCTCCTCCTCCTCCTTCCTCTTCTTCTTCACCTCCTCCTCTCCTTCTCTTTCTTAATATTCTTCTTCTCCTCCTCCTCCTCCTCCTCCTCTTCTTCTTATTATTATTATTCTCCTCCTCCTCCTTCCTCTTCTTCTTCACCTCCTCCTCTCCTTCTCAATATTCTTCTCCTCTTCTTCTTCTTCTTCTTCTTCTTCTTATTATTATTATTATTATTATTATTATTATTCTCCTCCTTCCTCTTCTTCACCTCCTCCTCTCCTTCTCCTTCTTAATATTCTTCTCCTCCTCCTCCTCCTCTTCTTCTTCTTCTTCTTCTTCTTCTTCTTCTTATTATTATTATTATTATTATTATTATTTTGTTGTTGTTGTTATACTTTGCTAAGCGGAGGCTCAAAACGATGTTCCAAGGATCATTTGAAAACCTCCTAGGCGTAGGCCAATATAGGAAGCCGTTACTGCAAATCGTCCTTCCTGGCCTAGGACCATCCGAGGGTGAAGCGAGACTTTCGAGTCCAACCGTCAACAGGAAGAGGATCTACGGCGTCCACCACCCACACTCCTCTATGACACCTGCTCACAACTCTTCAAGAGTAGGCTAGGCCTTCATAGCCATCTCCGCCAACGCCACCAGAGGAAAGGAAAGGGAATGATGATAATCCCGATGATCGAATGCGAGCGGGTGCCGACGATGATTTTTATTATTATTATTATTATTATTATTATTATTATTATTATTATTATTTTGTCGCTGTTGTTGCTGTTGTTGTTGTTATGCATTGCCTTTGCATTGTGTAGGACGAGTTGCACCCCCACACCCAAGATCCAACCAGAGATTTCAAGGAATAACAAGTTTTTTTTTGTTTTTTTTTTTGTATCAGAAGATGCAAACCGATCTGTGGTAACTACAGAGAGAGAAATCAACGCACGATATAAGAATTAAAGATGAGTACGGTTTTTATTGCAATTGCCGTATTTTAGAGAAAACAGGAATTTGATTCACATATAACCACTACACTACGAGTACACTGACTATGTTCGGATTTAAGCAAGAAAATAACAGAGGAAATGGCAGGTTTGAAAAATTATTCTGGACAATATTCGCATAGATGAAGACGAATCTTGAGGCACCAGAAACAGGGTTCTACAGAAGGATGCTGAGAATAACATGGACTGAACATATGCGTAACTAAATATGAAATGTTATTACAGAAAATGAAATATTTAGATAATGTAAAAATATAACATTTAGATAGTGGCTGCGGAAAATGAAATATTTAGATAATGCAGTAATATAGAATTTAGATTGTTGCTAAGGAAAATGAAATATTTAGATATGCAAAATATAACATTTAGATAGTCACTGCAGAAAATGAAATATTTAAATAACGCAAAAAATCTAACATTTAGATAGTTACTGCAGAAAATGAAATATTTAGATAATGTAAAAATATAACATTTAGGTAGTTACTGTAGAAAAGGAAATAGATAATGCAAGATTATAACATTTAGATAGTTACTGCAGAAAATAAAATATTTAGTTAATACAGAAAATGTAACATTCAGTGCAAAAATGAAATATTTGTATAGTGCAGAACAGGTGGATTAACTTTAATATCAGTGGAGAGATACCTAAAAAGGTGAAATCTGGCTTCCTTACGGAGGGTTTAATAGAAATCAATGTTAACATTGCCCTTGACAATAGATTCATTTTCCCCTTTAAACTTATATTTTTGTGTTACTATACTTGTAAATATTATTGGCTTATATTGTTGTCATATCTGTTTTATAAATGCTACCCAAGTTATATAAACAAGTCGTATATAAGTTTAAAAGTACATTTAATAAAACAAAGGTTTAATTCGTGAAAGATTAATTGATGAACTCATTTTCTACGGATTCTCAACCCATTTGTAGGTTATTTAAAGACAAAACATATTTTTAGATTGTAAGATTATTTTTTTTGAGATAATAATGATTTAGTGATACAAGTCCTACTAATTAATTCATAGCGTGGAATAGAAGAGGTGATTTGATACTTTCCCAAAAGGGTATTTGCGTGGAAGTGAATATATCTTACGTAAAGGGAAGTGGAACTCAGGTCTCCGACTAAAAATTCCGAGACATAATCCATTACACCACCCGCACACCCAAGCTTACAGTACCTGTTATTCTCAAGCGTACACCCATCGAGGTAATGACCAGGCTCGACATTGCTTAACTTTGGTGATTGTACAGGAACCGGTGTTTCAACATGAAGCAAACAATTTTCTACAAAGTGTGAAACTACTTCTAATACGTATCAACACGCAGCAGAAATAAGATTAATTAAAACTTTCGAAAAAAAAAACAAAAAACATAAAACAAAAAAAAAACGAATCATCATAAAAACAATTCTTTTAAGAAATTCAAATGTATGAAAACTATTGATTGATTGTTTTTACGGTTTATCAACCTTTTTGAAGGTTATTTTAAGGCAGAAATAGTTTTTAGATTGCAAGAATGTTTTTTTTTTTTTAGATAAGAATGATTTACTGCTACAAGTTCTACTAATTAACCCATAGCTAGTGGGGAGAGACGTGTATTCTTACCTTTTCCAAGTATATCTCTTCGTGACCATAATCAACCCGAATGGAATTGAAACTAGTCTCCCCGCTTCCAATTCCGAGCTGTTACCAGTTACACCACCTGCGCATCCAAGTTTACGGAACCTGGTGTTCCCAAGTGGTCACCCATCTAGGTACCAGACTCGAAGTTGCTTAACTTCGGTGATCGTACGTCAAAATTATTACGCCTATGTTTAATATGTGTAAACAAGTCCGAACAATAAAAAAAAGGAAAAATGTTTTCAAAAATTAAAAAATAAGGATATACTTAAGAAATTCCGTTAAGCTTTAAGTGTTAGGTTTACGATTCTAGAAGAAAAAAAAAAGAAGCTAAAATAAAATTAAATAGGAAAGGAGTCAACATTCTTATTAAATAAGAGCTCAGGTTATTTTTTTTTTCTCTTTTTCCGCCAATATTCACACTAAATGAAACATTATATACAGCGGGATGGAGTGGGGGATAACAAATATTCATTCACATACACGGTTTTCATTTATTGTATTTCCAACTAATGAATAAACATACTTTTCATATAATTAACTGTAATCAGATGCATAATAAGTAAATATGCATAGAAAACAAAAACAAATTGATTTAATATTAGGTTGGTGCAATAATAATGTCGTTTCCTCACATAGTAACATATGTGAGAAAACGACATTATTTTTGCACCAACCTAATATAAACATAAAAATGTCTTAATATATATATATATATATATATATATATATATATATATATATATATATATATATATATATATATGTATGTATGTATGTATGTATATATATATATATATAAAAGGCTCAAACACTAATATTTCATGGTTATAATTTATTACATTGGAATCGTAATCACGATCCAATTCATCAGATCTGCAAATTCAAAAAGACATCGGAATATATATATATATATATATATATATATATATATATATATATATATATATATATATATATATATATATATTAGGTTGTTGCAAAAATAATGTCGTTTCCTCACACAGTAACATATGTGAGAAAACGACATTATTTTTGCACCAACCTAATAGAAATAAATCCCATTTATCCATTTTAATGGGTGAAAAAAGTATTCGTACAATGCAAATTTCAGATTTTAAAACTTTTAAATTGCTTTAATACTCTAGATTATTCAAGTGGAATATTCTAGAATGTTACAATAATGTTATCAATGATTATTTTTAGCACAAAAATACAAGTAGAACATTTTGTAATTGATATTCGTGCAAGAAGGTTATCATCATGGCAAGAGGTAAAACATTGACAAATTCGCAAAAAGAACTGATGGTTAAGCTCTGGAAAGAAGATAAAAGTTAAAGAAAATTCTCAGGCAACCAGAATATTCTATTTACTACCATTAGTTGATTCATTGCAAAGTATAAAAACTCAAAACTGTGGAAAACCAAAGAACAGGTGCTACACGAAAGATTTCTTTAAGATCTTCGAGCAAATTAAACAAAATACAATTACTCGTCAATAGTTGCAGGATTATACATAGAGCTCAATGTTTTTATAATAAACAGAGCAATAGATTTCATACAATCTGAATTAAGATACCATTATGTAAATGATCATTTTCACCTTGTAAAATTAAATTTACAGGATATTTCAACATATAGGATTTTTTTATATATATGATGGACTCTCCCGTCAATTTCGACACAGAAGGATCCGAAGACCTCATTTTATGTTTGTGTTGTAGATATTTACTCAACACCCCCCCCAAGAGGTCAGGTTGTGACACAATGTCGTTTTAATGTGGGGAGCCCGAGCGCGTACACCCTGGCAAGGAACAAAAAATTCCCGAGCCCCTCGGTTGCGCTGGCCTCGTTGCGTGCACCGATCCTTCACTCTAGTTTAATGAGAAGGCGCGGCATCGGGCAGCTGTTCCCCAGGGTCTGCACCTCTCGGTATGATTTTCTCAGTTGCCTCTATTGTGCAACAGCGAGGATCTCGTGACTTAGCCACAGGAACATTTGTTGGCGTCTTTCACCGAAGTCTTTTCTCTTATTAGCCGGTCAATACGACTGATTCGGAATTTGTAATGCTATTCTGGCACAAATATCTACAGTTATTTTAATCCAAAGCAGATTGCTTGAAGTTAGTATGAGGCATTTCGACAGCTGAAAGGGTTCCTCTTTATACAAGTGTCACGGCCGTCCGACAATCCTTTGACCACTGTCAAGCTGTCTATACATGAGGAGCTTCGGTATTCAGTAGTCGCTAAACATTGCAATATATATATATATATATATATATATATATATATATATATATATATATATATATATTCTTGGCTTCGTTTCGCGAAGGAAGATTTGAGCTGTCGACACCGACTGCAGGCACACACACACACACACACACTATATATATATATATATATATATATATATATATATATATATATATATATAGGGTGGGATGGATAGATAGTCATCTAACTTACGCGAAAAGGAAAATAACACCTACATCTCATTTTAAAAAATATATTTACCAAAATTACACAAAAATAACTTGTGATACTAAAGAATATATTTATTCAATACAAATCGCCAGTGTTTTCAATCACGGACTCCAGACGACTTCGGAATCTCCTGCAACTCTTCTGGGCAGTCTCCTTGTTTAAGTTGGTGAATGCTGCCATAATGCTTGCCTTCAGTTCATCTTTGGTGTTACAAGGAGTTTTGATGATCTTTCGCTCAACTGCGCCCCACCCATAATAAATGAGGGGTTGCAGTCTGGGGAGTTAGGTGGCCAGATGTAAGGGTTGATGTGGTCGTAGAAATCGTCTGACACCCATGACTGGGTTCTCTTGCTTGTGTGGTATGGCGCGTTGTCCTGTTGCCAGCAGGTCCGGTTGCCCAAGAAGTTTCCGGCTTGAATGAATATTCCCCTGCTTTCAACCGAGAGTGCAATAGTCAAGTTCTCATTTGGATATCCACCCATCAACAATACCCGGACTGATGACGACGACGATGAAGATGAAGCTGTCCTCCGTTGTCAGCGAGACAGACGGTAACATCGGTAGAATCCCAAGGACTCGCTGAAGACGCGAGTCAAATCCAGTGGCGTCGATTGAACAGCACATAGTGCTGCCAAAAAAATGGAAGCAACCTTCCAGTTTTGGTTGAAATTCGTACGATTTTTTCAAACCTTCCTGTACAGCCACCGGAGCAGGGCATAGCTATCTCGAACCAAAATATTGTGTTATTCACGAGATAAAAAGAAATATATATAGACAGATAGACGAGAAAAAACTGAGAAAGATACATGAGAAAATAACTGATCTACACAGGTAGAGAGATATGATCATGTAGATAGACATATATATATATATATATATATATATATATATATATATATATATATATATATATATATATATATAGGGAGAGAGAGAGAGAGATAGATACAGACTAAGATCAATATATATATATATATATATATATATATAGAGAGAGAGAGAGAGAGAGAGAGAAAGAGAGAGAGAGACAGATAGATAGATAGATACGACCAGACTAAGATATATATATATATATATATATATATATAGAGAGAGAGAGAGAGAGAAAGAGAGAGAGAGAGAGACAGATAGATAGATAGATACGACCAGACTAAGATATATATATATATATATATATATATATATATATATATAGAGAGAGAGAGAGAGAGAGATAGATAGATAGATAGATAGATAGATAGATAGATAGATAGATAGATAGAGACTAAGATCAATAGATATATATAGATATATATATATATATACAGAGAGATAGATAGATAGATAGATAGATAGATACGAACAGACTAAGATCAATATATATATATATATATATATATATATATAGAGAGAGAGAGAGAGAGACAAAGAGAGAGAGACAGAGACAGATAGATAGATAGATACGACCAGACTAAGATCAATATATATATATATATATATATATATATATATATATATATATATATAGAGAGAGAGAGAGAGAGAGAGATAGATAGATAGATAGATACAGATAGATACGAACAGACTAAGATCAATATATATATATATATATATATATATATATATATATATAGAGAGAGAGAGAGAGAGAGATAGAGAGATAGATAGATACGAACAGACTAAGATCAATAGATATATACAAACTGAGTGAGATGTATAGAAGTTCATAGCCTGAGTTATTTAAGAAAAACTGTGATAGATAGAAACAAGTTGACATAGATAGATAGATAGATAGATAGATAGTGTAACGAGAGGTTGAGAGCGTATAGATCTGAAGATTTCAATTTTGGGAGGGAGGAAGGAAGAGAAAGAGAGAGAGAGAGGGGAAGAGTGTAACGGGAGAGAAAGAGAGTGTTAACAGAAAAGGGAAAGGGAGAAATTGAAAGAATAGAAATAAATAGAAATAGACAGAAAACGACACAGAGAGAGAGAGAGAGAGAGAGAGGTAGAGGTAGAGAGAGAGAGAGAGAGAGGTAGAGGTAGAGAGAGAGAGAGGTAGAGGTAGAGAGAGAGAGAGAGAGAGGTAGAGGTAGAGGTAGAGAGAGAATGTGTGCAAACGGGAGAGAGATACAAATAATGATATAGACGGAAATGAAAAGATTAGAAATATGTTTTCGTGCTTTCTCTCGAAACAAATTGCTTTTTAAAACATCCCATCCTTGTCTCGTTAAGTTTTTGTAATCATGCCCCTGATTTTCACACACGCGCGTGCGCGAACGGGAACACATACGCGCACGCTCATGTCCGCATCGATGCACGTGAGGTTTTATATCTGACTAAACACAGGCGAGCATTGTACGCGTATCGACGTAGTCATGCACAAGGCATTTAAACAGAATCATTTCTGTTTAAATGCGCATGCGTCATGATAGCAGTTTGAAGTGCATTTCGAAGGTCCTCCATCTTGGATTAGGCTTGTGTCTAAATGTTGACAAATTTTGTGCTATAAAAGGAAAACTCTCCTTTTTTTTTATTTTGTTGGCTTTTATGATTACCGGCGTTCAGTAAACGGACTTTTCTCAGAAAATCGATGGCCATAATTCTTTTTTTGTTTAATTTTTTGCTGTTATACGTTTGCATGATAAAAGAAACGGGTTCAATTTTGTCTAAGGATATAGTTTTTGTTTCTTTAGAGTTTAAATACCCCCCCACAGAAATGTTGTTTTATTTCATAATTGTGATTTCTTTTTGGCTTTCCATCAGTATGGCTGATGCTAACCACCAGGAGAGTGATATTACGATTTCTCGAGCTAACAGTTTCCGCTGACATGAATAGGAAATATTATATTGAATCAATTGCTAGATTTACTGCTAGAAAATTTGGTTCTCTCTCATGCTAGACAATTTTTCTAGACCGACTCTTATATATTTAAAGTCTACCATTCGTCCATAGACTGACTATTTCTCTCGCATTTGGTTTGGTTTTTACTGCTATGTAGTTCGAATTTTAAATAAAATACAAAGAAGAAGCTGCAATGTTATTGGTCCTGATCTGGCATCTCGGCCTCAGTCCCTTTCCCACTGACATAACGTCGCTTTCCTGTGCCTTTTCTACAAATATTTTCGTGGCAATTGTTTTGATAGTCTTCCTTCTTTGGTATCCAGTCTTTATAAATTTAAGCGCAGTATTAGGTCTAATCATTAATACACTTGAAATGGTTAGATATAGCCGTAAGTTCTATACTAACAGTTTCTTCTCTCCAAAAGTAAAATTCTCTTCCGTCGTCTGGCTTTCCGGTCAAATTTGATCTTCAAAAATTTAAATGTAATGTCAATCGTTATCTTCAGGACCGGATTTAGATGAAGAGAGGCTCGAGGCTATTCCAGTTTTGAGGCCGCTCTAAATTCCCCATTCTCACAAGTAGAGGAAAATGGGGAGAGTGTTAAATTAAACAATCTGAGTAAAGCCGAGGATGATGACGAGGTGTTTAAAATTACTGAAGGGTTATTTAGAGTCTACAATGCGTTATGATTCGTATTTAGGCAGAAAAGTTTCTGTCATGCATCTTTCATTGAAAACGGCCGACAAGAAAGATTTAATTAATCTTTTAATTTTTTTTTTCCAACAATCTTATTTTTTTCCGTTAATAATTGGCCATAGTTATAATTATTCCGAATATTCTCGACTATTTCTCTAACCATTATCAAGGATGTGTTTTTGGATAGTGAAATTCTGTGTGTGGCGACTACATAATAATTTTACAGTGTGGAGTTCGAGCGGTTTGTGTGTATCTTAGTAATCACGTGCTATGCGCGGCCACTTGACCGGGACAGGACTTCTATTTTTGGAACACTATTAATAGTGGGGGGAATAAAGTTTAATAAGCAGAGGCTCCCTAATGACGAGCTGTGTACGGCTATGTGACCTGAAAAGGATCCTTGTATTATCAACTAGAATTATCTTTAAAGGTACTTGAAAGTTATGAGTTAATAAATGTTTATTAATCACACTCTGCTGCGACAGGTGACATGTAATACGTTTTGGCAGCATGTGTAAGAAAGGACTATACATGAAGATACTAGCAGCATGGCCCGGCGTTGCCCGTGCTTGATTAAAAAATCGTACGACTAATACAGCTGTTGCTATCACTTGACTTAAAATATTTTTGCCCTTCCTTGCCTTTAAAGGAGTGCCCCTTGCCGTGCTGATGTTGCTACATGCCTTACTTCTTGCCTATCTCACACTGCGAATTTTTTCTAAGCTCTATACTAAACATTAAATCTGTTACGAAAAAAGAACTAAACAAAATGAACGCAAAATGATCAGCTTTAAAAAAGGACTCGTAACTGGAAAAACCGAATGAAAAAAGAATGTTAACAACAAATACTTTTTCACAACCAACCCAGTTCTGCGGAATCAGAATCAACGTTGAGTTTAAGCAAGCGAATGAGCCAATTGGAGTAAAGTGCCATGCAGATTTAAATTTTTCCCACTTGTAACGAATGCAGCTATCGATTTTTTTTTGCATGCTAGCATGCTAGTTAATATTCGTGTCAGTCAGCTGTTGGCTCTCACGCTGTCCAATAGAATCTTCCTGCCTATTTGTGGCAGCCAGCTATTGGCTCTCACTCTGGCCAGTACAAAATGGCCGCAAACTACATGAAAACTGCCGCAGAAGCATGAAAAAATCGATTATTCCCACTATCGATTGCAGTTGGGAAATGCAAAGTCGGTCTTGGCCTTCCCGCTAACTTGGAGCATGTGTATGTAAATTTTGGTGCAAATCCGTCGAAAATTGCGGCCGTGCATTCGTTACACAAACATACACGCGCGCGCGCACGCGCGCACACACACACACACACACACACACACACACACACACACACACACATCCTGCCTTTTATAGATAGAGATTATACACCTTGGTTAAAGGCGCCCTAGATTTTGGGGCCCTAGGCTTCAGCTAGTTAAGCCTAGAGGTACATCCCTCTCTGGTTATCTTATGTCTCTTTTATTTATGTTTCTTTAATTGTTATCTCTCCTTAATAATGTTTTCTTATCCTCATTCTCTTACACTCAGTAACCACCCCTTGCGTCTTAGTGGCTTTATTGCCTTGCTTGATGTGAAATGATTAAAGAAGAACACAACTGCAAATTTCTTACTGCCTTTAAGGATCTTTGTGCTAGGATAGCCGTGTCAGTGTACATGCCCTTATAAAAGATGATCATTTTGAAATATCTGTTAAATAAAATCCTTAACGGGTTATAGACGTTTCTTATTCCCATCCAATACAAGACGTCGGGGATCGAGCCCGGGTAAATCAACAGGGTTTTGAATTCCGATTTTCTAGTGACTCCTCATTTGGACATAATCATTTAAAGGCGGCAATTTCGGACCAGCTTGCCTGTTGTGCAATCTGAACTCTGCTGCAGAATTACTGAATGAGCCAATCAAATAAGTTTAAGAACGAGTTTCTTCGAGGGATTCTTTTAGGAAGAAAGTTTTCTTGAATCTTCAATCATTTTATTCCCAACAGGGTTATCTTGAAGAAAACATAATAGTTGATGTGACGCTTCCAGAAGACACAAGTTAATTTTTTGTCGAAGATTTCGTCTATTTTATATTTTGTTTTAGATCTGATATTGTCCCCCAAATAATTTTATTATACAAGTTCAGTTTCATAACAGTCGTTACATTTAAATACGCATTTTATACAGAAACTGTAATAACTATTATAGGATATAAGAATATCTATCTATCTATCTATCTATCTATCTATCTATCTATCTATCTATCTATGTAAGCAAGTTTTTTGTTGTACAAAGCTTAATAATAGCAAGGAATAAGCGTAATTTAAAAGGCATATCAGTTTAAATTTAATAGCTAAAAACAATTGGTTTAGTCCCAGGCTTATCAAGTTTCATTCTGGGAATAAAATAATGGACGTGTAAAGTAAAAATGACTAATGAAGGGGGAAAAAATATTTCAAGGAAAACTAGAGACCAATAATATTCAAACCCAGCAAACAACCCCTCTGTTTATAGATGGAAGGCTTGCAGGATCTGATATATAAGACAGTCTAAGAATTGAAAATTCGTTAATGACTTGTTTTACTCATAGATTTATATGTATTGTATGAAATTTTACGAAGAATATTTTGTCCCGATAACAGAAGAAGGCGCCACCCAGTGGCGAACACGTTAATTACGACATACTAGTGTTTCAATGAAAGTTCGCCACTCAAGATAAACCTTTCTAAAACAGAAACTATGATCTAGGATTGACATGAAAGAAATGATGGTATATACTCTGAATCCCTCAGAAAAATTCAGGATGTAGAATTAGTAAAATACTAAACACTTGATATACATCGCTGTATGGAACAGTTATAACAAATTTAGTATAGGAGATAAGGAAATTGAACACAGAATTGGCATCACTGGGTTAGTTTCACACAACATTGCTAATTGTTGCAAAACTGAAATATTAACCTGACAGTTCGAGTCATGTTTTTAAATAACCTCGTCGGATCGAGATTTTCATATAGAAAATGGTAGGCAACATCCAAAACGACCTTCAGTCTTTTAAGAACTGAGGCAACTGGTTTGTTAACTTTAACGCCTCCAAGACTAAACTGCACACTATTAGTCATCTGAGAGAACCCTCTCTGCATGCCATCAGTATGGCTGATGCTAACCTCCAGGAAACATGAAGGTGACATGAAGTGGAAAGACTATATTGAATCCATTGCTCGGTTCACTGTGTCATACAAGACAATTTTTCTCTCTGGAATCTATGTTACATATCTATAAGTCCATGCTTAGAATATTGCTGCTATATATGGTCTAGTGCCCCTGGAACTCCTCGATAAGACCCAAAGAAGAATCAGAAATATTATTGGCTCTGTTCTGGCAGCTCAGCTTCAGTTACTTTCCCACCGCCGTAAGGTTGCCCCATTTTAATAGTAATTGTTCGGATGAGTTCTATGATATGGTAGCTAGACTGTATAAATTTAATCGCAGTACTAGACTGACGGCGAGATTTCGTCAAATTACAGTTGAACTGGCGAGATTTAGCCGTGAGTTCTATAATAACAGTTTCGTTTCTCGCACTTCTCGCTTGTGGAACTTCCTTTCGGCTCCATGTTTTCCAGCAAATTTTAATCTGCAAACATTCAAATACAATGTCAATATCTGTGTCTACTATTCACTCATGGTTAGAATATTGCTACCAAATAACATATACATCGCTGTTATGGATAAGTTATAACAAATTTAATATGGGAGATAAGGAAATTGAACATAGAATTGGCATCACTGGTTTAGTTTCACACAACATCGCTAATTGTTGCAAGACTGAAACATTAACCTGACAGTTCGAGTCATGTTTTTAAATAGCCTCGTCGGATCCAAAACTATACTGCTCTCTATTAATCATCTCAGCGTATCCTCTCTGCAAACCATCAGTATGGCTGATGCTAACCTCCAGAAAAAAGTGACGCGTTGCGCCTTCTCGAGGCGACGTTCTTGGCTGATATGAAATACTATATTGCTGATTCTCTAGGTCAACAGCAGAGAAAGATGTTTCACTCTGCCGTACGAGACAATTTTTCTCTCCAGAATTTAGCTTACAAGTCTATAGGTCTACCATTCATCCATGCTTAGAATATTGCTGCCACATATGGTCCGCTGCTGCTGCTATTTACTCAGAGATTCTTGATAAAATCCAAAAAAGAATCAGCAATATTATTGGCCCTTTTCTGGCATCTCGGCTTAATTCTCTTTCCCACCGCCATAAGTTTTCCTCCCTGTGTCTTTTCTATAAATGCTTTCTATTTCTCTTTCTATTTGTTTGTATTGTTCATAATCGTGTGTTGAGAAGGATATTTATTATTATTATTATTAGTTTAACGGGTAAGGTAGCCAAGGCGACTTAGGAGTCACATCTAGATACATGGGAGCTCCATCAATCGGAGACCATCTTATCGGTGACTAGGCACTTTTGTGGGGAGTGTTGCTCTCTCTCTCATTCAGTAATAACATTGTTGAATAAATGAATAATATTATGGAGTTGATCTTGATAGAAGTAGACGTCTGGAGTATTAATTGCTTAATTTGCTTTTTTACAGCTTATCAACCTTTTGTGGGTTATTTAAAACCGAAATATATTTCGGGTTGCAGGAAATTGCTTACAGTACTTGTTTCCAAGTGGTCCTCCATCTAAATACTGACCGGTTTCAATATTGCTTAACTTCGGTCATCGACTGACAACCGATGTTTTCAACTTGATTTGACCTTAGGAGTGTCTGAGGGAAAACATCTTACGGTAGTAAGCGTTGGGGATTAAATTAACCTCAAATTCGCGTATAATACGCAGAGCGGTTTTTAAAATTGCTTGAAATGCGTCTTATATGTAGTTAAAATATTGCTGGCAAACGAAATACAAACGATTCAATAAAACATTGTTTTTAGGCATCACTGATGACAAACAAACGATATTAACCGTCATTTTCCTCAAATACCTATTCATAATTCCAGCCTCTTAATACATTTGTGCGGGTATCCTGATATTTACTCAGCTTAGATAAACCTGCAAGGCAGCAATATTTGAACACTTAGGGTGGACAGAGCTCACTACAGAATCAAACCAACTGCTAACCTAACTTATTTTGTGGTAGTTACCTCTTTTTGCGTGTCTGTCCGTCTTTCAGGGAATAAAGATATGCGCATGCGTGCGTGGTTGGCCTGATTAATATAGCGGCCATACGAACCATTTGAAGCGGAAGTTAATGTGGCTGCAAAAAGCACGCCGTTTTTCTAAGTTGAAAGTGACGCTTTATAGCCATAAAATGACTGTGGAATATGCAGACAATGTGGAATTACCGAATTAACAGAAAATGAGAAGAAGAAGAAGAAGGAAGAGGAAGAAGAAGGAAGAAGAAGAAGAAGGAAGAAGAAGGAAGAAGAAAGAAGAAGAAAGAAGAAGAAAGAAGAAGAAGAAAGAGATAAGTCGTGATAGCGCTATGTATTGTCGTAGTGGAAAGCATTATAAACTGACCTACAATATCATTAGAACTGTGAGGAATTTGATCGTTACTGAGTGCCCCATAATTTTAGCCTTCTCCCAGAATTTGTAATATATGTCAAGCTTTGTAAATATCTATTGCTACTTTATTGTATTCTGTCATGACTGAATACACAATATATATATATATATATATATATATATATATATATATAGTGTATATTTAGGCAGCAATTTTTCAGTGATGCATGTTTCATTAAATAATATAGACAACATGCCTGGCCGCATACACAATTCCAGAAAATCCTTGTTGAAAACACAACTATACTTATACATGAAAACAATAAACAAAAACTAAAAATTCTTGAAGCTATATTCATAAAACAGTTGAAACCTAACCTCAAAAAAATAGACTATAAAATCTCCACAAACATTCTTAAATGGCTATAATTGATAACAGAAGCCATTGGTTTATACCAACGGCTTCCCATACTTAATACTTCTCGTTTTCACTCTCGCGTGATCATGTGTGACATCAAGAGCTGCGACGCGATTTTCGCACCCGCGTCTCGTATACACTAGTTAGTCGTTGCTTTGAAATTTTTCATGCAACAAAAACAGACTATCATTATTGTTCCGTCTATTGGTTGATATATTGAAGAGTAATTGTCATCTTTGATAATGGCTTATGTACGCCGAAAGCTTAGAATGGATTTAAACATGTATCAATTTAATGATTTCCTTTCGTCTTTCAACGATAATGTGATTAAGCTTATCAGACAATATGAAAGGAACTTAAAATAAATAGACAATACTTGTCTATATTATTTAATGAAACATGCATCAATATATATATATATATATATATATATATATATATATATATATATTAGTATCGGAAATAATAAATGCATCTATACTACTATAGTTATAAAACTCTATATCTAGCAAACTATTAGTAGTATAGGGAGATCAGTCTTTAGTGTGTGCTCCATATTTGCAGCCCTGTGTCTGACTAGCAGAGGCTCATTTTATAACTATTAGTAATGTAGCGAGTTTGATTCTGAGTATGATACTAAACTAAGCTTAGTGAATACATGTACTGAGACTGTGTGTGTATGAAAGAGAGAGAGAGAGAGAGAGTGAGTGAGAGAACGAAAAGGAGAGAGAAAGAGAAAAATAAAGAAAGAGAAGAATGAGAGAAAAGTAAGAGAGACGAAACACTGAGAGAAAAGAAGAGAGATAAGCAGAAAGTGAGAGAGAAATCTAGAAAAATGAAAATAAATAAAGAAAAATAAAGCAAGAGAGAAGAATTGAGAGAGAAAAGGAGAGAATGAGAAAGAAATAAGTAAAGAAAGAAAGGGATTGAATTTAAAAGAAAATACTAACCAGAAAGAGGAGAGAGAAAGAACGATGCAAGAAAGAAAAAGAAATGAAGAGAGAGAGAGAGAGAGAGAAATAAAAGGGGCGAGTAAGAAAGAGAGTGAGAGAGATTCTAGTTGTCCCTCTGACCGAGAGATTGGAGGTTTTGAGGAGCGTGGAACCAATTCTTAATTGCTGTTGTTCCCAGGTCCACCCTGATCCGGGGTGGTAGCATCTGTTAGGGTCCTAGCTACGGGAAAATAGTGAGCCCCTAAACAAGAAAAAACACTGAAATGACCAACAATACATCACCCAACATGAAAGAACTCTTTCATGACATTAATCCATATAATATCCCACTAGCCTTCTAGAAATCAAAAAAAGTATTCCAAAATTTAACTTCAACAAAAGTACCACACCATCTCTACTATGTCCACACAAATATATATATACACAAAAGCTGAGTATCATCTACCATGTATTCAATAGTGAAAATGAAACCCCCAGTCGTTGATTCAGCGGTAACCAGTAATGTCACTTCAGTATCGGCCTCAAATTCTTTCAGACCGCCGTGGTTACCATTTAGCTGACTCTTCACACGTTAGTGCGTGGCTCGTTTTGTCGCTAGTATCGTGATGGCTGCACTGCTCTATTCGACTTAGCTGAGGTTTGTCTGTTCACGACCATTCACCCCTCTGTCACGTTGTGTTTCTGATCTCAGAGGGTGAGAAGATCGCTGATGTAACAGGCTGGTGTGAGGATAGGTACGACAGCTGGAGATGCAAAAAAAAAAAAAAAAAAAAAAACAAGCAATAAGAATTCTTTAGGATAAAGAATTAAATATGTAACAACTATTTTAGTTTATATATGATTTGTTGTATACAGCGGTTTTAACCATTTTCACTGACATTGGGATCTCCTTCGGTGTATACAGTTTATTTTAGTAGCAGCTTAAATTTCTAAATTCCGGGTGGGTTTGACTAGGGTCTGGACTAGGTTGTCTTCTTTTCTAAATTTACATATATAAAAATACTTTTACTCAAGTGGTTTCCAAACTTAGGGTTGTTCATCCCCTTTTGAGAGTGGTCAAAGGGACCAAGCCACCCCTTAACACCAAATCTCTTTATGCCTCACCTCTTGATCGACCAGACCACTCAAGAAGTGGAAAAGGGAAGAAAAATTATTTCCACTCGCCTTAAAACAAAATTTTATGTTTTCTCTGTCTATGCATATTTTTTACGACCAAACACCGCATAGTCTTTTTGCCTCTGGTCACTTCAAAATAGTAATTAATTTTTCCTTATCATTTGTATCCAAAGGAATCCGAATTAATGTTTGGATATAAAATTTTCTCTGTCGAATAACACAGAAATTATAATGACGTACCCATCGAGTCAATTTCTATCTTTGAAGAGATACTTTTGTTCTGTATGTCCGATTCAACACGGATCGTTTTACCTGGCACTCTTATTTCTTTGTCTAGAGGAATCGTGAATGTTATTAATTTCGGCGAACACTCTGACCTCTTTATTGACAACATGATTTTATTTTTGTTATGGTCCAATATCCTCGCACCACAGTTATGGTTCAAGGTTAGAACCAAGGAAGAACAACACGAACACAAGAGTAGAATAACAAAGATATATTACAACAGAAATATAGTACAAGAAGTTGAAGTTGTTAGTAATGACTGTTCGTCTGGTTTAGAGTGAACTAATATTGTCTCGACTTGTTACACCATTCATTCTTTATACCTCTTGAGAGGCACAGTATTTATAGTGTCAGGAAGAGTTCATTATCGTTATAGGTAAGTTCCCATAACAATTTCATGTTCATGGATACCTTAACGGTCTCTTTCTTTTTGGTAGGAAGTGGGGAATGACGTGTAGATTTGGTTTTGCTCATTTTTACTGAATTTCGTGAAGTTAATCATGGGTTCGATTCTCTTTGGAATTGCTTTAAAATATGATTTTTCAACGGATTTCGTTTGTAATTCTCTTATCAAGTTTTCAGTCTACCTCCCTGCGAATTTCAACAATTACCATTCAGTTAGTAGACTCTAAACTCTTCTTTCTTTCTTTCTTTCTTTCTTTCTTTTATGGATCAACTTCCGGTGATCTCAGTGTCACAAAAGCATAATAACATATATCATGTTTATTACTTCAAAGCTCCTAAGAAAATTAAATTTTGTCGTTCAATGACACATCAGGAGATTATATGATCTTAAACCAACCAACCATCTCTCTGTCTACGCTCTTGCATCCATTCGGACAAATTCATTTGGTAAGATACTTCCTGTTTTCCGTAGTCTCTCCTCCCTTGAATATGGTTTGTGAGTGTTAAATTTTCCATGCCTTCTTTTCCGATACTCAGCTTAACGTCAGTAATTAAGAAGCGACATTGGAACAGATTCAAAGAGTATAACAACACAGTTGGGTAGGACATGGCTTCTAGTTGTTCTATGTGTTTTGAATGCTCAGACACATAATGAGGCAACTGAAATTTCTTCGGCATACAATTAGAACATTTGCATGACATCTTGATAGCAAGAAGTGAAAAGGAAAACGACAAGGTTAGGAAGTTGTGGAGAGACGTGATCGCCAATTTCCTGAAGCGACACAGCACACAGAAGAAGAAGAATGTATAAGTAGAAATTTTCTCTTTTCTTAAAATCTCCTCTCATAGATTTCCAAATGCGTATATCTCTAAGTAATTTAACATCTAATAAAAAATAAATCGACATGACAGAATATAAAAAAAAAAGTTCACGTTATAAGGAAACAGTGCGAAATAAATACATACATAAAGAGAGCAGTAAACTCTTTTGTGAAGTGTGACGTCTAGCTTTTAAATATTTCCTTACAACTATCAATAATATTCCCACTGCAATGGACCAAGTGGATTTTAAACCCACTGTCTGGCTTTTGCATGCTGATTGTTTGCATATATATATATATATATATATATATATATATATATATATATATATATATATATATATATATATATATATATATATGGTTTTGTTTTCTTATACTCCGTTGATTGTAATCTCCGCTGGGTTATTTTCGGAATTTTTCTGCCCGTAGGCGAATGGCGGGCTCCCGGCTATACAGGAAGTGGTATTTCCTCGTTGGTGAGTGCCGTTCACACATAAGCGGTGCTTCGGCTAACAGCGGA
>OZ010606.1:57845221-57952721 GCA_963932145.1 Acanthosepion lycidas | reverse complement strand
ATATATCTTGACTGCAAGTGCTCGTTATGTATTGTCGATATTTTTTATATAAAAATGTATAGCTGGTATTTTTACTATTAAAGTGTACTTTTATACTTTCATCGTGTTTTTCTTTGGTGGTGGTGTTAGGCGGGTCATTATTAGCCCATAACTTGGACTCTAACAGATGCTAACGTTCCGGCTCAGGGTGAATCAAGGAACAACAGTATTAAGATGTGGTTCTAGGCTCCTTAAAACCTCCAATCTCCCAATCAGAGGCCTTGCTGCCGGGTGTAGTTATAGGGCAAAGAAAGTCGCATCTAACGCAATCTACATCTTGCTAAACATCACATTTGATAATAATCATATAGGAAGAAAATGAGTAACCAACGACATCAAGGTTCGAGCATGAGACACAATAATCTTTAATCATTGTTATCAACAAGGAATATTTCCAGTCTGGCCATCTTTTAACACAACGCCCATTCTTCAACAAACTGCTATCAACAAGCACTATTGTTTCACTCTATCACATTTTTAATTTATGTATATTTTTTCTCAAATAAATGGAAAAAAGGAAGTGACGTTTCGCATACGGCTTGCTTACAAGCAGAACTGTTCAAAACCATTTTTGGTTCTCACTCGTCGAGGTGCAATGGAAATGCACCGAAACAAAGTTGCATCTTTGTAGTGAGTAAACTGTTTTTGCCTATACGATGAAATTATAATAAATGGTAGATAGGTAGACGAGGAGGCTGAGATAGATAGATAGATAGATAGATAGATAGATAGATAGATAGATAGATAGATAGATAGATATGAAAAATGTTATTTAGAGTCAGGTTATCGCCTTTTGTAATGTCATGTATTTAACGAGCAGACTGAGATGAATAGATAGATAATAAACAGACTGAGAAGGATATGTGTATATATAAAGAGAGAGAGAGAGAGACAGACAGACAGACAGACAGACATATAGATAGATAGATAGATAGATAGAAAGACAGGACAGATGATTAGAAGGTTAAATTATATTTAATAATTTGGAAAATGATCATGAAATAATATATATATATATATATATATATATATATATATATATATATATTAGGTTGGTGCAAAAACAATGTCGTTTTCTCACATATGTTACTATGTGAGAAAACGACATTATTTTTGCACCAACCTAATATATATCTGTGTGTGTTCGTGTGTGTGCGCGTGTAGATAGATAGATAGATAGATAGATAGATACTGAACGAACTGCAATAGATACATTGATATTGAACGTACTGTTCAAATTTCTGTTCAACCTGTAACCCCTTGTGTCTTAGTGGCTTTACTACCTTGCATGGTGCGATTAAAAAGAAAAGAAATTAAAACGGAAGTTAATTGTTCGTATGCAATTCTTATTTGCTTTTCCTGCCAATTCAAATCTTTACCCAGTCTTTAGGGATATTTCTACGCTTATCTTTCCACTCATTAAAGTACGATTTTTATATTATTTGCCATTTATCCCCTGCTTTCTGTTCATTTTCTTTTTCATCAACTCGTATTTCTCTGACCTGCATCATCGCCATTTTGTATTCTCTTGACTGTTTCCTTCAGCCATTCTAGTTTATTTATTTATTTATGGACAGTTTATTTACCTCTGAGCAAATTTGGAAAGCGTCCCGCACTGGTCATGAAACGAAGTAGTGCAATAAACCTTGAAAGTTTTACTAAATAAAAGTGTGGACAAAATGAAATATTAACTTTTTATAGGAGATAACGGGGAAAAAAACAAACTTGGGGGTACTCTTTTTCAAATGCATGATAAAAGTGAAGGCCAAAGGTAATGAAAAGGGTTGTTCTGTGAGGACGATCCAGGGTTGGAAATATCCATTTTTTTCGTTTGGTGTGTGTGTGTGTGCGGGGGGGGGGTTGTTGCTGTTGTTTTTTTGGCAATGTGTTCTCATATTTCTTTAGCAGTAGTCTCATCAACATTTTGACATGCGCAGACACATATGTCTATCACGTGATTATAATGCTCATTTCTTCGTCTGAAGAGAAAGAAGGATATGGTTTTATCCGTTGACGGCTGGGGCACTTATTCTCTTGCCCTCCAATCATCAAAATATAAACAAATCCCCCCCATATATATATATATATATATATATATATATATATATATATAAATACCGAGTGTCGAAATCGTGTAGGAGCATAATTGTCCAACCCATAAAATGTTTAATATCTAAAAATCACTGAACTGAGTACCTTTTTCAGGTTCTCAGATGAGACGTTTAGCCATCTTGACACCATTTGTAGAAAGAATGACCGAAAAAAAACCTTTGAGTTATTCAGCTAGAAAGAGAACGGGTTAAAATCGTTTTTTGTCAGACCCAATGTATTCCCAACTGAGCAATGATGAGAGGAAAAAGATCATTCAAGCCTTCAGTAATGTTACCAACATTAATATTCTGGCTTCCATCTTCAAAGTCCATTGAAGAATCATCACGAAAACGGTTAATAAATTTTAAAAAGATGGAACATTAGAGAGGAAAACTGGATGAGGAAGTCACAACAGGAAGAGGGATCATCATTTCAACTTAGAGCTAAAGAGATCAATTAGAAAAGATCCAACTCAATCCATAAGACGTTTGGCACGTGAGAGAGGAGTTTTTCAACTATGACAGTTCAAAGAGCAGTGAAAAAAGGCTTGAAAATGAAATCGTACGTGCAACCTGTGAAGTATCATGTTACTCCAGGACAGATGATTAGAACCTTACATCATCTTTAATAAGTTGGAAAATGAACATGGAATATATATATATATATATATATATATATATATATATATATATATGTGTGTGTGTGTGTGTGTGTGTGTGTGTGTGTGTGTGTGTGTTTAAATAAGTTTTTGTAGTACAGAATTAAATAATAGCTAGGAAAAGACCAATTTTATATGGTATTTTTAAAAGAAAAAGCTCTTAAAAAAAAAAAAAAAAAAATCAACCGGTTTCGTCCCAGGACTTATCAAGTTTATTTTTCTGGGAATAGAAATTTCATAAAAGCGTGTAAATTAAATTAACGAATGGAATGGAATGGGAAAAAAAATTGAATTTCATGAAACGAAAGTCCAGTAACATTCAGACCCAGTAAGCATTCCCTCTGCTTACAAAGGGAAGGCTCACCGGACCTGATATACAAGGACTCTAGAACCTTGAGGTGAAATGTGGAGTGGGACGTAGATAAAATCTAAAAACGGTGGACACTAAAATTAACCACACATTTCCTACTATTTATTATATGCTCAGAAATAACAGAGCCAGAACTATTGGTTAGTTGGCTCTTCCTAGCAGACGGATATGTGTGTATGTGTGTGTGTGTGTGAACTTTATATCAATCCACCATGAGCTTCCAAAATACTGTTGTCATTTTTGAGCGGGAGCTGCGTAGACCTCAGTCTTCAGCCTTGGCAGAGTTCAAAAATGTTTCCAGGTCCTCGTGGTTGTCGAACTATTCTCCACTTTCCAACCTCTCCTAGATTATTTATCAAACGTATTCTTTCCTATTTTTCTACATACCTGCACACACACACACACACACACACACACACACACACATATATATATATATATATATATATATATATATATATATGTATTGTTGTGGCCTTGTTAGGGCCAGAAATAATGACAAAAAGAGCGGAATTGAGTTAAAGAAATAAACATAATATATATAAAGATTTAGATAAATATATTAACAGAAACATGTAATACAAACATATACAAACGAGAGTGTTACAGCAAGAATGTTCGGTCCGATGGTCAGAGCTGACTGCTGGAAACATCCCTCTCCAAAAGGCAGTACCTGCTCCTATTTATAGATGGGAGAAGTCATGCATGCGTGGGTAAATTACCATAACACACACACACACACACATACATATATATATATATATATATATATATATATATATATTAGGAAAATATATGACAAAGTGGAATAATTCAATAGATTTTCCTAAAATTGTTACTGATATATAAAAATTTATGATTTTGACGTCAGTAAGCAAAACTGAAAAAAGAATGAAAAATGTAATTGATTGGATAGATCATAAAAAAAAAATCCGTTTTTTTTTTCGGATTCTATCGGAATGTCAAGAAATCAAATAACCTTATACCATAGCAAAACTGCCACTGAAGATGACTTTCTATGAGGAGGAGTTCTTAGACATAGTTTATCAGTGTCGTGGATAACTACACAATAACCAGAAAGACACTCATAGAACACATTGAAGGCAAGATGGACAGACGGAAACAGTGAGTAAATGGATAAATATCTTTTCAAGTTGCAACTGACAAAACATTTTTCTAGTGGACATCAAAAGCAGGTCGATCGTCTATACAAAACTCATATATATATATATATATATATATATATATTTATATATATATATATATATATATATATATATATATATATATATGAAGAAATATAGTCTTAAGGTGTGGTATACTTATGGGATAAAGTGCTCAATATCAGAGATAGAGCGTGTGTAAATATAAAAGTGAACATTTGTCAACACTTAGAAGCGACAGGCTGTTTCATGTTAGACACAATCGTCGTAGCCTGACAATTGTGTCTAGCATGAAACAGACTGTCGCCTCTAAGTGTTGACTTCAATATTCACTTATATATATATATATATATATATATATATATATATATATATATATATATATGGATTTAAGCGTTTCACCCCAAGCAAGACGGGAAGGCACTAACAAGGAAGAGAGTTGGAGCAAGAGCAAATATGAGTGATAGAGGAACATTTGAATACTTTGGAGATTATAGCTATCAGGGAAACAGGAAGAGGGGAGGGAGTTCCACAGGCGAGAAGTGAGAAGCTATGAAGTTATTAGAGTAAAAGAGACGGCTACATTTAACAATTTCGACAGTGAAAGGATGAGAGTGAGATGCCTACCTAGTTGAATGTTTAAATTAATGAAGTCTGGGAACCAGCGAAAGCAGCTCATCAGAGCACTATATACATATATATTCCAACAACCTGAAGAAGGCCGGAGCGTACAACGGCCGAAATGTTGTAATAAATATGGCGACAAAGATGAGGAGAATAATTCGAATAATGTAAATAGTGTACATAATACCTCACCTCAGAAATATAGACAGATACTGAATTAATTAATTCTGTCTTAATATTTGAAAGAACGCTTCACTCATTAGTATACCAGGTTACCCTAGCTACATGTAAGCTGTAGCCCTAAAGGAATGTTAGAGAATGTAAAGGCTGGCCCCAAATTGTAAACTACGGAATTCTGATACTGATGAATTGCTTTTTTAATATAAAACCAAAAGCGATGCTAAGACACGGAGACAACTGCAAGAAAGAAGGTTTGGAGAATTTGACACTCATAGTAAATATTGAAGGCAAGAGGGACGGAAGTAAACAGTGAGTAACAAGCTTGTGTAAATGGATGACAAGACGGGACATTTTGATTCTGTGCCGTATCGCATCCAGGTTCCTTCGTCAGGTAAGCCAGCACATGGCGATGAGATCTCGGCCAACCGGTTAACATCTGCCCTCTCGATTATCTGCCGCTTCCTTTCGCTTCTCCTAGAACCGATGCTCAGACTAATGCCACCCCTAAAATAAAACTTGTCTATCATCTGGCGTTGGGTCTGAAAAAGGGAAGCCAGCGGCGACACGAAATACAACTGTAGCCTTATTTTTAAACCTGTTTCCTTTTAAAATGTCCTCTAACTAGTGGCTCGTATGTCTGCTATAGATATTGAGAAGACAATTGCTTACTTTACATAAAGGATCAAGGCCAAACACCGGCTTTCGTACGCTCATCAAAGTTAAGCATCATCGATCCCAGTCAGAACGTAGATGGGTAGTATACCAAGAATTGTAAGCGTGGATGCACGGATGGTCTAAGGGATAAAGGGTTCAGAATTAGAAGTCAAAGACGGTTTCGTTATATTCACTAACGCGCAAATATCCTTCGGAATGGCATGATTTCCCTTCTTTTACCCACACCTATGGGTTAATCAGTAGCTCTTGTATCGCCTAATGTATCATTTAAATAACCTACAAAAGGTTGGTAAGCCTAGGAAAAAAAAAACACCAAACAATTAACACTTTAAACGAAGAGGACAGTGTTCGAACCAGCATTTTTTTCGAATATAATGCAAAAATTGAAAAAAAAAAGTTTTAAAACTATTTTCTATATACTATATGTATAAGACGACTTCATGTTTGACCCCAGAAATTTTTGCGTCAATTTGAACCCTTCCATACTTATATATATATATATATATATATATATATATATATATATATATATATATAGAGAGAGAGAGAGAGAGAGAGAGACAGATAGATAGATAACTATACTCGTTTCGAAAAACCCTCAAATTTTTGATTTGCCAATAATCAAATCAATCTCGAAGGAAAAAAAGGTTTTAAAAAAAGAAAGAGCTAGAAACATGAAAGTCTGTCGAAAAAAATCGCACAGATACAGGTTCAAAGCCCAAAGAAAAAACCCCGACACGAGTAAACAACTAACTAAGAAAAGAGCTCAATACAATCGTAGTGCAGACCTAGATACACCTAGTAAGCCAGACGAACCTAACCAGGTTTCACCTAAGCGGATCGTCAGGGAAAGCCGGCTTTCCCTGACGATCCGTTTAGGTGAAACCTGGGTAGGTTTGTCTGGCTCACTAGATCTATCTATAGATCTATCTATCTACATATATATATATATATATATATATATATATATATATATATATAGATAGATAGATAGATAGATATGAATATAAAGTGGACATTGAGGTCAGCATCCAGAGACAACCGTCAGTTTCATGATATATATGGTCGTGGCTCTTCGGGCACAATCTGTTGCGTTATGAATACTTGGATGAGTATAACCACGGAATTTGTGAGTAGCGGCGCCATATCGAGTTTATTCAGTTTCTTCATCGTCACCGAGGTCCGTTGGTATGACGCTTGTATTGTAGCCAAACGGTTCGAATCTCGGTAGTGGATGCGCACTGCTGATGAGTCCCAAAAATAGGGCGAAACCGCCGTCCAGTCCTTTACATTACTGTAATGATTTGCCAAAATCCCCCAAATTCTATTACGTATATATATATATATATATATATATATATATATATATATAGGGAGAGAGTGAGAAAACGAGAGAGGAGGCGAGATGGGGGAATAGAGAGAGAAAGAAAGATACAGTGAGTAAATATATGAAAATACGGACTATACAATAACTAACCCATAACTTGAAACTACTGAACTTTGTTTCGAATAGCAAGCATTAAAACTGAATAAAGCTATAAAAACAGGCAAATAGATCCAATAATAAACGTATAAAATAAGGGGAAATAATTAAACGATTTTGTAAAATAAACAACTAAAAACAAGTTTAAACAAATTTATAAACAATCTAAAACCTTGACCCTAAACCAAAACTGGGAAAAATGGTTTCAATTTCTGCCATAGACCTGGGGATTGTTTTAATAGACGGCGGAAAATGTGAAACCGAAATCCTAAACGGAATAACCAAAGTTGGTTTCCCAAAGCTAAACAAAGAAGCTGGAAAATTTCAGAACAAACAAAGAATAAAAGAGCTGAACTGCAATATAATATCAATGCACCTCTGATGGGTTAGAACGTTCACTTTCTGACTATAAGACCGGGGTTCGAATCTCACCATATTATCCGCGCTGAGGAAGTGATCAAAACGTGTGGCACTTTCGAAAAATGCCTGAAAAACCATACCACGATTTCACACAAGCCCTGTGAATGAAATTAGGCGGAACTCTTGGGAGCCGTCGTAGTTGTGCTAGCGGGATGTCACAAGTCATTGTGACCGAGGTTTTGAATGTACTGACCTTGTTCAGATTGTTGATGACGCTAGATAACACTGTAACTGTAACTAAAGTCCGCTCAGTTGCAGTATAAACCACAAGTGGGCTCTGAGGGTGTTGAATAAACACAAATGTGCCTGAGTAGGCGTCTGCAATAGGGATTGACTAGCCACCGTAGTAGACGGGAATCCTCGGATACATGGGGCAATGCTGGATATTTTCCCCAATGAATTGCGTTATGGGGATCTTTTTCTCACAGACGGTGGTCAACTGACCCTATTATACTGTGCAAACAACGCACATTCAGCGAAATTAAAAATAGAAAATGGCGACAACTTACCCATCAAGCCCCTTTCTCTTTCTCTCTCTCCATATATATATATATATATATATATATATATATATATATATATATATATATATATATATATATATATGCAGGATTCGATATTCGACGTATGAGGTCAAGCGACTCAGTTCCTAGGAACCGACAAGGTCCCCAAACGACCGTCCGCAGGTTTTGAATTCAGAGTTGTCCTTCTCCTAGACCAGTTGCCATCCAAGGTTACAGAACCCAGTCTGTCCAGCTATTTACACATACCTGTTGGTGGGGAGAAGAAGAAGATTAATACTTTTCCCAATGGTATTAGCACGTAAGTGAATGTAATGGGTTCGACTTGTATTCGAACTCGTCTCTCTGCTTCCTTAATCCGAGCTGCTATCCACCGTGCCTCTCTCTGTGTGTATATATATATATATATATATATATATATATATATATATATATATATATATATATATATATATATATATATATATTATACGGTTTAGCAACCCTTTGCATGTTAAACCCAGAGAATATTTTATATTGTAAGAATGGGGAGGGGGACGATGATAATGGTTTCGTGATACAATAATAATGTTTCGTGATAAAATTGTTAATACTAATTAACCCAAAATTCGGGAGGGAGCAATAATATTCATACCTTTTCCGAGGGTATTTGTGCGTAAGTGAATATAACGAACCCAACGCGATTTGAATCTTAGCTTCTAATATTAGCAATTTTGAGCCATTATGTATTACACCACCCGCATAGCCAAGCTTACACAACCTGGTATTACCTATCTAGCAAAGAAGACACGTTGTGTAATCTTTGCCGTAGGTCTCTCTAAAAAATAAATATTTACTTAATCAAAGAAATGAAATAGCTATTTTTTGTAGACACTGTCAAATATTTTCCTTAAATAATGTTTAATTTTGAAAAAAGAGATAAAAGATGCTACATGCATATTTATACTTGATCTTTGATTAATTTTTTTTAAATATGAATGTAATTCTAATATATTTCTTTGTAAAAAATAATGTATAGTCTATTAGTTATTAGAAGTAGAAAAGTACCTTAAATTTGTAGGAATAGATTTTAAATATTAAAAATACGACTTACTTCTATTCAGACGACCCCTTTAAGAAATCTTTGTGTATAAAATTATAAATTAAGCGGCCAAATAAAAATACCTAAAGCTTTTTATCATTGAAAAATCCAGACGACACGCGAAAAACGTATGTCATTTTTTTAGCAGGCACCCCCTTAACTTAACCTGATTTTGAAAGTAAATTATATTTGATACATAAGTTTTCTAGGGGAATTACAACTCTACCAACTCTTATCAAAAAGAGTGAATTTTTCGGTAACCTTAACAATTTAAGATATTGTTGTCTAAATATTAAAAAGGTTGTCTGTACTTATAAGTGAAGTAAATTTGTTAATAGGTTATTCGAAAAATCGCTTGAGAACGGAACGGAGCTATGGATTGTAAATTTAAATTTATAATTAAAAATGAAAAGAAAATTAATCGTCAAAGATGAATTAGACCAGGAAAAAGTAATATTAAAATTACTCAATAAACATATAAAAAGATAAAAAAACTTAATATATAAGGAAAAGCATGCTCTTCAGAGACTTTCCACAAATTTGAATGCTATATTTTTTGAGGTGTAGTAGAAGGTTAGGAAGAGGAAGAGGAGGAGAGGAAATCTAGTTTATTGGAAATATATTCAGTAGCGGGGTAAGTAAAATATACATACATTCTTTTTTATCCCACTTCAAATGAACTCAAAGGGAACATTTTAGTTTGAATACAACGGGACATAATTTCCGATCTTTGGTTTAAAAATTTGGTGGGTCTGGAAATGTTGTTATAGCTAGTTTTTCTTGTTGACAAAGGTTTCAGGTATTATAATTGCAAGGTTTATTTTTTTTTAATTTTCCAGTTTATAATCGAGAATCGTTATTATTTTTCTTCTTTAATTTCCACACGTGGTTGGCTTGTTTAGTAGAATTTCTAATACTTTCTAGCTTAAAACATGACTGTACCACCTGTTTTTAAAGTTACCTTCAGTACACCCTATATATATATATATATATATATATATATATATATATATATATATATATATATAATCTTATAAAAATAAGTAATTATACTCGTCCGGAAAAACTTTAGGTGTATTGGATTATAAATGAACAAACCAATATCCAAGGAAAAATAAGGAATAAAAAAAAAAGAAAGAACTAAGAACATGTAATTCAGACGAAAACAATCGACTAGAATCCAAGCTCAGAGTTCAAAGAAAAAAACCTCCGACACGAGTAAAGTAAAAATAACTAAGCAAAGTGCTCAATACACTAAGTAGAGCAAATCTAACTACGAACCTAAAGAGCCAGGTTTCACCTACGCGGATCGTCAGCATTAGCTCTTCGCCGCGTGATAAGCTGTTAGTGCTTGTCTAGGGAGGTAGACAAACACGACCTCGTTATTATGGCGTCTATGTTCATTTTTTGTCCGAGCCTACGGGTTCGGTACACCCTACGTAAAAAAAAAAAAAAAAATGGCCTTTTGTCGCATTCTTCTTTATGGGGAGGTCGGTAAATACCAAAGCGCACTTAACGTGAGAGACATCATTAGCTCTTAGTCTCGTCCCACGCTCTTGGTGCTTCTCGAAATCCCTGCTTTTGGGCAGAGAGGAACCAAGACGAGGCTATGCCGAAGGACAGAATCTCGTCTGGGGAGGTAGATAAACCCGACCTCATTATTACAGGATCTACGGGGAATTTTTGCCCGGGCCTATAGGCTCGGAAAACCCACATAAAACAGGCCTTGTTTTGGGTGCTTTTGTTTTTTGGCTGCCCCCGTTTTGTGTCATTCTCTAAATATTTATATCCATTTTTAAGACAGCCTGTGTTACACAAAAATACTTGATTCTATCACCATACGCTATTTTTGATATGATTAACGAGCTTCAAGAACTCCTGATGTTAATTCCCTTTTCCAGATTCCTTTCACCCATTTCCCGCTAACTGTATAGCATGAACACATAAAACTTCCTCTATTCCTCGACAATAAATACATACGATTGCCTAACTAATCTCTCCATCGATACGCTAGAATGAACTCGCAACACTATGTACATTGTAAATGATTTTACTGCAAATAATATTATAAATTATTTTCTTACAGAAATGCATCGCGAAGGACGAAAGGCTTTGAGGAATTAAAGCAAGCGTTACTGACAGAATAATGCTATTATTGGTCTATGGCTACAGCTGTAGATTAGCGTATTTTATCCAACCAAAATCGACGAGATTCGTGTGAAAAAGGATTTGTTCAAAAAGTAATCTTCATGTTTTTAGCCAGACTTAAGACGCCATTAGGTTTATGATCCAACGAGTCAGAGAATTAGTGACTTTTAACAGCATGCAATCATTACATGATTCAGTCTTATAATTTCGATCTCGCGATTACCTGGTATAATGTTTACGAGTCGACCATCGTGGTTCGTTTATTCATCTACTAACCCAGTCAAGCGTTTCTTCAAGTGCAGTTTCGCCATTTTCCTGTGATTGAAATATTTCGTTCTCTCTTCTTGTCGTCTTCCTTCATTCCCCCCCTTTTTTTTTCATTCCCGTTCATTTATCAAATGTTTACTTCCTCTTAAGTTTCCTTACCTATCTTTCCGTTTTCTTTTTCTTTCCTACTGACAATTAGCCGTTTTATTGACATTTTTGTCAGCCATCTTGTTATTCAAACGATGGTTTGTTCTTCTTTTAACTAACCAACAGCCCCTCAAGGTAGATTGTTACTGGATGAGGTTGTTGCATGAAGAGAAGTGGAGGAGGAGGTAAAAAAAGTTCAGTTTATGCGGATAGGTAGGAAAGATAAAGGTTGACCATATACTTGAAATGTTAAGATTCTAGTGATCGGAAAAGCATACTCTTCAGAGACTTTCCACAAATTTATGAATGCTATATTTTTTGAGGTGTAGTAGAATTTTAGGAAGAGGAAGAGGAGGAGAGGAAATCTAATTTATTGGAAATATATTCAGTAGGGGGCGGATAAATAAAATATACATACATTCTTTTTTATCCCACTTCAAATGAACTCAGAAGGAACATTTTAGTTTGAATACAACAGGACATCATTTCCGCTCTTTGGTTTAAAAATTTTGGGGGTCTGGAAATATTGTTATAGTTAGTTTTTCTTGTTGACAAAGGTTGCAGATATTATAATTGCTAGTTTTTTTTTTTTAATTTTCCTGTTTACAACCGGATCGTTTTTATTTTTCTCCTTTAATTTTCACAGATGGTTGGCTAGTTTAATAGAATTTCTAAGGCTTTCTAGCTTAAAAGATGACTTATGATTGTACCAGCTCTTTTTAAAGTTATCCTAAGTACACCTTATGTTTATTCATCTACTAACGTAGTCAAGTGTCTCTTTAAGTGCATTTTCGCCATTTTTTCGTGATTGAAATAATACGTACTCTCTTCTTGTCGTCTTTCTTCATTCTTCTTTTTTTTTTTTATTCCCGTTCATTTATTAAATGTTTATTTCCTCTCCAGTTTTCTTACCTTACTTTTCGTTTTCTTTTTTCCCCTACTAGCAATTAGCCGTTTGTTTGATATTTTCGTCAGCCATCTTGTTATTCAAACGATTGATTGTTCTTCTTCTTTTAACTAACCAAAAGCCACTGAAAGTAGAGTGTTACCCAAAGAGATCGTTGCATGGAAGAGAAAGAGGCAAAAAAAAAAAAAAAATGAAATTCATGTGGATATGCAAGAAATATAACGTTTGACCCTAGACTTGAAAGGTTAAGATTGTAGTGACCGGAAAAGCATGCTGTTCCGAGACTTTCCACAAAACAGCAACTATTGGGAAGAAGCTATCCAAAAGAAATTTCTTTCTTAATAATAGAATACAAATGCTGATTATTCGACCCTGTGTACGTGACATGGTGGATTTCTGGCCGTGAAGGTCTGAACTTGTGAAACGAAGAGATGTCGCTTGTCAGAACATTTGGCATGAAAATTGCCATCGAGTTTTAATAGAATTACGAAGTTTCATCTGTGAGAAGGGGGTCGTAAAGTTGAAAATAATTAATCGCCACAAGGCCGTGTAGACGCTTTTGGAATCTGTAAAGTGAGGACTGGGTAGATCTAGCCTAGTCATAGCAACACTAGTTCATTTTTGGTCTCTTGTAAAGAGCTTTCTTTCTTTCTTCATATACTATTTATTATTTCTATCTTTGGTCCTGAAACCTTTCTTTCTTTCTTTTTTCTTTCTTTGCTCTTCTACTATGTTTCTTTCCTTCTTTCTTTACTCCTCGAATCTTTCTTTCTTTGCTCATCGATTTTTTCTTCTTTCCTTCCTTCCTTCATTTCTTTCTTCATTTCTTTTTTTCTTTGCTCATCAAATGTTTCTTTCTTTCTCTCTTTCTCTTTTTTTTTCTACTATTATTTTATATATTTTTTTTGCTCCCCGATTCTTTCTTTCTTTCTTTCTTTCTTTCTTTCTTTCTTTGCTCTTCTACTATTTTTCTTTCTTTCTTTGATCCTCGAATCAATTATTCTTTCTTTCTTTCTTTTCTCTTCTGCTAGTTTTTCTTTCTTTCTTTCTTTGCTCCTCCATTTTCCTTCCTTCGTTCCTTTGCTCTTCTAATGTTTCTTTCTTTCTTTCTATCTTTCTTTTGTCTTGTATTATTTTTCTTTCTTTCTTTCTTTCTTTCTTTCTTTCTTTCTTTGCTCTTCTGCTATTTTTCTTTCTTTTTTTGCTCCTGAAATCAATCAATCAATCAATCTTTCTTTCTTTCTTTCTTTCTTTCTTTCTTTTCTGCTATTTTTCTTTCTTTCTTTCTTTTCTGCTATTTTTCTTTCTTTCTTTGCTCTTCGATTTTCCTTCCTTCCTTCCTTCCTTCCTTCCTTCCTTCCTTCCTTCCTTCCTTCCTTCGGCTGGTAGCTGATCTCTCCACTGGCCAAGCTCTCGTTGTTTAATGGCGGGAGGTGAATGGTCGGCTTGTATCATTCCAGATGAAAAGTTGTACTCTCAGTGAGTTTCCATGTCTCGGACGTCTATTGGGACTAAAAATGACTCAAGACCTTAATTGGAAAATATATGTTCGTAACATTTATCTATATATAAAATTTTGAGACTTCTGTTAGTTTGTCCGTCAAACCCTCTAAAATAGCCATTTCTCCATTGATCAAAACCAAATTTAGAAGTGAAGTGCAAACAAGTAAGCGGTTACAAAGTGCAGTTGGTTTTAATACGGTGCGTAGGTTAGCACAATAAATTTTCATTTTTTTTTTAATTAAAAGTATTATCACTTAACATACAAAATACTCCGACTATTTTAAAAACAATTTAATGATTAAAATAACAAATACATATTTAATAAAGATGCAATATTGTTTTTTGCATATATTTTCTTTAAGTTTTTATATATAGAAGAATCCAGTTTCCAGTTCACTGTGCATTTGCGAGAACTATAGACAAATCACAAGACCAAACGTTTTAAAAAGTTGGAATTTGGTTCCAGAAGTAAATATTTACGTATGGCCAGTTGTATGTTGCATTCACAAGAGTAAGAAATCCTCAGAATTTATTCTTCAATTAACAGCGAAAACAGAAAAAAAAACTTTCTTAACAAAATTTATTTACGATGAAGTCCTACAAAATTAAATTTAATTAAAGAAATTATTAATTTGCGAAGTAGTGTTTTTTTTGTCAAAGTATTTTTCCAAACAAATCAGCTTATTCAAATTTCATCGATTTGTTTGTGAATTTGAACAAAACCTAGAGTTTGAATATATATATATATATATATATATATATATATATATATATATATATATATATATATATATATATATATATGACCATGAAGCACTATTAAAGATATTATTAAACTGCGAAGTAGGGTTTTTTTGTCAAAGTATTTTTCCAAACAAATCAGTCTATTCAAATTTCATCGATTGCTTTGCGAAATTGAACGATACGTAGAGTTTGTAAATCTCGACAAAAATTAATAGTGATAATTTCAACAATATTAAATACAGTGAGGATTTCAACACGCTTGAGTATATTGCAAAAAATATCTAATTTCTATCGTGCCAAACGTTTCGAGGCTTTCGACACACTGTCTAAATGTTCAGACGAGTTACACTCCTTAGTTTCATCAGTTCAGATCTTCACCGCCAGGACTCACCATGGCACGTACACGGGGTCGAATTATCCTCATTCCCGCCGTTTTCCATTAGCAACGAAGAAATTACTTTCAGACAGATTCTTTCGCAGAACAGTTATTTTTTTTAACAGAGTAAGTTAAACTCTCTCTCTCTCTCTCTCTCTCTCTATATATATATATATATATATATATATATATATATATATATATATTGAACAATAAAAAAATATTAAAACATTAAAATCTTCAGACACACTGGGTTGTAGATTAATATTCTTTCGTTTTTTTTTAATTATTATTTCATTTAGATTCCTCGACTAGTTTCGACCTAAAATGGCCATCATCAGGAGAAGAAATATTTCTGCTTGCTGGTAGCAGTAAATGAATGTCTTGATGGAGAAAATGAACTTTTGTCTGTAGTTTTCATTTGTTTTTTATTTTTTTATCTTTTTAACATGAATCTTTTAACATTCCTTGTGTTGGTCAAACAGTCTCTTTTAAGTTATTTGAGATAAGAGCTGGATGGATATATGTTTCTCTGAATTCCCCCGGTCAGTTTGACAGTTTTATTGGTCCTGGAGAGGGGATGTGTCTCTGTTTAGTGTTTGTGTGTGTGTTATTTGGTTATGTATGATATGTGTAAGCGTGTGTACTGCTGTGGGTGTGTGCTATCATTTGGCTCATTAGGGAGTGAGTGAGTATGATGTGTGTAAGTGTGTATATTCGTGTGGCTGTGTGTATAAGTGTGTGGCCTCAACACCTCCGTATGCATGTTTGTCTTGTGTGGGTGAGAAATGTGTGTAGGTTTTGATTTGTAGAGTTATATATTAGTACTATCTATATTGTTAAATTTATGGTTTAGCCCGGCTGGATAGTGTGTTTTTAGACGTTGTATCCCTTTATTTTCATGGAACTCTAAAATCTTTCTAATGTTATCTGCTCTGAACTTTTCTATTCTCTCAATTATAGTGAATTTGGCATAGGTTTTGAAATCGTTTTTTTCTAGGCGGAAATGTTGTTCTACAGGTAATAATTTTTCATGGGGAGTCGACTTAATTCGATTACGATAATTATTAATTCTGTAGTGAAAGGGCCATTCAGATTTTCCTACATATTGTTTCTGGCATAGTGTGCATTCTAGGAGGTAAATTATGTTATGACTTCTACAGTTAGAATCGTGGTAGATTTTGAAAGTAGATTTAGTGATTGAGCTAGTGAATGAATTCGTGTATTTAATATGGTTGCAACATAAACTTCTTTTGTTGTTACATGATTGGGAAAATCCTGTTGTTTTTGTTGTTAATTTATTACGGATTACCTTGTCCCCTGAAATGTGGTTACTACCTATGGTTTCTTTTAGGTTCTTAGGTCTACGATATGCAAGAAGGCCGGGTTCCTTAAACAATTTTTTTAGGTCTGGTTTGAGATGTAGTATTTCCCAGCGACGTTTGATTATTTGGGATATTGGAGGCAGATTGGGGTTGAAAGTGGTTACTAGAGGAATGCGGATAGATTTATTTTTAATCTTGTACATTAGGGTGTCTTCTCTAGATGTGGAAATTGCTTTATTTATTTGTTCCCTGATTAGGTGTTGTTTATAGCCACGTGTTGTGAATTGATGCTCGAGATTTTCAACGTGTTTATTTAATTCTTCATTGTTGGAACACATCCTTCTGAGTCTAAGTGCTTGTGAATAGGGAAGGTTCTCTTTGAGGTGTTTAGGGTGGGAAGACTGAAAGTGTAGATAGTTGTGGGTGTCGGTGATTTTAGTGGTTTGTAGTTTCCTGTTTTCATCTATATAAATGCGGATGTCTAAAAATGTTACTGATGTTGTGGATTTTTCATAGTCAAAATTAATTGAGTCGTGCACTGTGTTTAGGGTCATAAGGAATTGGGTAAGTTTGTCATCACTACCCGTTTATACAATATATATATATATATATATATATATATATATATATATATATATATATATATATAGTATAAACATAATATACACATATATAAGTAATAAACACACACACACACATATATATTCATGTGCACATTAAAGTTATAAATTTTTAAAGTGCACACGAACTTTATGGGCACCCTGTATATATATATATATATATATATATATATATATATATATATATATATATATATATATATATATATATATATATATATATATATATATGTATGTATGTATGTATGTATGTATAGCTAAACTATATATAAATAGACTCTACCTTTCTGGTTTGGTTTGTATTACAATGGGTTATTTAATTCCGACAATGTTTTTATTACTGGTAATATTTTTTCTTCAAAATTGTATTGATGGTATTAAAATCTATGTTTACACTTAAATACCGTTTTGACCCGAGTTTGGTGGGGGGTAACTATTTGCCCAAGGCTGGGACCCTAACAGGTGCTATCACACCGGATCAGGGTGCACCTGGGAACACCAGCAATTTAGAGGTGGTTTCACGCTGCTCAAAAACTCTGGATCAGAGGCTGTTGGATGTAGTTTATTGTCTTACTCAGGACACCTCATTTGAGGTGGGACGGTGTCTTACCCCTCTGCAGAGGTGTAATCGCCGTATTCTGAAGCCCTAGCCGACATGGCGAACAGTTACACTGAACAGACTAAGCTAAACTTATTTGATAAAGGGAGTTATTGCTGAGTGAGAAAATTGGCCGAGGAATTAAAATATAAAGTCGAAGATAAATGGACTGATATATATATATATATATATATATATATATATATATATATATATATATATATATATATATAGAGAGAGAGAGAGAGAGAGAGAGAGAGAGAGAGAGAAAGAGCATATAAATATATAAATATTTATATATATATATATATATAAATATATATATATGTATATATATATATGTAAATATATATATATATATACATACATACATACATACATATATATATATATATATATATACATATATATATATATAGATAGATAGAGAGATAGAGAGTGAGAGAGAGCATATCAAGAATATTACACAACAAAATCCAAAATTTTCATTTTTTTTAAATAAAAAAATAATCAATAAATTTGAATATTATGAATTATATGATACATAGAAATTTGCAACAATGATGAAATTATATTAAAAATGAAATAAACAAATTCAGTAAAATAAAAATAAAATGAAAGGAAATTAAAAAGATCCAATATAAAAAAACAGGTATATATGTACACAAATATATCTATCTATCTATCTATCTATCTATATATATATATATATATATATATATATGAAGAAATATAGTCTTAAGATGTGCTATATTTATGGAATAAAGTGCTCAATATCAGAGATAGAGCGTGTGTAAATATAAAAGTGAACATAGAAGTCAACACTTAGAGGCGACAGTCTGTTTCATGCTATATGCAATCGTCAAGCCACGTGGCTTGACGATTGCATATAGCATGAAACAGACTGTCGCCTCTAAGTGTTGACTTCTATGTTCACTTTTATATATATATATATATATATATATATATATATATATATATATATATATGTACACAAATATATATATATATATATATATATATATATATATATATAGAGAGAGAGAGAGAGAAAGAGAGAGAGAGAGGCAGTGTTATAGAGAAGGGGAAAAGAAACAAGAAAGACTAAGAGAAATAGAAGAGCTTAAAGGCGAAAAAGAAAAGCAGTGTAACAGAGAAGTGGTGAGAAATAAAAAGGAATAAAAGAGAGAGAACAGAGGCGTTAGAATGAGGAAAAGAGAGGGAGTAAGACAGAAAGAGAGGAAAAGAGAATAAAAGGGAATAATAGCGATTAAGAACAGTTAAAAGGGTGAAAGAGAGAGAGAGAGTGTGTGTGTGTAGGAAAAATGTGGGACAGAGTTTGATGAGAGAGATAAAGTCTATAAGAAGGGGGAAAGGAGAGTGCAAGACAGAAAAAGTGAAGTAGATAAAGGAGATTATTAGTGAAAGTGATAGATAAAGAAAGGTGGGTACTGAAGAAGAAAGAAAGAAAGAAAGAAAGAAAGAAAGAACGAAGGAAAGAAAGAAAGAACGAAGGAAAGAAAGAAAGAAAGAAAGAACGAAGGAAAGAAAGAAAGAACGAAAGAAAGAAGGAAAGAAAGAACGAAGGAAAGAAAGAAACAAAGAACGAAAAAAAGAAAGAAAGAAAGAAAGAAAGAAAGAATTGTAAAAGACAAACGAAAGAAAAAAAAAGGGAGATCTGTAAACGTCAAAAGAAAGGAAGGAATTTAAACGGCCAAGAAAGAAAGAAAGAAATGGTAAAGACGGAATAGAGAAAGAAAGAATGACAGAAAGAAACATCTTTAAAAAGCAAAAGAAAGAAATGGGTAAGACAAAATAAATAAATAAAGACAGATCTATTATATAAATGGTAAAATGAAGAAATAAGAATAAACGAAATAAAGAAAGAACAAATTTAAAGAGCAAAATAAAGAAAAATGAAAGAAATATAAAGAAAATAAAAGAAAGACTGAGATGTAACTTGTGAAAGAAAGGAAGAAAAAGAAAGAAGGAAAAAAGAAAGAAAGAACAAATTTAAAAAGCAAAATAAAGAAAAATGAAAGAAAGAAAGAAAAAGAAGAGAAGAAAGAAACATGAAAAAGATTTAAAGGATAAAATGAAAGAAATATAAAGAGCAAAAAGAAAGCCCTGGATGTAACTTGTGAAAGTAAGAAAGAAAGAAAGAAAGAAAGAAAGCATAAAAGAAAGCATGAAAGAAAGAAAAGAAATAAATAAAAGAAAGAAAGAAAGCATGAAAGAAAGAAGAGAAAGAAAGAAAGTGAGAAAATAATATCAAAAGAAATAAATAAAAAAGAATATAAAAGGCAAAATAAAGAAAGAAAAAAAAATGGGAAAAACAAAGGAAGAAAAAATGAAAGATTGTAAAAGGCAAAAAAAAACCCCAGAAATGTATTGAATAAAAAAAAAAAAGACTTAAAATTAAAATGCATAAGAAAGGAAAAAAATAAAGAAAGAAAGAACAAAGTTTAAGACAGAAAAAATAGAATAAAAGAGTAAAAGAGGAAAAGATTGAGAATGATAAAGCCCATATGATGTTTCTGATTTAGTTGGTTGATTTCCGCCCTGTTCACAATATATTCATACGCTTATTGACCAAATCACACCGACTATCTTCTCCGCCAGATCAAATCGTCTCTTCACTAGATTTATTTTATTTCCCAATACCCAACTCTTTTTTCTTTCACCTTTTATTTCTTTTTTTTTTCTTCTCTTTCATCTCTCGTTCTCCCACCTCCCTGTCCACTTTCGTTCATTCTTCTGCCTAAAGGATGTATTTATAACCAAATCAAGCGTTCTTTTACCACTGGTCGGCTTTTTATCTTGTGTCCACTAACAGAGGCTAATTGCCGGGCGGGCTTTTCACGCTTCATCGCTCCTTGATCAACGTTGGATTTTCCTACTAGGTCTTTCTTCTACTTCTTCTGTATTATCACCTTCTTCTTCTTCTTCTTCTTCTTCTTCTTCTTCTTGCATCACTTTGGTGCATTCTTTCTAAGCGGCCGAATATCGCATTAGGCACACATCGAAAATGTTACAGAATACAAGTCGTGCCGATTTGGGCGATAGGCTTGTGTTACATTTCATTAGCGCAACCATTCAGTCGACCGACAAGCAGATTTTGTGGCGATCATGGCTTCTGCGGCACTCTACGGACGGACGATCCTTGTCACGGGATAAACGCATCACGCTCGGATATTCAGAACTCGAAACATTTATTAACGGCACAAACACACACACACATAAATATATATGTATATAGGTAGATATTTATTTATTTACTAATATTCACCCACTATAAGGCCCAAGAGCCACTCATGGTAGAGGGTTACCGTGTAGAGTTGTATTAGCGTAAGACATATCAAGAAGTGAAGTTATTGGGACTATACAGGAAAGAGAACAGCTATCTCCAAACTTGAAGTGGTTAAGATTTACTTAGTAAATAAAATTTAAGAGTTCAGGCAAATACTTTAAAAGTAGAAAAGTAGAATTAAAGTAGACTTTAGAAAGATCTGGAAACCCTATCTTAAACAGGAACAAGGATGTACAGCTCGTCTCTTGTTCAAAAAACCGGGGAAGTGTATATATATATTGACATATACATCGTCATCAGCATCGTTACATACTGCGAGCTCACTTCTAGAGAATGACTTTCCCAATTCTTTCAGCTATGCCTTACGAACAAAATGCATTCTTTTATTTCTCCATCTTCTTACTGCTATTTTTTCTACAGCGTTTGCAACATACTGGTAGCCAATCAAGCGACCTTTTGCTCCGTCTGTTATCGTCTCTTTTAGCTCGTTCTATCTCTTAGTGTTTTGCCTAGCTTTAAACTTGAACTTTTGTGTATTTTTTGAATATATATATATATATATATATATATATATATATATATATATATATATATTATTTAACAGTTAAAATATTTAATTCTTGAAAATGGTTAAATATATATCCGAAAGCGTTCAGATAAAAAGAACCTTCGGACAGTTTTTATATAATTTATCATCTGAAAAGAAAAAAAAATTAGATCGCATGAGAAATTGTATAAAAAACTAAATAAAAGCACCTTGTCTGTCGTATTCAATGAAATGTGCATGAAAGAATGATTGCTGCCTAAATACACAAATTATATATATATATATATATATATATATATATATATATATATATATATATATAAAATAATTAAGAAATAGGCAACTTTAAGTTTCCATGACTATAATTTATTTCCCCAGAAAAAAAAAATATTTTTCGTGATTCATCAGGTCACATCTCTAATTAAAAAAGAATTAGGTTTCGTTTATTTTTAATCCAATTTTTGAGGGATAGTTTTAGATTGCCAGAGGTGGTTTGGGGATTATGGAAAGGCCCATCCCTGAAATGTAAAGTAAGGATAAGGTTGTTTTTAAACTATCTTTAATAATTTACTTAGGTTTAAGTGTACTCAGTTAAGAGGCCAGGCAATTTGACCTCTTGAATAATTTTAGACAAGAAGAAAAAAGGGAAAGAAATAGTAAAGCAGGTAAGTGGAGAACAGAGGAAGAGGAAAGAAAGGTTATATATATATATATATATATATATATATATATATATATATATATATATATATATATATATATATATCGAAAGACATAAAGACAGATTATATATAAGAATTCACATTGATTTTTTTTCACTGATTGACGCCCCAAGCGCTCATGCCCACGCTGTCATTATTGGCAAACGCCCTATTTCTAATAGTGAGCGCTCTTCTCGCATACATATGGGATATTCAAGCATTATATATATATATATATATATATATATATATATATATATATATATATATATATATTAGGTTGGTGCAAAAATAATTTCGTTTTCTCACATAGTAACATATGTTAAAAAACGAAAATATTTTTGCACCAACCTAATATATATATATATATATATATATATATATATATATATATATATATATATATAAACACATTTCACTGAATACGACAGACAAGGTGCACAATTTGTCATGCGAACTAATATTTTTTTTTCTTTTCAGATGATAAATTATATAAAAACTGTCTGATGTTCTTTTTATCCGAGCGCTTTCGGCTATACATTTAGCCATTTTCAAGGATTAAATATTTTTACTGTTAAATAAGAAATAGTTTGTTGTCTGTATGTTTTATAAAATGTTTTCATTTTTCAAATCGCGGTGAAGATATTGTGTCCATGTAGATGATGCTATTATATTAGTGTTGTCAACACGCTGAAATAAACAAACACTGAAATATTTATAATTCGTACACGTTAAAAAGTGATCGATTATAAGTATGAAAGCCAAACTTGCAGAGCGATTTAATATCTTAGAAGTTAAGGACCGGAACACTGCCGCGGTTTCGACCGCCAAGGTCTCATCAGGTGCTTTTTTTTTTTTTCAGTGAATCGATCAGAGACAACGCAAGAACTTAAATGCCTTTATTCAACATCGGAAGTAATGGGAGAGTTGTAGTAGTAAAAAAATTAAATAAAAATAGAAAAAAATTAAATTTAAACTGCTTGGCAGTTGAACGCTGTAATTGTACTATGTATCGGAAACCACAATTTTTATCTCTTTGGACTCCCGTCAAACATAAAATCAATAAAGATGGATATTAATAAAACCAAGACTAACTCCTCTTTTAAAAAATATCACGATTTCTGGTTCCTGGCAAGCATGAGTAGATGATTATCATGATTAACAAAATACTCATTTTTGTATGGGACGAGATAAAATTAAATTAAAGTGAAAAAATAGGGGAAAAAAAAAATGAAACTATATCCAGGTTCTTATAGCCCCCTAAATTAAATTCCTGCATTTAGCCATAATCTCAGACCTTCCATTCAGCAACTCAGTACCAGCCTTGTATGTTGCAATAGCTAGTTTTCTTTTCCTAACACAGCCTATACGAGATGCCATTCACTTTGCTAGCCTTTACATTCCGTAATCATTAAATTTAATGGTCGGGCTTCTGTTATTTTTTCTTTAAAGTTCCAATAGTGGTTTGCCAGCTTCGTATTGAAATTGAGTTCTGATATTCTACATAAAGATGTATGGTTATACAACCTCTTTTTAAACTGTCCCTCATTGTAACCAATGTATTTTTTCGCACTGCTATTGTCACTTTCTACCCCAGGACAATACACGATCCATTCTGTACAAAATAGCTAATTTAATGGACAATCATTTTTTATCCTACATTTACAAAGGACCTTGTCTTCACCTCTCATATCCACTTCAAGATTTATATTTTTTGTTCAGTCTTTTGATAATATTACCTATGTTGCTAGTGCAACTGTAACTCAATTTGACTGTATTGGGGTTAAGTATTAGGTTGGTGCAAAAATAATATCGTTTTTTGACGTTAAAAATACGTCAAAAAACGATATTATTTTTGCACCAACCTAATAACTTGTATATCTCGGATGCTTTCGGGAAGTGCTTATTTAGAAAACTAAAAACATTTTCCCTGTATTTGTTTTTATTTGCATATTAAAGGGTGGGTTGAAACAGATGATATTCCTTTTTCTTTTTCTATTATCACTTGTTCTTAGGTTTGTTTGGTCCTTGAAACACAGGCTGGCCTTATGCACCTCCTTTCTTAAGCCATATACGTATATATATATATATATATATATATATATATATATATATATATATATATATATATATATATATTGTTATGGAGTCCTCCCCTTTTCTATATAAGTGGACTCTACCAAGTGTACTGGGACTGCTGCCGTTAAATACCCAGGGTTACAGTCGGGAGTCGGATAGTGAGAGAATATACGGAGAGTGAGAGAATATACGAACGGAGATAGTGTGAGGTAACCTCTTGTAGAAGTCAGTTACAAGCACGTAGACTCTAAGGAAGTCCTACTTCGAGACAGTATATATCTATCTGTATTTGCTACTAACCACGTTCCTGGACTTACTAACAGTATTACTCTTTGTATGATTGTGTAAATACATTTTATTTCTTATATTTAATTATTGCGTTTGTCATTTCTTGGAGACTGAATTCATCCCGGAATCCACAACATATATTTAGTTGAATATTTATTCATTTGAAGTTTTTTTTTTGACAATCTGCATTGCACGCTTAACCGGATATGTTTAATTACATTTGACAGGTGGTTGATGCCGTATAAATATATCTTAAAGCTGTATTGGGTTTTATGAAAGGTGGGATGGTTTCAGTCAACAGGTTTAGTTTTATGTCCGAAAACTGGGCTACCTTTCTGATGATCTCCAGAGTGATGTTGAAATCCTGATCTTGAAATATCCTGTGTAGGTTTTTCCTGGTGGAATCGTTATTTCTTCTATTATCCAGTATTACCGCCAGTCCATCATCTCTGTATATTCCAAGATCGTCGATCTAGAAAATTTTGTTTATTTTACTTAATATGTATATTCCCATCGGTTCAGCCACCTCTGCGCCGATGAATGATCCTTGGAGGACAAATTACTAACTTTAGATTTCTTAATCCATGATTCCTCACCATAAAATAGAACTGATTTACGGCAATGTAAGATTACTTTAATATATTCGGGCCATAAGCATACAAAGTCCTTGGTAAACAACAAGGCCTCAAATAAACTCTTTTCAGTAATAGATGGATAGAAATCCTTAATATCATAGTTGGTAAACACTTCATTACTCTTGTTGGGAATGTTTTCAAACCACGAAATGGAATCTGACTTGCTCTTTAACTGGCTGGCTTGCGCAGCCACCCTTAGTAGTTAGCAGGTCTCCATTACAATTTTGTGGCTTATACTACCAAGCTCTGTCTTTGCTGGGTTTATCAAGCGGAATGATGGGCTGTTGAGTAAGTATTCTTTGTGATCATTTACTTTTCGGCTAATATCCTGACTTTGCCGCTAATGCCAAATGTCTTTGAGATTTCTTTGCTTTCTGTGTTTCCACGAAAGAAGTAGGACACTTTTTATAGAATTTAGTCATTACCTCTGTAATTATTTTTCTGTACTTCTTTGAGCTTCTTATTTAAAATGCTTATAAAATCTTTTTCAAATTCCGACAATTCTTTAATGACAGGGGGTGGGTATTTATCCGTTTTGAACAAAGGTACGTCAGTGACACTACTATTTTTTGCAATATTGTTTTAAAGCAAAAAAAGGCATCCATCTCATTCTCCGGCAAAAATGACTCTATTTTATTTAGCGTAATAATCATGTACTCATGCTTGCTTGGGAATAGGGATTTTCTTTAAAGAGTAGCTGGTCTTGAGTTCATTAAGAGCCATGTTTATGGATTTTATGTCTGGGGAGGGGGTGTCTAAAGAGACAAAAGTTGTGTTGCAGATACAGAATATAATTATAGTGTTCAACTGCCAAGCAATTCAGTTTAATTTAATTTATATTTTCCCCCATTACAACTGCCGCCATTACTTCCGATGTCGAATGAAGGCATTTCAATTCTTGCGTATTCTCTGACTGATTCGCTGGACACTTGACGGACCCTTGGTGGTCGAAACCGTGACAGTGTTCCAGTCAGCGTAGTTATCTTTCTAATATATATATATATATATATATATATATATATATATATATATATATATATATATAACAACAAGTGTTTCATGTGTGAACGCGATCTTCAGGCCTGAAGATCAAGGATGAAACAGGCTGTGGCCACTCAGTGTTAACACTGTGTCCACAGGTCTTATATCAACACAGGCTCTATCCTGGATATTGAGTACCCTCCCCTTATAAATATCGTATACATTAATAGTATATTTTGTCATATTAGGTCAGGTCGATTTTGGAACCGTGGTATTGCACTCGGAGGCACGGTGGAGTAATGGATAGCGCATTGTATTGAGAAATCGGAGAGCCGAGTTCGCATACCAGCCGAATCCCTTACATTCACTTACGTGCAAATACCCTTGGGAAATGTATGGATCCTTTTCTTCTCCCTCCAGCTATGGGTAAATAGCAGGAGAAACCGGCTTCTGTAGCAACCTACAGCGGAAAAAAATCTGCCTCGTCAGTCATGTATCGAAAGATATGTGATCGCCCAAGCATATATCACACATGGAAAATGTGTGATATGTGATATATGTGTACTGCACTTAGTTTGAAAGTTGGGATTTGATGTGATAAATAATGGCCCAAAATAGTTTTTCAAAACACTGTTTTTTTTTAGTTTGGAGATCAACTTTGGGTTCAAAATCGTAGCGTTGCAATTTCATTCCGGTGATCAGTGAAAGCCTTATACCACAGCCTTATAAAATTTATACTTTATTAAAGCTTTAGAAATTTTATACGAACAAGTTGCATGGCACAAACACATTATTACTAAATCATTGTGCCATCAAATAGGGCCTTCATTTACTTAAAAGGGAAATTATACTGAACAATTTAGCGATATTATGATGCAATATTTTATACATTGCAGTGTAATTTTCAATAGAAAATGCAAATTTAAAACATTTTATCTTATAATATGTACCCAGCAGTGTTATGGTGTTATATACATGAATTGGAAGTGAGGGAATAAGCTATAAAAATTATCTATTACATAAGAAACATTTATTCCTACTTCATAAAATACAGTGTAACCCGGATATAAGAGACCCGGATATAAGATACTTCTTCTCCGGTCCCGACAACTCTCTTATATTCGGGTTACACAATATGTCAATTTAAAAGCATTAATCTTAGAATTTCAGTCAAATGACATCACGAAACTATAACTACGTATGGGTAAATTTTACAATCAAATTCTTTTTGATTCCAGAAGTAGCGAGTCACGAGAGAAGAGATGAAAAAATTACATTCATCAATTCTGTCATGACACACTGGTTAAATTTGAGCATTATCTTCCAAAATGGAGTTTGTGAACCTGAATCCATCCCTTTATTTCGTCCACTTGGCTACATTGTTCTAGTTCCACGTGCCATGCCTTTTCTGAATATCTCAGTTTCATAGCCCAGTGGATAAAAGACAAGGATGTGTCTTCTCACCGGACTTATTCAATCTATATAGTAAAGCGATTCTGTGGGAATTAGAAGTCCTACCAGGGTTCATTATTGGCGGACACAACTTTAACAAAAAAGATTTGTAGATGACACAATGTTGAAACTACAAGAACCCCTACAGAATGTAGTGAAGGAAAGTGAGAAGAAAGGACTAAACATCAAATTGCAAGAAGACAGAATCCATGGTTGTTACCAAAAGCAAAGCTCAATATTCAAATTACAAATCGGAGATACGGCACAATTCTTCTGTCTTGCGTTCAGAAAATATTCTCTTTTGAATGTTCAAGTCAGAAGAATTAGAGTTGATGGAAAAATTGTCTATTACACAAGAAAACATTTATTCCTATTTGATTAGTTATGTCAATTTAAAAGCATTAATCTTAGAATTTCAGACCAATGACATCACAAAACTATAACCAAGTATGGATAAATTTTCCAATAAAAATCTTTGATTTCAGAAGTAGCAAATCACCAGAGAAGAGATGAAAAAAAAATACATTCATCAATTCTGTCATGACACACTATTTTTACTATCACTAATTTCCATGGGTGGTCAAAAACCTGAATAAACTTCAAGGACTGAACTTCAGGACTTTGACTTGCTCAGAACCGGGCACTTTGCGATGATCTACTGCAGAAGATACGGCTTTATCGGTAGTCATGCATTTGGTCTTTGACGCATTTGCAAAAAGCCCAACTTCAGCTGCATTTCTGGTTAGAACAACCGTTTCTCAACCTTTTGACCCTTGCGTAACCATTAAAATAAATTACATGTTTCAAGTAACCCCTGCGCAAAAATAAAATTATATATCTTCCTCATCTTATTTTCATCATAGTGGTAAATATCATATTATATATTTTTGAATAACTGGTTCACTGAGTGGGCACTGACTAGTGAAGTTGGCATCGTACATACATCTCTAAATATTTTCCCAATCATTGTTATAGTTTAATAACATAATAGGTCAGATAGGATGATGTCTATATTACAATATTATAATAACCAAGAATATATTAAGTGTGTTTAGTAATATTACGTATATGAAATTAAATAAAAAGTCAAAAGTGTATTATTTTATCTCACCTGTTCTCGCGGTACTCTTTGGGACCTTTTGTGGAAACTTAGGGTTCCAGCGAACTCCGGTTGAGAAACGCAGGGTTAGAATGTGCATGAATGATTGTTATCTATTGCGTGAATTTTTTGAAGTAGCAATATCATTTGCGTAACTTAAATTTGAAAGAAGGTGGCCATCAATAGAAAAAGCAGATTGGCATTAACTTTCAGTTCGATAAAGTATCATAGCGATAACTATATAGCTGAACGAACATCTTGTTTTACAACTTGCAATATAACAACTGATCTTTAAATACCTATGTCTGTTTTTATTCAGGGTGCTACAAAAATCCCCCCCCCCAGAAATACCTCCTACATAATGGTAAGGCATTAGCTAGATGAAGACGCCATTGCCACAAATGTCTTTCCATTATGTTAGCGGTATTTTGGGAGTTATATATAAGATATATTTTTGCCGCACTCTGTAAATGTTTCGAGCTTCAACAGATTGGTGTAATTTTGTTGATACAGGTTCTTTCCAATAGTTTCCACAACAGAGGCACTTTAAACTAAAGACAATGTGTATTGGATTGTTGTGCAGTGAGTCTCGATAAAAAATAAAGATATAAGAACAAAATAAAAAGAATTCAAATTAAAAAAAGGCAGAGAGAGTGAGAGAGAGTGAGGGAGAATGAGAGAAAGTGTGAGAGAGAGTGAGAAAGTGAGAGAGAGAGAGTGAGAAAGTGAGAGAGAGAATGAGAATGAGTGAGAGTGAGAATGAGAGAAAGTGTGAGAGAGAGAGAGTGAGAGAGTGTGAGAGAGGGAGTGAGAGAAAGAGTGAGAGAGAGAGAGTGAGTGCGTGAGAGAGAGTGAGAAAGTGAGAGAGAGAGTAAGAATGAGAGAGTGAGTGAGAGAATGAGAAAGTGGGAAAGAGTGAGAAAGTGAGAGAGAGTGAGAGAGAGCGAGAAAGTGTGAGAGAGAGTGAGTGAGAGAGAGTGATTGAGAGAGAGAGAATGAAAGTGGGAGAGAGAGTGAGAGAGAGGGAGTGAGTGAGAGAGATGAGACAGTGATAATGAGAGAGAGAGTGAGTGAGGGAGTGAGAATGAGAGAGAGAGTGAGTGAGAGAGTGAGAAAGTGAGAGCGAGTGAGAAGAAGTGAGACTGAGAGTGAGAGAGAGCGAGATACAGTGAGATATAGAGTGAGAGAGAGTGAGAGAGAGATGCGGGTTTAAACTTCTCTTCCTATATTCTCTCAACTAACGAAAAGGCAACCCTCAAATAAAAAAGAAGAAAAAGTTGAACCCGTTTGCAAGAGCAGAGCCTACTTATTTCTGACTGAAAAATAGCAAAACTCAGGAAGGGTCCACGCATAACTTCCTTTATAAACAAAATGGGAAAAAAAGGAACGCCGGAAAATAAAATAATTTTGTCCAGTCAAAAAAACTGCCACAAAGAAACTTTTGATATTAGCCGAAACCAATGTTCGCGCCAGAAACTCTGAGTCTGGTCAAAACTATATAAACTGACACCTCTGTTCTAGAACCAGAGAAAGTGGTAGAAGACGGACGGCAGAAGAGGACGGAACAAAACGCAGCCATGATGAAGTAGTTAAAAGGTCATCTGTTAATGCTATTTTCGCCCGCTTAGGGCTGAGAAAAACAGTAAATTGACACGGACCTATTTCTAACATTACTACTAACCCTATCTAGGTCTGTCTTCAAATATTACCACTAATAGGCATTTCTCCAGACTGTTACCAATATCCGCCTTATTAAAAACTTTTTGCTACACCTAATACCACTCATCACTCTAATGGAAATAAATAAAAATATATTATAAACCATTGAGTCAGTTCATTTTATTCCAAAGTTTCCAGTAAAGAAAATCCTACTAACACCACATATCCACACTCGTAACATCCATCCACCACTCCCGACGTAAACACACTTACCCACAATTGCATGCAATAGAAGTTTCAGTTATCTGTTCGAACGCGCTATCCTCTTCCGTCGAAAGCTATGAGGTACCGTTTGGGAACCAAGAAGAAGAAGGAAGGAAGGAAGGAAGAAGATGAAGAAAGAAGGAAGGAAGAAGGGGGGAGGAGGATGAGAAGGAGGAAGAAGAAGGGGGAGGAGGAAGAAGAAGAAAAAGAAGGTAGAAGATGGAATAAGGAGGACGAGGAGGAAGACGGAAGGGGAGAAGAAGGAGGAGGAAGAAAGAAGGGGAGAGGAGAAGGAGGAGGAGGAAGAAAGGAAGAAGGGGGGCAAGAAGAAGAAGAAGCGTGTTGCTTATTTTCTCAGTTCGTAATAATATAATGTTTTAAAATCATTTTAGCAGCAAGATACAGCTCATAGTATAAATGCAGTGTCAAATCGATTCTTAAATAATTATTTGTGCTTAGTTTTCATCTACAAATGTCAATTTTGAAACTGCTGACGTAACTGCGTACTATTAATATTGTCCATTTCATCAGTATTTTATTTATAATTTTAAAAGTTACTCTGAAACAGTTGTGTCTATTGAAACAGGTATGTTGTTCAAGTTATGACATCTTAAAGGCATTCTTATGATTAAAAATGGTACTCCGATGTATTATATTTATTGTGTGAAGATGGCAAACATGGAGGCACATTGGATTGATATTTAGCGTTTCGGATTGAGGAGTCGGAGAGCCGAGTTTGATTTCCAGTCGAGTTCATTACATACGTACTTTTGGGAAAGGTATAAATCCATCTCTTCTCCCCCACATAGGTAAAATAGCAGCGAAGACTAGGTTCTATAGATTTGCGTGGCAACCAGTCTAGGAGAAGGAAAAAATTAAATTCAAACCACCTTGTAGGCCCTGACTCTTTAGGCACAAACTAGAAGTAGGTAACTTCAAAAACAAATCCGCCTCTGACAGGAGGGATGGAGTAACCGTAACAACACCGGTGCAAAAGGAACCGGCATGCCATTGCACTATTCGGCCCTGAGGTCACCATGAAGCACAGTTATGAGATAAAGGTAAGTGGTAACCCCAGCGGAATAAAATGAATGAAGGAACAAACATACAAGCTTGAATAAATTGTGGCATCCTTGAAAAGAGTGTGCAGAACATTAGAATCCATTACAACTAGGAATAGCAGGCAAAATATGATCTGAAGCCATGATAAATTTATGCTCGCTATCAGTAAACAATGTCTAAACAAAAGAGGATTGGATATTCATCTTTTATGTGCCAAGTTTTTAGAAGGTTGGAGATCATGGCTCGCCACAACTTCCTGTCTTTTATGAACTTTTGATCCTTTGTCATCAGTCTTTATCCCTATTCTGCCCTCATTTATGCATACTCGTTATGTAGGATACTCACAGCTCCCATTTTCTTTTACTGTGAGTATCAAATTCTCTAGGCTCATATTCCTCATTTTATGCTATTTGCAATATTAGCGGTCGATAGACTTCCTACTTGTTGCTTATTTCATTAGGATTCGTGTGTGGCGCTAAAACGCCCTGTGACATGTCAGTATTGTATTGCAAACAATTACTCTACAGCTGACCCTCTGTTAAAGCCAGTACATTTGGATATTTATAAAATCTATTGTATCCGAATCGGGCAAATATCTGTTTATTTTAGATAAAAAAAAAGAAACAGAAAAAAAAATGACTTGTTTAATTTGCCACCATCTTCCCAAATCATTCCCTTGTTACTTTAGAAGTGTCGACATAATTTCGCGTGCCGACTGACATTACACTTATTTTTATTTACTGGTTTACGCGTCGGCATTTGCTGTCCATCTTTGAATAATAAAGCAGACATGGTGTCTTGCTAAGTTCCACATCGAAACCATTTTTGCCATCTTTTGCTTTCTTGACATCTCTCAGATTCTTTTTTGGGGTTTTCATTTGTAACGTTATTTGTCTGTCTGTCTGTCTGTCTGTCTCTCTCTCTCTCTCTCTCTCTGTGTCCGATTTGTTTCTATCTCTTTTCTTTTTTCTTTTCTTTCTTTTAACGGTTATTTTCTCCATTTTTTATTTCTACGTTTACGTTTCTATCTTTTTTCTATCGTTACGTTCCCTTCTTTCTTTCTTTCTTTCTATATTTAACTTTCTCTTTCTACGATTACGTTTCTTTCTTTCTTTCTTTTTACTTTTACTTTTCTTTCTTTTTACTTTTCTTTCTTTTTACTTTCTTTCTTTCTTTCTTTGTGTGACTTTTTTTTCTAAGGTTACGTTTCCTTCTTTACTTATTTAAATTTCTTTCTTTTTTTCTACGGTTACGTTTCCTTTATTCTTTCTACAGTTCCTTCTTTTTTTTTGCTTTATTTCTACGTTTCTTTCTTTGTCTCTGCAGTAACTTTCCCTTTGTCTACAGTGACGATACTTTCTTTCTTTCTTTCTTCTTTCTTTCTTTCTTTCTTTCTTTCTTTTCCGATATCCGGGATTTCTTTCTTTCTTTCTTTCTTCCTTTCTTTCTTTCTTTTATTATTTCGATATGCAATCACTTCTTTCTTACCCTTTTCTTTTTATAACAATTTCTTTCTTTCTTTCTTTCTTTTCCGATATTCGGGATTTCTTTCTTTCTTTCTTTCTTTCTTTCTTTCTTTCTTTCTTTTCCGATATCCGGGGTTTCTTTCTTTCTTTATTTCTTTTCCGATATCCGGGGTTTCTTTCTTTCTTTCTTTCTTTCTTTCTTTCTTTCTTTCTTTCTTTCTTTTCCGATATCCGGGGTTTCTTTCTTTCTTTATTTCTTTTCCGATATCCGGGGTTTCTTTCTTTCTTTCTTTCTTTCTTTCTTTCTTTTCCGATATCCGGGGTTTCTTTCTTTCTTTCTTTTCCGATATCCGGGATTTCTTTCTTTCTTTCTTTCTTTCTTTCTTTCTTTCTACAGTTATTTTTCCTTGCTTTATTTCTATGTATCTTTCAGTTGTGTTTATATCTTTTTTCTTTCTATCGTTATGCTTATTTCTTTCTTTTTACGCTTACTTTACCTTCGTTTTTTATTTATTTATTCTTAAGTTTACTTTACTTTTTTCTATAGTTACACTTCTTTCATTAATTGCTTCTTTATTTATTTAAGACTAGCAGCATGACCCGGCATTGCCCGTGCTTGATTCAAAAACCGTACGACTCATACAGCAATCGCTATCACTTGACTTAAAATATTTTTGCCCTACCTTGCCTTTAAAGAAGTGCCCTTTGCCGTGCTGATGTTGCTACATGCCTTACTTCTTGCCTATCTCACACTGCGAATTTTTTCTAAGCTCTATATTAAACATTAAATCTGTTACGAAAAAAGAACTAAACAAAATGAACACAAAACGATCAGCTTTAAAAAAGGACTCGTAACTGGAAAAACTGAATGAAAAAAGAATGTTAACAACAAATACTTTTCACACCCAACCCAGTTCTGCGGAATCAGAATCAACTTTAAGTTTAAGCAAGCGAATTAGCTAATTGGAGTAAAGTGCCATGCAGATTTAAATTTTTCACACTTGTGACGAATGCAGCTATCGATTTCTTTTTGCATGCAAGCATGCTAGCATGCTAGTTAATATTCGTGTCAGTCAGCTGTTGGCTCTCACCCTGGCCAATAGAATCTTCCTGCCTATTCGTGGCAGCCAGCTATAGGCTCTCACTCTGGCCAGTAGAAAATGGCCGCAAACTAAATGAAAACTGTCGTAGAAGCATGAAAAACTCGATTATTTCCACAATCGATGGGAGTTGGGAAATGCAAAGTCGGTCTTGGCCTTCCCACTAACTTGGAGCATGTGCATTTAAATCTTGGTGCAAATCCGTCGAAAATTGCAGCCGTGCATTCGTTACAGACACACACACACACACACACACACACACATCCTGCCTTTTTATAGATAGAGATTTCTTTCTTTTCCTTTATATTTTTTCTTTCTTTCTCTTTGCATTTCTTTCTTTCTTTCTTTTCCTTTATATTTTTCTTTCTTTCTCTTTGCATTTCTTTCTTTTTTCTTTCTTTTATTCTTTCTCTCTTTTCCTTTGTATTTTCTTTCTTTCTCTTTGCAATTATGTCTTTCTTTCTTTCTTTCTTTACCTTTATATTTTTCTTTCTTTCTTTTTGCATTTGTTTCTTTCTTTCTCTTTTCGTTTCTTTCTTTCTTTCTTTCAAATCTCAATTGCCCAGGCGTATTCCTCTTCTTTACTCAACACCTCTTCTGGGAGTGTTTCTACTCTAACCTGTTTTAGCCGTCTGCCATTATATACCACAATAAAGATATGACATTTGAACACTCCTCATGAACTGAACTTTTCGGCTTCATCGTTTGACGAGTTATTTTTTTTTTTTTTTTAAATCTAGTCTCACTGAAAAGAAAACTGTGAAAAATCCTGTCGCAGACCAGCCAGGCATTTGCATTGTTTTGCAAAAAAATCTCTGGGGAGTCACCTACTGAAAACAACGACACACCCTCATCTGAAAATTTCGCTTTCCACGCAACGGCGGTGTAATCTTTCCTGTGAACAGAGAGACGGTGTTTTGCAGCCTTCTTTATTGCATACCCACACATAGCCAAATAAACAAACATGAAATCGTGCATGCGCACAAGAGGCAGTTTGAGACAAACAGATACTCAATGACACGAAGTAAGTTGCTTATATAAGCACATTTATAGGGGGGGTGTCCCAAGAAATGTATACGCACTTTATCAGCTTATATCTTTCTCAAGTTCGTTTTTTGTTTCTTTTTGTTTTGTTTTTTTGTTTCGTTTAGTTTCTTTTTTTGGTAAAATTCTTTAAAAAGTAGCGATAAAAATACTTAACGATTGAACAATAGAAATTTGAACAGTACTGTTACTGTAAGTGTGAAAAATGAAGTAAATAGATATAAATATTTACTAACAATAAAATTACACGGAGTGGTGCCCAAAGCGGAGCGGAATTTGAACAGTATAGGCGAACTGACGGTATTTCAAAATTGTCGAAAAAATAAATAAACCTTAGTATCCCTGTACTCAGAGCCAAGGGTATAAATTTTAAGAAATTGTGTAATATTTATAGTTTATTTTCTGGTAAAACGTAGTTTGTTAGCAAATTCAAAACAAATTTCTATTGCATGAATATATATATATATATATATATATATATATATATATATATATATATATATATATATATATTAATAAAAAGAAAGAACAGTAAGATATATAATCCGGTGTTCTTATAGATATTTTTATTTTTACAAAATAGTGCTCAATGTAAATTTACAGAGCATTAATATTATAAGTTAATAGACTTAAAATAAAAACCATATTTTAAGTCTATTAACTTATAATATATATATATATATATATATATATATATATATATATATATATATATATATATATATATATATATATATATATGATTAGAAAAATGGGTCCAGTGTTCTTATAATATGTAAAATAGATACGTTAGTAAATAAAACGAAGATAAACAAAAGTTTTTACATTTCGGTTAATCAATATTATCAAGGTCTATTTTTATTTTTTTATTTTTAACTGAATGCGCGTTTTATTTTATATATGTATCTGAAGTTATAGGTAAGTTTTATTTTCTAAACACGGTCAGTTAATGTGTTGGCTTTCCTTTTTGTATTATTAGTGCTTCCATTAATTTTAATATTTGAATCTATTATACTTGTATTTTCTACTAATATGTTACTAATGGAGTTTGGTAGGTTTCCATATGATATTAAATGTGTATGGACACAAGAAAAATTAAATAAAAAGCTTAATCATAGTACCATGGCAGTCGTCTTTAATGAAACACACACGCACACATATATATGGATGTGTGTGTATGTGTGTATGTGTGACAAAGTTGTATATGTTTTTATATTTCGTTCTTTAGGATTTTATCGGACTAATTTGATCTTTTATATATATATATATATATATATATATATATATATATATATATATGTGTGTGTGTGTGTGTGTGTGTGTGTGTTTAAATAAGTTTTTGTAGTACAGAATTTAATAATAGCTAGGAAAAGACCAATTTTATATGCATGTGTGTGTGTGTCTGTGTGTGCGTGTGTATCTTGACTTGAATCGGTTTTCACCCTGTTCGGGTTGAACCGGCTTCCTCCCGAGCAAAAACCGCATCACGGACCATCGCTGCCCACGCTTGCCGATCCTGAGCCAGGTCACACGAAATGGCAAGCCAATTCCAATTCCATTGTCGTGGACCCGATAGTACTGTTAGGTCATCCTTGATTGTGCTAGCCCACGTCCTCAGCTGCCCACTGACACGTTTTCGCCAGCCAGGAAGGGCAGCAAGGAGAAGTACATCGCGGATGAGCTCTCCTTCCGGGCGTCGAGCTGCGTACCGAACCATCGGAGACGACGCTGGAGCAGGACGGGTGGAAGAGGACGGAGACTCAGGCGACGACGTAGAGTGATTGTGGGCACACGATTGATCCGGCGGCATCGTAGAATGCAGCGAAGGCAATCGTTGTCGAACACTTCAAGCCTTCGTAGGTCAACCGCTCTAAGTGGACACGTTTCGCAGCCATAGAGAAGGATAGTCCGAACAATAGCCTGATAGATACACCCCTTCGTAGCCGTGGAAATCTCCTGTCTCCCCCATAGTGACCGCTTGAGACCCACGAATGCGGACCTTGCATCTCCTATACGGCGTTCAACTTCAGCAGCAGTCTGCCCAGATGGTATAATGGTTGAACTGAGATAGACGAAAGACTGCACGTCCTCCAGATTGACCCCGTCCATTGTCAGTGGCTGCCAGTTGACTGGATCAATCAGGTATGGCATAACTTTATATATATATATATATATATATATATATATATATATATATATATATATATACAAGGGTCATTCAATAAATAAGGTGAATTTTTTCGGATAGAAGCTTACTTTTTTTTTTTTTTCAACGTAGTCTCCCGGAACTGTCACACACTTTTCCCATCTGTACACAAGCTTCCGTATTCCCTCAGCGTAAAAATCTTTGGACTGATGTCTCAGCCAGTCGCTCACAACACTTTTGACTTCATCGTCACTTTTAAACTTCGTGCCTCTCGTGAACGCTTTCAAGGGACCAAACAGGTGAAAGTCTGAAGGGGCAAGGTCTGGGCTGTAAGGGGGATGAGGGAACAGTTCCTAGCCCAGCTCGTTGATGGACTGCACCGTTTGGGCTACTGTCTGAGGCCTTGCATTGTCATGATGCAAGATGACTCCTTCTGACTGATGACCCCTGCGTTTGTTCTTTATGTAAGCTCAAAGTCCTTGCAATGTCATCCATTGTCACCCTTCTGTCAGACTGAATGAGGTCATTGACTGATTCGATCACCTCAGGAGACCTCACTTCTGTAGGCCTCCCAGGCCTGTCCTCGTCCTCAACACTGCTCCGTCCTTCTTTAAACAATTTAGCCCACTTGTACACATTTTTTGGCTGAAACATGTGGCACCATACACAGTTGACATTCTCCTATGAATTTCAACTGGTTTGTACCCTTCAGCAACCAAAACTTGATAACTAACCGCTGTTCAATCCTGGAGCATGCTTCTTGGTCGGCCATCTTTGTTAATGGCCCAAATTCTCAAAGTTTTTTTTTTAATCTGAAAAAGAAATTAAATCCATGTGAAAAAGAAGTTAAAAAAAAATTAAGCTTCTATCTGCATTAGAAGTCCTTATACCGAAAAATTCCCCTTATTTATTGAATAACCCTCGTATATATATATATATATATATATATATATATATATATATATATATATATATATATAGTTTATGGAAAACTAGGTAATCCGTATGGCTAGACCCAAGGAGAATAAAATCCTGAGAGCTCAATGTAAATTCAGAGCAAATAATTTAAATAAAAACAGATCACTTTAAGGTTCCATGTATTAGGTTGGTGCAAAAATAATGACGTAATAATGTCGTTTTTTTTCGTTAAAAATACGTCAAAAAACGACATTATTACGTCATTTATTTTTGCACCAACCTAATAATAAATTATTTCATCACAGGGCTGTGGTGAAATAATTTATTACATGGAACCTTAAAGGGGTCTGTTTTTATTTAACTTATTTGTGGGAATGCTGCTGCTGATGAGTAAATTTGCTTCATGGTGTGTGCCCCACGGAATACTCGACATTAAATAAGCTAAGATTTGACAAATTGTAAAATCAACGAACTTCAACCTATTTCTGTCTATCTATATATAGCTTATTCTACACAAATACACATATACACACACACTCATATATATATATATATATATATATATATATATATATATATATATATATATATATGAAGAAATATAGTTTTAAGGGGTGCTATATTTATGGCATAAAGTGCTCAATATCAGATATAAAGCGTATATAAATATAAATATAAAAGTGTGAGTATAAACTAAATAACAAGATATTAGCAACTGTATATGCGTGCGATAGCGTGCATACACATATAAGTAAATAAATACTAATTTAATTTACGGGGCAAACAAATCTGTGTTCAGTGTAGTTAAACAGCGTTATGAAGTATATATTAATAACTACACATATACCTACGTTTGTAGTGCAACTTAGAGTTTCATGGTTTCCTAAGTCGTCAGGCATATATGGTTAATAAACCGCTTATTACAGTTGTCTTTTTTTTTTAAATACTGGGTCTAATGGGAGGAACGTAAATGATACTCAGAATCAAAGTTTGTATAGACCCAATATAATACTGGAGTTTAATAGTGTATGGAAGTTGATATTGGGAAAAAACAAAGCAAAAAAAAGTGATGGAAGCTTAAAGTTTATATGGTACATGTTTTTTCGGGGGCGGGGGTGCAAGATTCAAGTTAAAATATTATAAAACGTAAAGAGCAAGCAATATGAATAAAAGGAAGTTATAGTCGCAGTGGATTGTATATTGTTTATAAATAATCTCTTTGTTTCAAGGGATTGACACTGCGCAGTATACAAAGCTAACGTTTAATAATATTATGATATTAAAAAAATAAAAAAGTCTAGATAGACAGAGAAGGTAAAAAGTGAGTATATGTATACAAAAGAGGAACTCTGTGTTACCCGTTCCGTATTAATAGAAGCTTAAATGATTAAAGGAGGGATAATAAGTATTTAACCTAAAATATTTAATGAGCAGTTGAATTTGGGTAAAAATATTTATCCAGAATCAAAATATATTAGAAGCAACAAGCTATTTTTACGGGTACAAGCTATCGTGAGTCCATGGCGTATGTTCAGGAGGTTGGGGTCGTTAATACTTTTGAGAATTAATTTTTCCAGCAAACACAGGTTACATCGGTCGCTGCGGCCGGAAAAGTGTGTAGTTTTGGCGACGAAATTTAAATTTATTACCGTGTTGTAGTTATTTGTTTTGATTTCCCAGTAAAATCTTGAGAGTCCAGTGATATTTGAGTATTGTTTACTGGAAAGAGTCATTTTATGGTGGTAATACCTGGTCTTCCAGTGGTTTGCAGTGGAACCAAAATAAAACTTAGTATCGCCATTATGATTAATACTAGTCTTATAAATAACTCCTTTATACATACATTTATGATTTAGTGAACAGGTATTGCTTTTATGACAGTTAAAATATTTGTTTGTATTAATATTGCTATTGAGGTTGTTTAAATATTTGTTTGATGTTATATTGTGCTATATACTGTTCGAGGTTTTTAGTGCAACTGTAGCTAATGTTATTGTTTTTCTTGTTGAAGATTTTGTTGAGCAATTGTATATGGCTGAAATATTTGTGGATCAAATTATCGAAAACTTTACCTATATTGGTTTTGAGATTAAGCAGTTCAGTCGCCATGTGTGCCTGACGAATTGGGAAACCATGACACTTCAAGTTACACTATAAACGTATGTATATGAGTATTTATTAATATATATATATATATATATATATATATATATATATATATATATATATATATGTTGAGTAAACATTTAGATAAGTTTTTCCTACTTATCCTTAATAGGGTCCTCTTATATTTATCGATGAGTCACTTACTATTCTTATTAAAGGAAGAAAGAAAATGTTTTAGAATTTTCATAGCAGATAGTTTAAACATATATAGGTAATAACTAATAACCTAAAATAATTTAAAAAAAACTAAATATATCAAAAACGTAGTTACCTCCCTTTAAATTACTGCACGTGCATGTTTACATCATAAACATTTAAAAAAAATACAATATATTTGTCATCGCAATAACAAGAAACTGAAGATGACATTGTGCTAATTTCGAAAGTACTCGGAAATAGAATGAATATACATTCCTTTCTTTCTTCCTTTAATAAGGATACTAAGAATAAGTAGACAAACATTGTCTAAATTATTTAATGGGACATATATATAATTTAATATATATATATATATATATATATATATATATATATAATTTAATATATATATATATATATATATATATATATATATATATATATATATATATATATATATAATTTACTTAAGGGAATTTTAACGTTTTTCTCTATACGAAATACACCAGCGGCTTGGCGAACTCAATTCAAATAACTTGTAGAGTAATATATATATATATATATATATATATATATATATATATATATATATATATATATATATGTAATCTTATAAATATAAGTAAGTATACACGGTCGGAAAATCTTAAGTGTTTTGGCTTGTAAATGAACAAACCAACAACCAAGGAAAAATAAGGAATAAAAAAAAAGAACTAAGAACATGTAATTCAGGCAAAAACAATTGACTAGTATCCAAGCCTAGAGGTCCAAAGAAAAAAAATAGCTTTGCCTGGCTCTTTAGGTTCATAGTTATATATATATATATATATAGAGAGAGAGAGGGGGAGAAAGAGGAAGAGCGGTAGTTATTGTCACATGGTTGAGTGCTTAGAACATTCGCTTTCTGACCATGAGACCCAGGTTTGAATCTTATTTGTTTGATTTGTCAGGAAGGTTACGTCTTGATGTTATCGGTCTGGACGATCCCAGCGTGCGAAAAAATTTGGAAAGTCTGTGAAAATGATGGTTGAACTAAGCCTTGTGAGGGAGAGTGGTACGGAACTCTTGCGCCAGCACGAAGTCACCATTCATCGTGACCGACGTGCTGGCCCGGTTTGATAACGCTAGGTAACGCGGTCTCTCCCAGAACCAGTAACTAAGTTGAAGTATAGGTGGGCTTTGTGGGTGTTGAGCAAACAGAAATATGTCCGAGCAAGCTTCTGCATCATGGATTGGCTAGCCTTGCTCGTAGATGGGTATCCTTGGATCCAAGTGGCTATTCTTTGCCATCATTGTCAAAAATTTTACTTAAATAATATTTTTTGAAAAAAAAAGGGAGCTGGTAATATACATACTTCTATTTGATATGAAAAAATAATTTTAAATAATTTAAGTAATTCTATTGCATTTACTTGTTTTAAAAAGAAATATAGTCTATTAGTAATTAAGAGTAAAAATATTTTAAAATTGTAGTTAAATATAAGTTATTTAGAAAGAATCTTTAAGTATACAAGTACGAAAAAAATGCCGAAAATCTTTTTGGTGTTAAAAAAACACCAAGAAAAACAAAAAGAATACAAAAAACCCCCAAAAAACCCCAGACGACATGCATTTAACGGATGTCAGAATTCGTTGAAAAATACACCCGTACCCTCTCTAAACTTAACCTCTTTTTCGAACGTAATTCATAATTGATACAACAATAGTTAATAAAAATGAACACGCTACCGCCCCTGTCTGAATGGTTGGCTTTCTCTGTATCCTTGGAAACAGGAAATTATGAATTTATATGTGCGTTTAAACTCAGTAAATTTAAAAGTAAGTTATTCCAAAATTCACTTGAAGATGAAACAGAACTAATGCTTTTAATTTAATTATATAATTACATTTGAAGTTTTTAGCTTCAGTTTTTGAAACATGGTTATTACTGGGTAGCGAAGAAACCATATTTTAAATCAGTTAATTTGTAATATTTACGCTCTGTAAATTTACATTGAGCACTGTTTTGTAAAAATAAAAATAAAAAATATCAATAAGAACACCGGATTATATACCTGACTGGTCTTTCTTTATATATATATATATATATATATATATATATATATATGTGTGTGTGTGTGTGTGTGTGTGTGGTTATTAGCTATATAAATTAAAGTTACCTTATCTTGCAAACCGTTTCTATTGTAATCTGTTTCGGGTTTAGGTTGCATCACTCCGCTAAGATTCGTTCTGTCAGATATCTTTTTCGAGTAACTTTTAATTCCGATATGCTGTCGTTAGAAACAAAGAAAAGAGTATTATGCTATGTAATATCAGTCCTCCTATATGGCAGTGAATGCTGGACAATCTTCTCAAATGTCAAGAAGAGACTTGAAGAAACAGTAATGTGGATCTACAGAAGGATGCTGAGAATACTACATTTCGAACGATGGAATTTAAGAGACAAAGAAAACAAAAAAATACTTATAGTTATCATCAGGGAAGGGACAGTTAAATTATATCTAGTCCATAAGATGAGGAAAGAGGACTTGGTGAATTTGATACTCACAGGAGAGATTGATGGTAAGAAGGACAACGTATAACCTTCCTAGCGGGTTTGAATGAATGGATAGCGGAGAAGGGTTTGGGAGAGATAGCAAAATGGCAACATTTATTAAGAGCTACAAAGGACAGAAAATTGTGGAGAACTATAATCACAAACGCCGTGAAGGGACACGGCACATACAAGAAGAAGAAGAAGAAGAAGGCAAGATGATATTTTTTCGAAGAATATTTAAACGATATTTTAAAATATTAGAAGTTTCTAACAGGTGACCTTTCTGAACCTGTACCGTTAATTGCAAGAACTCCCACAAACGATTGCCCAGGCAGTCAGGTTGTTTGTCGGCTCGAGCACGGCATTAACCTATCAAAAAGTTTGAACATTAAAAAGGGTAGGGGAATAGAAAGAAAAACCGAACAGATGTTATCGGAAATGCCAAGTACGCCCTAAACGCCATATTGATTATCGACCTCTGAAAATCGATCCGATCAATGGATTGATTTTTTTTTTCTGCTTCTCTTTCCTTTAATTTACATCTAAAAGAGAAATTTATTCAATGTCCGCTTAAGCCAAGGCTATTTTTAGCAAGTACTGGAGTCAGGTGACGACAGTCAATAAACGAAACAAGAAGGTAGGCGCTTTTTCCCATTCGTTTGTCTTTCTCCTCCATATCAAGTCTTCCTCTCAATTCTTCACTGTCAATTATTCTCCCTTTTTCTCTTTTTGCTTTATTTTCTAAACACACCGCGCTTTCCCATGGTTCCATCTTCTTAAAGGGACTATTATTCTTCATCTCCTGAAACCTTTTTCTGATTTGTGTTTGTCCAAAGTTCTCGGGAATATACTGTCCTTATTCTTCTGATGGTGTCGACGAGCATTACTAACCGGTCGATTTTCCAGCCTTCCTTATGAATAAATAAAAAATAAAAAAAACATTGGACGCAAGATCGATATGGAGAAAAATATTTAGATATGAAGTGGCTGAATTAGATAAGGACAAATAAATAGAAGTGATTGATATGAAACAAGTTACATAGTTAAGAAAAGAGATAAGGCACTTCAACGTGCTGTTAAAAAGCTTTTCCCGCTAGATCAATTACGGCTGAATAGAGTTCGATCCTCATTGGGTACCTGAGACATTCGGCATTGTGACGCATCTGACCTACGCTTAAAAATCACCTTAGATAAGAAAAGAGACATATAAGAACGGAGAGATTGGGTACCTCGAGGTGGTATAATGTCTAGCAAGCTTGTCTCGCTAGAACAATTACGATTGAGTAGTGAGTTCGATCCTCACTGGGTACCCCCTACTTTCGGCCTTGTGCCACATCTAAGCTACGCTTGGAAAATCACTATAAAAACGGAAAGATAGTCTTTATTTTTTTTTTTTTGCCTTTTTCCTACTTTTTCATTGTCTTCTTTTCTTGCCTTTTTCTTTTTCAAGTTTTTGCAATTTACTTCTTAAACATTAATCTCCTTTCTCCATTTCTTTCTTCATCCTCCTCTTTCACTAATCGCCCTTGTTCTTCCTCCTCCTTTTTTTTTATCTCCCTCCTCCTTTTTATCTCCCTCCTCCTCCTCATTCTTATCATTCCACAATATTCTTTTCCATCTTTTTCTAACTCTCCTTATTCTTTCTATTTTCTTCTTCATCCTCCAAATCCTCCTTCTTCTACTGTTTATTCATCATATCTTCTTTTTTACCGTCTTCTTTTTTTATCTTTTTCTTCTTCGTAGTTTTTCTTCCTTTTCCTTCTTTTTCTCCTCCTTCTCCTCCTCCTTTTTAACTCTCAAACGTCCTCCTCCTATTCTTTTTCTTCTTCCTTCTCCTCTTCCGCTACTCGTTCTTCTTAACTCTCCTTCTCTCTTTCATTTTCCTCCTCCTTCTACGCCTCCATCATCATCATCATCATCATCATAATCATCTTTTTCTTCTTCTTCTTCTGATACAACCACCGACTCTTCGCCCACAGAGTACGGACTGATCTGGACTCGGTGTGGTAACATTCAGCGCCATGAAAGAAAATCTGCACGGATGCAATGACACTGGGATAATAATGGGATCACTTTATCCGGAGTAAAACCCGTCGAATATCGGGTTTGGGGTCGAGGCTAGGCGTACATGGTGTGGCTGCAACATCTGGGTGACACACGGCACCAGGGTCGCGTCTTTGGTGCCACTCCCTAGTGACAGTACGCTAAAGTTGAGTGTCGGTACTAGCGTTCATAAACTTCACCTCCCCGCAGAAAACGTCACCCGGATTGAAGAAAAAGAAGAAGAAAGAAAAGAAAAAAGGAATCAAGAAAACAAAATAAATGAAAGCTGATTAAATAACGAACGACAGTGAAATTAACTCAACTCGAAAAGGATCCGATTACGGAAAACAAATAAAACCTAAAGAAGAATGTTATCAAACGAAGCCGTGTTGGTGATGCGCATCTCTGGCTTGTTAGCGATGGTGGCTTCCGTCAGCCATTTTGTTTTTTTTTTCTTTATTCTTTTCTTTATATTTGTTCTCTTTTCCGTTTGAGTTTTGGTTAATTTGTCGTCTACCTTGCTATCATTTCATTATACATTATACATTTTCTGTTACATAACCAAACAGTATCTATAATATATTTTCGTATAAGTTATTGCTTTTCCCTTTCTAAAACAAATCTGACAACTATTCCTTATATCATTCGGCCTCGTAGATAACGTATTTTCTGTATTAATTTTCGGATATTCTTTTCTTCATCTGATTGTTGCTTTAAGTCGAAAACAATTCAGACATTGAAACAATGGTTCTCAAACTTTTGAAGTCTAGGCTCACTTGAAATCCAACCGATAATTGTAGGCACACTCTATACAAATTTCGAAAAAATTTTTTTTATAATAACGTCAAATATTGCAGAAAAGAAATAATGCAATAAAAAATAAAATGAAACATGTCTTAAGTTTATTCATTCTTGTGTTTATGAGAAACATAAGCCTGATGAGTCTTACCGATTTCTTGAATGTTTGGCTGTATATTTGATCGTTAAACTGTCATTTCCTCCTCAATACATTGAAGAGTTCCTCACTTTTAACACTTAATTGTGGTGAGAGCAGAAAAGCCTAATTTATATAGATATGAACGAGACGGCTACCGAAAAATAATAAAGTAAATTGGGCACCTCGAGTCGGTGCAATGATTAGCAAGAACCATCACGACTGAGTAGTGAGTTCGATCCTCACTGGGTGCACCATACTTTCGGCTTCGTGCCGCATCTAAGCCACGCTTGGAAAATCACTATAATAAAGTAAATATATTTATTCCTTATATCTGAATACATATTTCTTCGGAATACCAGGGCGCACCTAGACATCTTCCAGGGCGCAACTGTGCGCGCAGCCGCACCAATGCGCCCAGGCGTACCATTTGAGAAAGTGAAGTATGATCTCCAAGCGTATTAATTCAGAGATGAAGTATTAAAGTAGTTTTATTCCCGTTAATATTTTCTTCGTTTTAGTGTAATTTTTTTTTTATCACTGATCTCTAAGTCGGGGTCGGACGAAATTATTCATGGAGGACGGCCGTATCGTTGCCGACACTTTAAAGTGGGCCGTCTGGCATTAACAACTCCAGTTTCTTAACAGCAATATAAAAAAAAATATTATAAAAGAAACTTTAGAGCGGAACTTACGGTTGATTTTAACAGTAATACCATGTGATGTAGTTGCCAGTCTGAAAGTCTTGTCACCGACTATCAAAATGTAATGAGAACACTAGAAGAACAAGTAATACAAAACACATATTCTATTCACTTTCATTGAAGCTGTCACATATCGAGAAGGTCTGTAGGAGCTCGTGTCAGCCATGTAGGGCTGACAAAACTTTCGGACCAACCTGTAGTAGCACGCTTAAATCCATACGACCTAGGTGCCAAAAAGGAAAGCACAGTAAAACGACTGCCATGATAATATTTGTAGAAAAGACAGAAGGAAGCCGTATCACGCCAACAGAAAAGTGTCTGATGACGAGATGTCAGATCAGGAACATTTACATTGCTTTTTGGGATTGTGTGAAGAATCTAGAGGATATATAGCCGGACGTTGCCACTCATAATGCTCCACTGACCAGCATTTATGAATATTCGAAACAAAACACAACACACATAGCCTGAAGCTTGCTTTGAGACATGAAACAGGCTGTCGCTGCTTGATGTTGTCCCCAGTGTTGCTATTAAACTGATTAAGGAAAACGCCGTAGATTTTTTCAAATAGTCATATGTCCAGATTATTTCACCAAACATATTTGAATGAATGAATGAAGATATGCTGCCTATATATATATATATATATATATATATATATATATATATATATATATATATATATATATATATGCATCTGCATAAAGTTTTTATGAAACAAAATGAAGACAAATTGTAGCTTCGACCTTTTACAATATTGAAAAATTCTTGATAAATCTCGTAAGACTTTTGGAGCAAAGCTCAGTAATAACGTCATATTTTTATTTCTTGCCGAAAGTGCGCAGAGGCACCTAGATCCCTATATTTGCACAGTGAAATGATTGGGTATTGACAGTCTAATGATTGGGTATTTATACAGCGAAATGACTGGGTAATGACAGTCTAATGATTGGATATTTATACTGTCTAATGATAGGCTATAGACGTCAGTACAGTGTAAGTATATAGTAATCTAGTTGTCTTCGGTAGCACATAACGCGATATGTTGATTTTGTAGAGAGTGAACATTTTGAGAACTGGTATTCGACATTAAATATTATTTCCGTTTTTGTTCGCTTTGTTCCTTTTTTTTTTTTTAAAAAAAAAAAAAAGATTGCTATATTGTGCAAATCAAAGTATATCGCGTTTTATTTAATGGTCATTTAAAAAGAATGTTGTGATCCTGATGGTTGCATAAAAGCATCAGGTAGGCTATACTTTGTCAACACTGAACACCTTAAAGCAATAATCTTTAAACCAGAGATGAAGTATTTACGTATTTATATATTTTTTTATGTTTTTTTTTCTCTTTCAAGTTTTTTTTTTTTTTATCAGAACTTTCTGTATGGAATATTTCCTAACCTTTCAATAGTGCCTTGAATTTAAGAATCTTCTGATGATATTTTTATCTAACCTTTTCTTTGCCATCTTGTAACGTTTTATTAAATCATTTTCTTTCTTCTGACCAGTAAAATAATTAATAGTCTCTAATCATTTGTATTCAGAATTGATTGTTTTGATCGGTGATTTCCAGTAATAAAGAAAAACCTCAATGATCGATCAACTTTTCTCAGTGCGTTGATAAGTAAAGGAAACTGGTTTATTGTCGGTGAAATAGTTGATTATTGTTACTTTGTTTTCGGCGAATGACGAGTTACTAGAGCGTTTCAAAGCTACATTTTGGACAGAAGATCATCCCCCAAAATGTCTATATTATTTTGCCATCTTTTCTTTAGTTTATTCAAAAACTAAATATAGCATAAATTAAATAAATTGTCCAATAGATTGCTTCTTTTTACAACGTAATAAACGCTTGTGGTCCAAAGACTCAGAGTAAAATCTAATCCACCTCATATAATCAATCGACTTTCTTTCTTTCCTTTGTCTGTTTGTTTCTTTTTTCTTTCTTTCTTCCCTCCTTTTTCTTTTATCGATTCCTTTTTTCTTTCTTTCTTCCTTGTTTCTTGCTTTCTTTTTTAATATTATTTCATTTACTTAATTTTCTTTCTTTTCTCTTTTTTTTCTTTTGTCTATTCTTTCTTTCGTTTGCTTCTTTCTTTTTATATTATTTCTTTTATTTAATTTTCTTTTTTCCTTCCTTTTTTTCTTTTGTCTATTCTTTCTTTAAACCTTTCTTTCTTTCGTTTCTTTGTTTCTTTTTTAATATTATTTCTTTTATTTAATTTTCTTTCTTTCCTTCTTTTCTCTTCTTTCTTTCTTTCGTTCTTTCTTTCTTTCTTTCTTTCTTTCTTTCTTTCTTTCTACTCCAGCTACTGCTAATACTTTTGTTACAACGTGGTCCAAAATATTTTCCAAGTGTACTTCAGACTAACCGAGGCATCCATGAGCTATGCACCATGTAGTGATCAAACTCACTACAATTATAATGATGAAGCTAAATGAGCTTTCTACGCATCGCGCTGAATCGGGTACATCAAAATCCACATTTGATTTAGTCTGGCACAAGGCTACAGTTTAAAACTAAACTAGGGTGGTGTATCTACGGCACGAATTGGGAGCTAGATACAACCCACCTCTTAAATTCAAGATTTTTGAGTACGAAACAACAACAAAGAAAGAAACAAAAATAAACGCAAAACCTTTCCATGCAATTGTTTCATGATAGTTCTGGTAAAAAAAATAACACATTTCTAATCATATCCCAGAAGTGATGCAAAACATACCGATTTTAATTAAATCTAACAACTTGAATCGAAAAAAAAAAGTTCTATTAGTGTTACGGGAACTTACCCATACAAACATAATGGACTATTCCATACGTAACAAATACTGCGCCCCAAGAGAAAGCAGGGAGCTCATTCCGAAGTCGGGCGACCGGCTGATCGGTTGAGCTCTTTGCCTTCGGGCGGGGAGGAACCCGATCGAGGCTACGCCGAAGGGCGGAGTCTCTTTCGGGGAGGTAAACCGACCCTGAACCCGTGTATACGGGTTCAAAGGGCATATTTTTGGCCGAGCCCACGAGCTTGGAGATCCCACGGGCTCGGAGATCCCACGTTAAACCGGCCGTGTGCCACATGATGTCCTCGTGGTGGGGGGTGACGAAATACCGTTCAGTCCGAAGTCGGGCGACCGGCTGATCGGTTGAACTCTCTGCCTTCGAGCTGGGAGGAACCCGAACGAGGCTACGCCGAAGGGCGGAGTCTCTTTCGGGGAGGTAAACCGACCCTGAACTCGTTTATACGGGTTTTAAAAGGGGATATTTTTGGCCGAGCCCACGGGCTCGGAGATCCCACGGGCTCGGAGATCCCACGTTAAACCGTCCTTGTGCCACATGATGCCCTCGTGGTGGGGGGTGACTAAATACCGTTCAGTCCGAAGTCGGGTGAACGGCTGATCGGTTGAACTCTCTGCCTTCGAGCTGGGAGGAACCCGAACGAGGCTACGCCGAAGGGCGGAGTCTCTTTCGGAGAGGTAAACCGACCCTGAACCCGTGTATACGGGTTCAAAGGGCATATTTTTGGCCGAGCCCACGGGCTCGGAGGTCCCACGTTAAACCGGCCTTGTGCCACATGAAGCCCTCGTGCGCGGTGGGGGGGGGGCGACTAAATACCGTTCAGTCTGAAGTCTGGAGTGAAGTCCGTCAGGAGTCTGTCAGTCAGTCAGAGCGAGCGAGTCAGTCAGTCGAGTAAGAGGCAGTCCGAAACAGAGTCACGTTCAGACAATTACTACTAAACCTGATTGTTCGTACTAACACTTTCTACTTCTCTGTATATATTCCTGTTTGTAATATATCTGTGTTATTCCATATCCGTGTTCGCGTTCTTCTTTATTGGTTCTACCTTGGACTATCACCGTGGTACAAAGAACCGGACCATAACAATTAGGATGAGTCATATGTCAGTTCTGTTTTGATGAACCTTTCCTGAGATATATCATAACAGCTGATGAAAAATGAGTTCCATACGACATTGTTAATTTATCACAAAAGGCAGTTGGTTAACAAGGATAGATATCCACAACTTTCCCCCGAAACTTGAGATCCACGGAAGAAGTGCAATGTCATGTGTGCGACAGGATCGTCGAAAAATGCTGTGAAATGCTAAATGCACATTTATACATGTAGCAGGTGCAACGTGTCCACAAAGTTTTGGTCAAACAGCGCCCTGTGCTCGTCAATAGTAAAAAAAAAAATGTTTCCCCTCCATGTAAATAAGAAACAATTTTGGAACTCGGTTGGTCTATTCAAACCGACCCCCATATTTATTTCACCTTTGTCCTGACCAATTATCTTTTTTGATCGTTGCAGAATGTTTTGTTATTGAAAACTCACTCTTATGAAAACCAAACTCTAGATTTCGTAGAAAACTTTTTTTTAATCAAAACCTACGGAATTTTACTGAAAAGAATTGAAAAGCAGCCTGATAAGTGGCAACAAGTCATAGTAAGTAATTGTAAATATACACAGTGTCCCACAAAACTGGCATTATTTAAAATGTTAATATCTGAGTAACTACTTGTTCCAGGCAAAAGAAAATTAAATAGGTTTCATGTTGAACAAGAAACGATCTATTTACCAAAATTCGGACAAGATATTCTAAAGGATGTAAAATTTATAACCGATTTCACAAAGCTTCGCAAATGTTCAATATGCGCACCACCTGTGCCATGACAGACGTCAAATCGGTAGTCCAGCTCCTGTCGGACATGCTGTAGCATGTCTTGCGTAACATTCTCCAGTCTCTCAGTGCTGACATATCTCATTGAGAACCCACCAGGGAAATGGATCGGGCGTGCCAGTGACAATGACAAAGTGATGTTTAGATGACCAATACAATATATAAAAATGCATAGATACTTAATGCTCTATATATATATATATATATATATATATATATATATATATATATATAAGTGAACATTGAAGTCAACACGTACAGACGACAGACTGTTTCATGCTAGACGCAATCATCAGGCCACGATATATATACATACACATATATATACATACACACACACACACACATATATATATATATATATATATATATATATATATATATATATATAGCGACAAGCTGTTTCAAGCTAGACGCAATCGTCAGGCCATATATATATATATATATATATATATATATATATATATTATCCCCGCCTATCACGCGGGAGACCGGGGTTCGATTCCCCGCCAAGGAGCATTTAAACTGTTGGGCACCTCTAGGCGGTGTAATGGCTAGCAAGCTTGTCTCGCTAGAACAATTACAACTGAGTAGTGAGTTCGATCCTCACTGGGTGCTACCTACTTTCGGCCTTGTGCCACATCTAAGCTACGCTTAGAAAATCCCTACTAGGGCACCTCGAGGCGGTGTAATGGTTAGCAAGCTTGTCTCGCTAGAACAATTACAACTGAGTCGTGAGTTCGATCCTCACTGGGTGCCCCATACTTTCGGCCTTGTGCCACATCTAAGCTGCGCTTAGAAAATCCCTACTAGGGCACCTCGAGGCGGTGTAATGGTTAGCAAGCTTGTCTCACTAGAACAATTACGAATGTGTAGTGAGTTCGGTCCTCATTGGGTGCCCCTTACTTTCGGCCTTATACCACATCCAAGCTACGCTTGGAAAATCACCATATATATATATATATATATATATATATATATATATATATATATATACAGTGTAACCAGGATATAAGAGACCCGGATATATGAATATGAGAAACCCGGATATAAGTGAGATTTTCTCTGGTCCCAAATTAGTGCCTGTGTTAATGTAAACAAAATAGACAAAACCCGGATATAAGAGAAACCCGGATATAAGATACTTCTTCTTCGGTCCCGACAACTCTCTTATATCCGGGTTACACTGTATATAGTATTGACAATAAACTTTGTCTAGACAATTTGCTGCGTCTTGAGTTATTTTATCTTTTCGCCCCTTCTTGTAATATCTGAGTAACAAAAACCCCAAGGCTAACGAAATTAAATAGGATTCATGTTGGCCAGTAGAAGCTTTATCAAAATTCGAACATGAGATTCAGAAGGCTGTAGATTTTATAACCGATTTCATAAAGCTTCACAGATGTTCCATATACACACGACCTGTGATACAACAGATTGTTCAACATAGAGCTTATTTAACTTCTGTCTATATCTCTAAGATGAAGTATTATGATTACTTGCATTATTTACATTATTTGAACTCCGGCCTTCTTCAGGTGATTGGAATTTCGAACCGTAACCCTTTATTTCGTCCATTGGGGTAGATTGTTCTAATTCCACTTGCCATGCCTCTTCCGGATGTCTCATTTCCCTCTAACTTAACTGTCCAAGTTTTTGGTTCATCACTACTATGGCCTGGTATTTAACTCACAACTCTTTGGGTCTGGTCACGGGACCATGTGTTGCTGAGGACATCCGTGTATGAATTTTTCGGACGTGTTTGCTTGGGAGATGTAGTTACTCAGATATTCACCTTTTAAATCATATCATTTTTTTTAGGGGGGTCACCCTGTATCGCTGAATAAAATGTAATCGTACTTTACTTTAAAAAATAAAAGAATAGAATTGATAAACAAAATCGGAAAATATTTATGACTCAACCTGATATAGCAAAATATATCTTAATGCAAGTAGCGGTTATTGAAACGCAAACACAAATTCGTTACAAAACATGCCCCACACCTACAAAAGGCAATGTAACAGATTTGTTTCTTCTTCTTTTTCTTCTTCTTCTTCTTTGTGCCGTGTCCATTTAAGACATTGGTGATTATGACTCTCCACAATTTCCTGAAGAATTAACGAAATTGAACATTGAATATGCTACAAAACCAAATCAATAAACAGAAACTACAAAATCTACTCACGCCTTTAAATAGCCTCTTCAGATCCAGACTTTCATATGGATGTCATATACTGTGCCAAACTTGTTCAGAAATATTTAAATTGCCAATTTCATGCAACCACCTGAAATCATTAACGAGGATCGTCTCTCTCTGAACTTCTGGCGCTACAGAATCAGAATTAACTTTACCACATAACAGAAATCATATCTCTTGAGAATTTTCAACAGCAGCAATAATTAAAAAGTATATCAAATGTAACTCGAGGAGAAAATAACGACATAAAGATTATGATATTCCATCCTACATAAAGCAAAAGATTAAGAAAAATCCTCCATTGATACTGGAAAGAGTGATAACATTTACTGGACTTGAGAAACCTAATTTCTTGAGAAAATCTTTTAAGAGGTATTCCGTCCCGTAAAGACAAGGTGGTTTCTGTCTAAACTCGTGCATGGGCTTTTGACGGAAAGTTTAAACGTCTCTCGACAATCACGACTCTAAAGGCAAATGGCTCATTCGTCAACAGGTTTATTGACTGTCAAAGAGGCGTTTAAAATTTCCGTCGAAAGTCAATGCACAATGTCTTTCCGGGACGGAATAGTAAAACGTGATGATCCAATTTATAGAACTCATTAGGAAGATTTGAAATGCGTGTCCTGCCCGGCCGAATCTAGAAGTAAAAGAGGACACCGGAAATCCTTAGCCGGTGAAGATTTGGGATTGTATACTAATAAACAAGGGACCACTAAGGGAGGTAACCAATAGGGAATAAGAAACTATGTGTAACACGACAAGAGGAATATTTTATAATTTCAACCGACATCAGCACTGACTTTGGTCAATGAAGGTTGAATGATTCCTGTCTGGAAAAATTTTTTAAGCGTTTCACCACAAGCAAGACGGGAAGCCACTAGCACGAGTTGGAGCGAGAGCAAAGAGGAGTGATAGAGGAAAGGCTGAAGAGAAGGATAGGGGATAGATCAAGGCATCTGGAGACGTCGATTGACATTACATTTGAATAGTTGGAGATTATAGCTATCAGGGAAACAGGAAAAGGGGAGGGAGTTCCACAGGAGAGAAGTGCGAGACATGAAGCTATTGAAGTAGAAAAGACGGATACATTTAACAGTTTCGACAGTGAAAGGGTGAGAGCGAGATGCCATCCTAGTAGAACGCTTAAATTCATGAAGTCTGGGAACCAGCGAAAGCAGCTCATCAGAGCAGATACCATGAAAGTATGTGTAAAAAAGACAGAGGGAGGCAACGGCACATACGTGAGAGAGCGTCTGTAGACGAGATGCCAGTTCAGGGCCAATTACATTGCATATCCGTCTGTGGATCTTATAAAGAACCTTGAGACAAACAGAAGGGGTTCGAGACCATATATGGCAGCAATACTCCATGCAAGGGCGAATGGTTGATTAGTAAAGTTGAAGGATTGACTCCGGCGAGAAAAATTTCTTCGCGCGGCACAGGAAGCCAACTTTTCTTGCAGTAGACGAAGCTATTGACTCAATGTATTTGTTCCATCTCAGGTCAGCAGACAATGTGAGACCGAGCAGTCGCAAAGAGGTGCTCTCGTGGAGTTGAGCGTCAGACATTCTAATGGGAGACAGGGATGGTTCTCTCTGGTGAGTAATAGAGAGCAGTTTTGTTCTTGAGGGATTAAAGTTAACCAGCCAATTCCTGCCCCAGTCCACAACCGATTGGATGTATTCTTCTTTAAACATCGTGAACTGATATTACAGAATCTCAAAGATCTGTACCAAATAACAGAAACCACATCACTTGCAGACGTTTTACAATTCAACAACTAAAATAGTTGGCACATTTAACTTGAAGAGAAAATAATGAGATAATCAAGCTACTTCAAAAAAAATTACGAAGAAAAACCGCATCACTACTGGAAATGCCGATAACAGGAATTGAATTTGAGCAAACTATTTTCCTGAGAAATTGGTTTAAGAAGGTTATATAAATTGCAACCTACAGTAGCAATGGCTGCTCGGTCAATGAAGGCTTATATGGAAACGGCTAATATTATCATTACACTTGTCTTTGCTACCTCCAGATTTAAGCATTATTGGCATGTATAAGAAATGTAGCAGACCTCCCTAAATTCCTCGTAAATTTAAATGCAATCGCAGTTGTTATCTTCTGTCTTCTTAATTCCTGTTCTTTTATTGTTTTCGCTTCTTATCAAGGATTTTCCTCTCTTATTTTATAAATTCAGTAATCTTTTGCATCTTAGTGGCTTTCTTGCCATGCTTGGGCTGAAATGATTAAAAAAAACAACGCACTTTCTAAAATCAATTGTTAAATACTATGGATCAACGTCTACATTTCTTTGAACCTTGTGGATTGGCGCTACATAATCACAAAGAACTGTACCAAATAACAGAAACCAAATCAGATGAGGACTTTCAACAGCAGCAACATCTAAAATGGATATCACATATAGCTCAAAGAGAAAACAATGACATAATCAAGATGTGGGCATTCCGCATTACTTCAAATAAAAAGTTAGGAAGGAAACCTCCTAGAAAGGGTGATACCATCTATTGGGAAATCTATTTTCCTGAATAATTGTTTCAAAAGTATGATTTTATAAATTTCAATCGACATCAGTACTGTCTGCTTGTTCAATGAATGTTGACTCTTTCCTTATAAGAAAATGGCTGATACTATTAGAGCATTATAGATTCGGGATAGATACAATATCATCCTCGGAATTTGGATAAGCACTAACCTATTTCAACTTCACATGAAGACACTTCCCGATTTTGAAAACCACGACTATTTTTACGCATCTTTTATGCGTATAATTATTCAGAGCTTTTTGGAATTTTCTGGAAAATTCGAACTGACTTACCGAGAAATATGTTTTTCAGAAATTATTCAGAGCTTTCTGAAATTTTCTGGAGAATTCGAACTGAGTTAACGAGAAATATAAGGTTGTTCAGAAATTAATGCAGGTTTTTAAACTGTAAATTTAAAATGACATATTTCAATTCAGAATAAACATTGTGGATTAAAATAAGAACCATTACAATCTAAGCATTTTTGCCAACAAGATATAACTTTATTTATTCGGGGAACATAGAATTCTGAAGTCCTGGAGGCGGTGAATTCTTCGGAGGCATTTTTTTGTGGTTGGCGATTTTGCGTAAATCCCGTTTTGACATGTTAAATTCAAAGATCTGAAAACTGACAAAATTCAATTTATACTAAAAATGGTGTTTATTGAATGTTGTTACATCTTTATTTTATCATAGTTGAAACGACAATTATTTTTAACGAAATAGTTTACTTAGTTTCTAATTATGAAATACCCTATTAAACAGTCTAAAAGACACAAGCCCTTTTCAACAGGGAACATTCAGTGCATTTAATGTTTAAAGTAAACTAGCAATGCATTAAATAACACCCAAAAACCCTTTAGCTACATCAGAAAACATGACTGTATATAAAAAGCAAGCGAGCCATTAGTACATAAAACAAGCCATTACAATGATTAAGATATTCACGATTATAGTAATAAAAAATTTCAAGAGAAAAGAAAGCATATATATATATATATATATATATATATATATATATATATATATATATATATATATATATATATATATATAGTTGTATATTTAGGCAGCAATCTTTCGTGTATGCATTTTTCATTAAAAACGACAGACAAGGTACTACGGTTAAGCTTTTTATTTAATTTTGCTTGTGTTCTGACAAGAGCTTTCTTTTCTGACCAAAGAGTGTGTAAAACCTGTCCAAATGTTTTATAGTTCCGAGCGCTTTCGGCTATACCTTTAGCCATTATCAAGGATGATTCGATTTTTCAGCTTAATTGAGTGTGTGCATTACGTGTATGTTTTAGTTGTAGGGATGTTTTTAATATCCGAATACGGTTAGCCCATTGTGGCCTTGTTCGTAGTTAATATTGTTAAGAGTTGGCTTTTACTTTTTTTATTATTAAAGGTTCCATTATTTTTAATCTTTTTTTAAAAGGTGGATGCAGTTATTATATTTGTGATTTCTACTAGTATGTTTCTAATGGAGTCTGGCTGAAAAATCGAATCATCCTTGATAATGGCTAAAGGTATTGCCGAAAGCGCTCAGAACTATAAAACATTTGGACAGTTTTTACACACACTTTGTCCAGAAAAGAAAGCTCTTGTCCGAACACAAGCAAAAATAAATAAAAAGCTTAACCGTAGTACCTTGTCTGTCCTTTTTAATGAAACATGCATATATATATATATATATATATATATATATATATATATATATATATATATATATGAAGAAATTAAATCTTAAGATGTGCTACATTTATGGGATAAGTGCTCAATATCAGAGATACATAGGTGGCCTGCTAGATTGCATCTAGCATGAAACAGACTGTCGCTTCTAAGTGATGACTTCTATGTTCACTTTTATATATATATATATATATATATATATATATATATATATATATATATATATATATATATATTTAAACCTAGTTTGCCAGACAAACCTACCCAGGTTTCACCTAAGCGGATCGTCAGGGAAAGCCATCTTAGGTGAAACTTAGGTAGATTTGTCTGGCTCACTAGGTTTATCTAGGTCTGCTCTACGGTTGTATTGAGCTCTTTTTAGTTAGTTGTTTACTCGTGTCGGGGTTTTTTCTTTGGGCTTTGAACCTGTATCTGTGCGATTTTTTTCGACAGAATTTCATGTTTCTAGCTCTTTCTTTTTTTAAAACCTTTTTTTTTCCCCTCGAGATTGACTTGATTATTGGCAAATCAAAAATTCGAAGGTTTTTCGAAACGAGTATAGTTACCTATATATATATATATACATACATACATACATATATATATATATATATATATATATATATATATATATATATATATATATATATATATATATATATATATATATATATATATATGTATGTGTGAAAAGTGTGTGTATATAAATATAAATAAATATATATATATGTATAATTATTTATATATTATATGCGCGGTACTTATTAGAAAGCGCTCAATATCAGAGATAGAGCTAACATATGGTTGGATAGATGTGAGCTTGTGACCCTGGGTTTCATGCTTTAGCGATCGTCAGACAAACGATCGCTAAAGCGTGAAACCCAGGGTCACAAGCTCACATCTATCCAACCATATATATATATATATATATATATATATATATATATATATATATATATATGAAGTAAACGGTTGAACATAAATTAAAACACAGTTTTACGATTATTTATTATTTTATTATGCCTCTTGCTTACTTGGGGAACAGAGAACAGCAAGAACACGTCTCCAACAAATGCGGTTCTGAGCGATCCTCCTCGACTCGACCCAAGTCGTGCCGGTTGCTTTCACCCCTGCGTGAACACTTCTGCGTCAAGTCTGTGCTTTCATTGTGGATTCCATTCAAGGACCTGCCTGGTGAGACTAAAATCATCCTTGCAGAGTGTGTGGCTGATCCATTCATATTTCTGTTTCTTGATGTCAATCTCAATTGGGGCTTGGCTGGTCCTGTCCCACAGTTGGTCATGTTTTACAATTACCGGTATTTTTTTTCTGTTGCATATTTCTCTCTTATATTTTCCAGATGGTTAAGGATATGTGTATTGAGGCATATTTAGTTACAGTCGATCAGCTGGTCCCAGCTAAATTCGCCGGTACGCTCTTACGATATTTATTTTTATTATGCCGTTAATAATAATAATAATAATAATAATAATAACGATGTCAAAATAAGTCTCTTCATAGTCAATATTCTGCTCGTAACAAACAAGCTTATGTAGACAACCTCTGTACTACGTCAACAGCTGACCACTCGTATTTGAGGATACCTATCAACAATTCAGGACGCTTACGGTCATAGAACTCCACAACTTCCTGCGTCTTGGGTAAGACGATAATCTACGTCCAACAGCAAGGTCTCTGATCAGGAGGTTTTGAGGAGCGTGGAACCACCTCTTAACTGCTGGTGTTCCCAGGTCTACCCTGATCCTGGGTGGTAGCTCCTGTTAGGGTCCCAGCTATGGGCAAATAGAAATTGCAAATGGGCAAAATGAACGTGTAAAAATATGTTTTAGTACCAGAAATACTTTGCAAAAAAAAAAAAAAAAAAAAACAGCAATAAATTTTTCAAGGAAAAAAATATTCAGCAATACTTTAAAAAATATTACCAACAATATAAACGGCTACAAAATATTTGAAAAAAAAATATTACCAACGGTACAAACAGCTATACATATTTGAAAAAAATATTACCAGCAATAAAAATTGTCTGTATTATCAATTTACGGCATATCAATCCATAGGGGTTGATATGCCGCAAAAAAAAAAAAAAAACAAAGAAATAAACGAAACCCATCAAAAATAGCGGCTAGCCAATCCCTATTGCAGGTGCTTGCTCGGGCGCATTTTGTATTTGGTCAACTCCCACAGAGCCCAGCTGTGGTTTAGACTGCAACTTTGTTGAGTAGACCTTAGTTCTGGCAGAGAAGCATATTATCTAGCGTGATCAACAATCTGAACAAGCGAACTCAAACCCTCGATCACGATGACTTGAGACTTCGTGCTAACATAGCCATCGACGGCCCCCATGTGTTTTGGTTACCCAATGCATGCTAACTAGAAATTACCAAGCAGACATACTGAAAAATTGTGTTAGTTCAAAGTGAAGAGTCTATGATAAATATCCAGAAACAATTGACCATTTTGCGTCAAGTTTCACGGTATTGGCACCCACTGGATATAAAATCCGGGATGACAGAGTGGGCTAATATCTGCATCGGAAAATCTTTTGCGGAAAGGAAACAAGGGACTGGTATGAATACCACTCAGATCGGGTTACAGATATGGGACTTGTAACAATTTTATGTGACTTTAAAATACACGAAAACAGAACGATCAAAGGTAATCGCCCTGACATCGTGACAAAGCCACAAAAACAGAAGGTGCTTTCTTAGTAATATGGTCGTTCCTGCAGACAGAAATGTGGCTTTGAGAATCTTCAAAATGCGAAGATCTTCAAGAAGAAATCTCACAAATTTGACATCAACATGAAGACATCAATAAATCCAGTTGTCGGTGGAGCCCTATGTTTGATTTGAAATCGTTCCGATAGACTCATTGAAAGGATCCCTGGTAGCCTACGCTTTAAAGGAATACAAAAAAAATGTTCTCACGAGTACAGTTCACACACCTTACGAAGGGCTTTATCTATGTAAAATGTGACTGAGCTTAGGTTGTTCATTTTTGTTTATTTTATTTATTTTTTATTTTACAAAAATGTCCTATTGAAAATGCCATTTCTGACCTTAAATTCAAGTTCGAGACCAGGAAAAATGAATATACAACAAAAGTAAAAGAAGATAATAATAATAATAATAATAATAATAATAATAATAATAATAATAATAATAATAATAATGATGATGATGATGCTATTTAAATAAATTACATTATTAAGTCAGGCTAAGTAGAGGTCGTGCTTAAAGTAAAATTATAATCTACAGTAGGGGACATTGAGAATATAATTAAACTACAGGTGGCCTGAAATATTTATTTAACTATTTATTTGTGTGTATATAACACGCAAGCTGATATATATATATATATATATATATATATATATATATATATATATATATATATATATATATATATGTGTGTGTGTGTGTGTGTGTGTGTGTGTATCTTGACTTGACTTGAATCGGTTTTAACCCTGGTCGGGTTGAACCGGCTTCCTCCCGAGCAAGTACAACATCACGGACCATCGCTGCCCACGCTTGCCGATCCTGAGCCAGGTCACACGAAATGGTGAGCCAATTGCGATTCCATTGTCGAAGACCAACTACATCTCATTTTAACAGAAACATTTACCAAAATAAGACAAAAATATCTTCAAATATTAATGAGTAAATTTATTGAATAAAATCGCCATTGGCTTCAACCACGGCCTCCAGACGACTTCGGAATCTCTTGTAACTCTTCTGGACGGTTTCCTTATTTAAGTTGGTGAGTGCTGCCATAATTCTCGCCTTCAGTTCATTTAAAAATATATATAACGGCGACAGTTTACCCATCGCACACTGTGTGTGTGTATGTGTATATACATATATATATATATATATATATATATATATGGGGAGCAGAATTAATTTCAACTCAGGACTAATTTCACCTCGGAAATAAGGGCTAGTGTTAGTATTTTTAAATCGAGCTGAAATTAGTTCCGAGTTGAAATTAGTTCCGAAATTATATATATATATATATATATATTAGATAGAACGAAGCAGATATGTCTTGATGCCATTTAAGTTATTCAATGTCGGGCGGAGCTTTTAAAGAAACTTGACGAAATTGTGTGTAATCCCCCAATGTCTTTCCAGCTACATTGGTCATTTTCAAGTGAAGAAGGTAGAAATCGAGGGATAGACAATGGAATATTTATGCTGTTAATGACCCAATGTATCAAATAAACACAGCATGTAATTGTTTATGTCGCTGCTAAATTCTTCCGTTTTATTTCCTGTCTAATTTATTTTAGTTTGTATCTCATCTTTTGTCATATTATCTATCTTCATTTTTCCCTAATTTTTTTTTTTTTTTTTTGGATGGGGTGTTATGGCTGGGTTGAACTTTGTCTTTAAACGATGTTGGTTTTGTACAACGCGCAAATAGCCGGGGAAGTGTCATTACGAATGATTTTATTAGATAGTGGATTTAGTGTAGTATATCATTTTTTTTTTTTTACTGCTGTCAGTGGTGAACCTATTAGTTTTTATTAATATTTTTAGGATGTTTTTGTCTTGTTAACATCATTTACAAATTCATATGTCCTCTAAAAGATTGCTTTGCTAACGTTAAAAATAATATCTATGTTGGACACACGACAACAACCCTTTCACGTAGGCTAAGTCTTCATCTGAATAACGCGTACAATACTTCTAAACATTTACAACAACATACCTGTCCATACTCGTAATTCAGAAAATTCCTCGTCGACAATACCTCCATACATTTTCACGAAAAGAATAAACACAAACTAAAAATTCTTGAAACTATTTATATTAAAAAATTGTAAGCAAACCATAAAATTAATTAAGAATACTCCACAGACATTTTAAAATGTGTGCAATCGATAGCCTTTAAATATTAGCGCTCGTCACTAATAGTTTTTCCTTTATCTAGCACCTACTCAAATCCGGAATTTTTCGAAGGCATACCTAGTTACCTCCCCTTAAACGGTGTCTGTCACCCAAACCATGACACAGCTTCCTGACTCCACATATAAAAATGGTTAATTTCGGGTGACGACAACAATTTTTGTCCTTCATAAACATGAACACTAAATACGTACTCTATAATTAACGATAACCTGATGATGACATTTTGTTATGACAAAGTACTAGGAAATAAATACAATATGAGCCAACACGGTGTTTTCCCCTCGTTTTTTAATAAATGCACAAAAACTTATCCGCGATTATAAAAGAATCCTATCGAGAATAAGTAGACAGAACACGTCTAAATTATTTAACGAAACCTGTCTTAGTGAAAATATGCTGACAAAATACACACAAATATTTTAAGACATTTTTTTTATGTTTATACGTTCTTTTTATAGAAACAAATATTTAAGTAAATGCTCTGTTCATAATAAACGACATTTACCGGCCTGAATGTCCGAGAAAATTTCACAGAAAGTATGCGTCCTCCAACAGGAATTGAACTTGCATCTTATACGGAACCGTCACATAGCCTGACGTGCCTTAACCGATTGCACCACAGAGAAGCGTTCGGTTAGCAAGGTCGATTTTACTGTTTTTAAACTACAATTCTCGATGATTTTCTGTCATACATTCATATCTGCTCGATGCATATCCAAATGTAAACAAATGATGTCACACATTATGAAATGGACAAAGTCCGACAATTATTTTAAAACATTTTTAACTTATATATATATATATATATATATATATTAAGACATTTTTAAATCCAAAGACGGATATGCAATGTAATCGGTCCTGACTTGGTGTCCCGACTCCATTCACTTTCTCACCGACATAATGTCGCTTCCCTCTATTTTTTTGTATAAATATTTTCATGGCAACGACTACATGAATTTAAGCGTGCTACTAGGTTGGCATCTCGGTCCCACTCTTTTACTGTCGAAACAGTTTATTATAACCGCCTCGTCTATTTCAACAGCTTCTTCTCTTGCCCTTCCCAACTGTGGAACTCCCTTCCTCTTACTTATTCTCTGTTAACTATAACCTTCAAAAATTTAAATGTAATGTCGATCAACATATTCTGTTGCCTTGATCACCGTTCTCCTTTTTATCCTCCTCCGTTCTATATATATATATATATATATATATATATATATATATATATATATATATATATGATATTATTTGATAAGTACCAGGGATAATTCTAAGCAGGATATAGATCCAAAGAGAGCTCAATGTAAGAACAGAGCAAATATAATAATGAAAGCGGAATACTTAGAAATCAAATGGTAATAATTTATTTCACAAGATCAAACGCCCACCTCATCCGACCCCAACATTTTGGTCTTATGAGATGGGCGTTTGATCCCGTGAAATAAATTATTACCAATGGATTTCAAAGGACTTCGCTTTCATCATTATATATATATATATATATATATATATATATATATATATATATATATATATATATATATATAAAAACTTTTTTTCAACTTTTTTTATGTATATTTTTCTTCTCAAACAAATGGAAAAAGGTTGTGATGTTTCACATTCGGCTTGCCTACAAGCAGGATTGTTCATAACCATTTTCGATTCTCACCCGTCGAAGTGCAGTTGAAATGCACTGAAACCAAGTTGCATCTTTGTAGTGAGTAAAATGGTTTTGTATATATGATAAAATTATAATAAACAAATAATTATAGCTCTACCATCGGCATCGAGCCCTCTTTTGGATTAATGCTGTGAACGTTGTAATTTATATATTACTTTCGTTCTCATCACATCGGATATATATATATATATATGGGGTGATAGTCCGACTATTTCTAAGATATTAACTTATGTTAAAACACTGTTACACTAATTTTAAAAATACATTTATTTGATTAAATTGTTTCACCCACATACAAGGCGATAATGCCACTAAGACGCAAGAGGGTTACTGGAAGTGCAAGGGAATGAGGATACTTTAGTAAGAAGAAAGGACAATAAAAGGACAGGTATCAGGAAGATAGAAGATGGCGACTGGCGTTGAATTAACATTTTGGAAGCTTCTAGGTGGCAAGGAAGTAAGAAGTTGCCAATCTTGTAGTGCCTTCATTCGGACAAAATACTAAGGAGGAAAGCTCGTTAGAACAATTGCCATGAGAATATTTAGAGAAAAAAAAAGGTAATGTACGACAGGAGATTGGGCAAGTGACTGATGTCGAGATGCCAGGTCAGGACCAATTACATTGCAGATCCTATCTTGTGTCTGTGTCTAGATTCTCGAGATATACAGCCGGAGCCCCAGGTCGGTATACAAGGCAGGTACAAATGGTAGTTTTATAAACGTGCAATAAATTGCTTGGCACAACAAAGCAAACCGATGAGTAAAATCAATGAAATCTGTACAGTTGACCATGGATCAAATATATGAGCAATGACGAGGTTTTAAAGAAAATTGGGAAACCAAAAAGATACTTAACATCATGAAGAGACAGTTGAAAGTTCTGGGCACAGGGACGGCTTAGAAAATCTGATACACACAAGACAAATTGAGGGCAAGAGGGTCAGAGGTAAACAATACATAACACCTAATGAGCTTGAGTAAATGGATAGCAGGACAGGGTTTAGGAGAAATAACAAAAAGACAAAATTTATTAATGGCTACAAAGGGAAGGAAGTTGTGGAGAGCCATGACCGCCTAGGTTCTGAAGGGACAGAACACATACAAGAAGAAGATGAAGAAGAACGAGCTCGAGTAAATGGATGGCGGGAAAGGTTTAGGAGAGATAATAAAAAGAGGCAAATTATTAAGACATACAAAGGACAGGTAATTGTGGAGAGCCATGATCGTATACGTCCTAAAGGGACACGTTACAAAGAAGAAGAAGAAAATGAAGAAGAAAAAGAAGAAGAAGAAGAAGAAGAAGAAGAATGAGCTTGAGTACATTGATAGTGGGGGAGGGTTTAGGAGAAATAACAAGAAGACAAAATTTATGAAGGGCTACAAAAGACAGGAAATTGTGGAGAGCCATGATCTCCTACATCCTGAAGAGACATGGTCCATAAAGAAGAAAACCTATAAGTTGTGTGATCTACAAGGACCTTTAAGCTCTGCATGTACTTTACATTTTCTTGCCGCAAAGACAATGTAAAACCTATGTTTTGTTTATTCACTGTGTTGTACGTTGATATTGTAAAATTTCACAGGTCGAACTAAAGTGAACCAATTTCTACGTACTTTATTGCACATTGATCAGGATAAATATATAGAAATTAGCTTCGTTTTACTTGTTGAAAGTACATCTCTGCGCATATGATGGTCTGGAGAGAAGCTGACACGGTTGCAAATATCGAAAACTAAAAGTGTATTCCTATAAACTTCCTTTCTTGCAGCCCTTCTTTTTGTACCTGCGTCTTTTTTTCTGTATCTGTCTATATTTCTGAGATGAGGTATTATATACACTATTTACATTATTCGGACTATTGTCCTCATCTTTGTCGCCATATTTATTACAACGTTTCGGCCTTTCAGTATCTGTCTATATTTCTGAGATGAGGTATTATATACACTATTTACATTATTTGGACTATTGTCCTCATCTTTGTCGCCATATTTATTACAACGTTTCAGCCATTTAGTATCTGTCTATATTTCTGAGATGAGGTATTATATACACTATTTACATTATTCGGACTATTGTCCTCATCTTTGTCGCCATATTTATTACAACGTTTCAGCCATTTAGTATCTGTCTATATTTCTGAGATGAGGTATTATGTACACTATTTACATTATTTGGACTATTGTTCTCATCTTTGTCGCTATATTTATTACAACGTTTCAGCCATTTAGTATCTGTCTATATTTCTGAGATGAGGTATTATGTACACTATTTACATTATTTGGACTATTGTCCTCATCTTTGTCGCCATATTTATTACAACATCTCGGCCTTTCAGTATCTGTCTATATTTCTGAGATGAGGTATTATATACACTATTTACATTATTCGGACTATTGTCCACATCTTTGTCGCCATATTTATTACAACGTTTCGGCCTTTCAGTATCTGTCTATATTTCTGAGATGAGGTATTATATACACTATTTACATTATTTGGACTATTGTCCTCATCTTTGTCGCCATATTTATTACAACGTTTCAGCCATTTAGTATCTGTCTATATTTCTGAGATGAGGTATTATATACACTATTTACATTATTCGGACTATTGTCCTCATCTTTGTCGCCATATTTATTACAACGTTTCAGCCATTTAGTATCTGTCTATATTTCTGAGATGAGGTATTATGTACACTATTTACATTATTTGGACTATTGTCCTCATCTTTGTCGCCATATTTATTACAACGTTTCAGCCATTTAGTATCTGTCTATATTTCTGAGATGAGGTATTATGTACACTATTTACATTATTTGGACTATTGTCCTCATCTTTGTCGCCATATTTATTACAACGTTTCAGCCATTTAGTATCTGTCTATATTTCTGAGATGAGGTATTATATACACTATTTACAATATTCGGACTATTGTCCTCATCTTTGTCGCCATATTTAATACAACGTTTCAGCCATTTAGTATCTGTCTATATTTCTGAGATGAGGTATTATTTACACTATTTACATTATTTGGACTATTGTCCTCATCTTTGTCGCCATATTTATTACAACGTTTCAGCCATTTAGTATCTGTCTATATTTCTCAGATGAGGTATTATGTACACTATTTACATTATTTGGACTATTGTCCTCATCTTTGTCGCCATATTTATTACAACGTTTCAGCCATTTAGTATCTGTCTATATTTCTGAGATGAGGTATTATATACACTATTTACATTAATCGGAATATTGTCCTCATCTTTGTCGCCATATTTATTACAACGTTTCAGCCATTTAGTATCTGTCTATATTTCTGAGATGAGGTATTATATACACTATTTACATTATTCGGACTATTGTCCTCATCTTTGTCGCCATATTTATTACAACGTTTCAGCCATTTAGTATCTGTCTATATTTCTGAGATGAGCTATTATGTACACTATTTACATTATTCGGACTATTGTCCTCATCTTTGTCGCCATATTTATTACAACGTTTCGGCCATTCAGTATCTGTCTATATTTCTGAGATGAGGTATTATGTACACTATTTACATTATTTGGACTATTGTCCTCATCTTTGTCGCCATATTTATTACAACGTTTCAGCCATTTAGTATCTGTCTATATTTCTGAGATGAGGTATTATGTACACTATTTACATTATTCGGACTATTGTCCTCATCTGTGTCGACTATATTTATTACAACGTTTCGGCCATTCAGTATCTCTCTATATTTCTGAGATGAGGTATTATATACACTATTTACATTATTTGGACTATTGTCCTCATCTTTGTCGCCATGTTTATCACTGTGCCATGTGCCCTCAAAGACACATAGCACAGTTGAGAAAGGTCTTGGTTAGATCCAGTGACAGGACCCAAAGAGTTGTGAGTTCAATACCAGGTTAAAGCAGTGGAGAACTTGGAGAGGTGAATTAACAGGAGATAACTGATAACTGACATCCATTAGACATGGCACGTGGAACTAGAACAGTCTACCTCAGTGAGCGAAATAAAGGGTTCAGTTCGACATTCCAACCACCTGAAGAAGGCCGGAGCGTACAACGGCCGAAACCTTGTAATAAGTAATATTTAACCAGAGATAACTGATAACTGACATAATTTGGTGACAGTGGAAAAAGGCGTTGGTTAGACCCAGTGGTAGGACCCAAAGAGTTGTGAGTTCAATACCTGGTTAAGACGGTGGAGAACTTAGAGAGGTGAATTAACAAGAGTAACTGATAACTGACATCCATGAGACATAGCACGTGGAACTGGAACTGTCTACCCCAGTAAACGAAATAAAGAGGTTTCATACCTTTCCTAAGCACGTAAGTGAATGTAATGGATTCAACTGGAAATCGAACTCGGGTCTCTGATGGTTGGGCCATGGCATAAATTAGTTGCTGCTGACTGATACATGAACAATGGTCTTAACCGAGCTTATCTGAAGTTCAGATTCGTGGAACTTGGTCATTAATTGCTGGGACCGTAGGCATACACAGATGGGCGAAGACAAACATTGTCCAATCTACATGAACGCTGTCATGCCTGAGTCCGAGTACTACGACACCTCTGCCACAATGTTGAAATATCTAAGACAGGTTTCTTCATTTCTTTTCTGTGAACTGCCAAAAAGTAGAAGCACCTTGCCGATATCCTATACCGTAATACGTAAACATGGCATGAAGAGGAACAGATGCTAGATACTTATCCTAGACAAACAGCTGTTTCAAGGCAGAGCGCACACATGCTACACATCTTGCAAAGACCACTGCATAAATAATCCTTTTATGTATTAATACAAGGTGTCCATAAAGTTCGTGTGCACTTTAAAAATTTTATAACTTTATTTGTATTTGCGATAGAAATAATCTGTAAAAAAATGTTATAAAGTTTAATGTACCTAGTTTTAAGTATAGCTAAAATAAATAAAGTGATTTCAGGCATTACTGTAAATCAGTTGGCAAATGTTTTCCGTGAACTGCAAAATCGTGTTACCTTTTGTATTGCTAATGATGGAGGACATGTAGAAACTTAAATAAAATTTCAATAAAACCTTAAAAAATATAGATTTACTTCTTTCTAATCCTTTTTACAAATTGTTTCTATTGCAAATACAAATAAAGTTATAATTTTTTTAAAGTGAACACGAACTTTATGGACAACCTGTATATATGTGTGCCATTACTATTGTTTTTCTTCTCTGCAGCCTCTTTGTCATGAACACAAAAAAGGAAATCCATCGCCACTCTGTTGCTATTTCTATGTCAAATATTAATATAAGCTCCATTCATTTCTTGCAACAGTTCAAACCTTTACAACTCAGATACGTCGTTATTTCCATGGAGTCGAATCATCCTCATTTCCTACATGTTCCAAATGTAAAAAATTTCGACAGCTTTTTGTTTTTCTCAGGGACTGCCACTTTGTGGAAAAGATATGGTTACATCAATCTTGACAAGACACAGTCATCATTTTTCCCCTCTTAGCATCAATCTTTATTTCTTACCACTTTCTTTTTAACTCATTCAGGATGACCATTTTCTTAAAGGTTACACTCTACTTGAGTGGTTCTCGAACCTTGAATAAAATGAAATTTTAGCGTGTAAAAATATGTATCTTTATGAAATATAAAATAAAAACTATTAAATGTGAACGTGTATATAATCCTCCAAATAAACTCATCTGGTGGGGAAAGAGTAATTTTTGAACTCTTGTTGTCAGATGGCTGACAGAGAGAAGAACTTTGGCGGGATATGAGAAAAAATGGCGGTAAAGTCAATAAATATAAACGCTGGTTGCTTATTACACATTTGAGTTTTCATTTTAAAGAATTCCGCCTTCTCTCTCTCTCTCTCTCACTCTACCTCTCTCCCTTTTCATCCTTGTTATCTGACTTTTTATTGTTTTCCGTCATATTTCTCATTTTATTATTTTGATTTTCGCATGATTTTTGTCTGTTACGTACATTTATTTTCTTTCTTTCTTTTTTTCGCCTTTCTTTCTTTCTTTCTTTCTTTCTTTCTTTTGATTTTTAATCGTTCTAGTTTTTCTTTCTTTCTTTCATTACATTTTTACATATTCTAGTCTCTTCCTTTTATTTTTCACCTATACTAATCTTTCTTTCTTTTTTCTTTCTTTCTTTTGTTTGTCCCTTGTTCCAGTCTTTCTTTCTTTCTTTTTTCTTTCTTTCTTTCTTTTGTTTACCATATTCTAGTCTCTTCCTTTCTACTTTTCTACTCTTTCTTTTTCTTTTTCTTTCTTTTATTTTTCACTTGTTCTAGTCTTTCTTTCTTTTACTTTAAACATGCCCTACTTTTTTCTTTTATTTTTTAACCTAAGCTAATCTTTCTTTCTTTCGTTCTTTCTTTCTTTTATTTTCACTTGGTCTAGTCTGTCTGTCTTTCTTTCTTTCTTTCTTTCTTTCTTTCTTTTGTTTTTTACATGTCCTCGTTGGCTTTCTTTTGTTTTTCGCCCATGGTAATCTTTCTTTCTTTCTTTCTTTTTCGTGGAAACTGATTCATTCATGACCCCCCCTTTCCTAACCCTTACCCCAACCTCCTACTTATCTCCCACCCATCAACCCGGCTACTTACAAACATTAATGTTATTTTCTGCACCGAAGACATTGTCACAACCACTGTTAACATCTTTGTCCTCGCCTCACCCTAACCACTAGACCACCACCCACACCCACATCTTGCCGACCTTCCCACTCCCGCCTCTATACATAACAACCAAACGCTCCTGGCAGCAATGCACTTTGCCATGATTGGTTGAAGACACTCACCAAAATCCCCATAGACTTTAAAAACCAGTCTGAATAGGTTTTCGAACGAGGAACTCGACAGATCATCACCATCTGCCACTGATCGGTTCGTTCAAATAAAGACACACTAGACAAGAGGAAGAAGAAGAAGAAGAAGAAAAAAAAACATGGCGTAATCATTATCAAATTACCAATCTCTGATAATGTGCCGATTCCAACTGCCGATGGAAAACGCCCCTCTCTTTCCCTTGTTCTCTTGGTGTTGCCTCGCTGACTCGCTTAACTCCCCATATACGTTACGGTTGCCGCTTGTTTTATTTATTTCTTCTTCTTTTATCTTCAGCAAAACCAGAATTGCCAGTTTTTGTTTCTGGTTTTATTCCCTTAATATTTTCACTCTTTTTTTTTTTTTCTTAAAACGATTTCGATTTACCCACTTTGCTTTCATTGATTTTTTTCCTTTTGTTTCTTGCTTATTTCATTGTTTTTTTTTTTTTTTTTTTTTGTTCTGGCCTTTTTCCTTTCATGAATTTTTAATTTTTTGCTTATAACAATCTTTTACTTTCTTTCTTTCTTTCTTTCTTTCTTTCTTTCTTTCTTTCTTTCTTCTTATATTTCGTATATAACAATCTTTTCTTTCATTCTTTCCTTCTTTCTTTCTTTCTTTCGTTCTTTCTTTCCTTCATTTTTATATTTCGTATATAACAATCTTTTCTTTCTTTCTTTCTTTCTTTCTTTCTTTCTTTCTGTCATTTTTATATTTCGTATATAACAATCTTTTCTTTCTTTCTTTCTTTCTTTCTTTCTTTCATTTTTATATTTCGTATAGAACACTCTTTTCTTTCTTTCTTTCTTTCTTTCTTTCATTTTTATATGTCGTATAGAACAATCTTTTCTTTCTTTCTTTCTTTCTTTCTTTCTTTCATTTTTATATTTCGTATAGAACACTCTTTTCTTTTTTTCTTTCTTTCATTTTTATATGTCGTATAGAACAATCTTTTCTTTCTTTCTTTCTTTCTTTCTTTCATTTTTATATTTCGTATAGAACAATCTTTTCTTCCTTTATTTATTTTATCTTTTTTCTTAAATTTCTTTTTTACTTTTTTATTTTTTGTCTATAATCATTTTTTCTTTCTTTCTTATATGTTTTATTTTTCGCATATAACAACATTTCTTTCTTTCTATTTTTTCTTCCTTGCATTTTTTTTTCGTAATTAACAATCTTTTCTTCATCTGTCTATATCTTTGAGATGAGATATTGTAATTATTTACATAATTTAAATTGTTCGGACTGTTGTCCTCATCTTTATTGTCATATTCACGACTTAATGATCAGGCCCTTTGCAGGAAGTAGAACAATCTCCCCTGATTGACGAAATAAAGAATGCAGTTCGAAATTCCAATCACCTGAAGAAGGCCAGAACGTACAACGGTCGAAACATCGTGAATATGACAATAATGATGACGGTAACAGTCCAAATAATGTAAATATTGTAAATAATCATTTTTCTTTCTTTCTTTCTTTCTTTCTTTCTTTCTTTCTTTCTTATATTTTAAGAGTACTTTCTTTTTTAACTTCCATTTTCCAATTCTCTTTTATTCATTTACTTTCTTGTCTCCTTTCATTTTTCCTTCCTTTCTATTTTAATCTTTCTTTCTTTTCTTCACTTAATTTTTATTTCCTTAATTTTCTTTCTACTTTTATTTTTCTATAACTTTTTCTTTCTTTTCTTTCTTTTTTCTTTCTTTTTTCTTTCTTTCTTTTCTCTTTCTTTTTTCTTTCTTTCTTTTTTCTTTCTTTTTTCTTTCTTTCTTTTCTCTTTCTTTTTTCTTTTTCTTTTTTCTTTCTTTTTTCTTTCTTATGTTTCTTCATTTTTTTTTTATATTTCTTTGTCATTTTTCTTCCTTTGTTTATTTTCTTTCTTCATATACTTTTTCATTCTTTTTTCTTTCTTCTTCATGTTTTTTCTACTTTTTCTTTCATTTTACTTTTTTCTTTATTTTCTCTTATTTCTCCTTCATGTTTTCCCCTGCTTTTTCTACATTGATTCTTTTCCCCTTTTTTTTCTCCTTGTTACCCACCCGCTCCTAGCTTCTTTTTCGTCATTTTTTTTCTTTATTGCTTCATTTTCCTTCTTTTTCTTCGTTCTTTATTCTTCATTCTTTTTCCCTTTTCTTATTTCTTTTTTCTTCATTTTTACTTTTTCCTTCTCCCCTTTTGTTCTTTCGACTTCATTTAATCTTATTTCTTTTATATTTCGTTCTGTATTTTTTTTTTCTGTTTGAATTTATAGGATGAGAATTGATTGATTTAATTTTTACGACTTATCAACCTTTTCTGGGATGAGGATTTAGCATTATTTACATGCGGACGATTGTCCTTATCTCTGTTGTTATTATCATAACATTTTGGCCGTTGTGCCCAGCAGCCTTCTTCAGGAAATTTCATCAAGTGCTTGTTAAACCTTCAGGAAATTTCGAACTGAATCCTTTATTTAATCTACAGGGTCGCTAGCTTGTTATCGTCCCCATGACGATATCTAAGTATATTTCGTTTATATTCTGAGATATAGTCCTTTTTCTATGTTTTTTCTTTTGTTTTGTTAGTCTTTCGATATTTTTTCTTGTAAAAGTTATATTTATTCTTTATATTTTTCTTCCCTGACATTTTTTTTCTTAACTTTCGGAGATATTTATGCTAGCTCCTCGGGACGGAGGCTGTGCTGTCACTCAACAATTCCTTTTCTGGAATATATACGAATTGCCATGACTTGTCGAGAAAGATTATAAAGATAATGTTATTTCTGGTGTTTTATCTACCGTTTTGAATTTAGAGTAGATTTTTCTCCTAGACTGGCAGCCACACAAGGCTAGAGTGCAAAGTCTACTCTGCTATCTGATTCATATCCGTTATTTTATTACAATAATGTTCACCCTGTATAATAATCTAGAGCCACAGAGTAAGAAGTAAAAGCAGAATTTATGGGTATATGTCGGGTGAATAACGGTTAACCCTTGATTTGAACAAGTTCTAGTTCTAGTGATCAGGAAAGCATCCTCTTGGAAGTCAGTTCCACCAAATAAACCTGAAGAACCTGTTCGAGTGGAAGTTACATCTCATCAGAGAGAATACGAAGAGAATAATGGTGGTTCATTAGAATTTGAGTGTCATGGCGGGTCTTGGCCGCGAAAGTTAGACCTGTTGGGACGAAGGAATCTAGTTCATCTGAACACTTTCCTTGGGAATAGCGATAGAGTAGTGAAAGGCTATTGTGTGGGTAGAAGTGATGAATTCACGCTTTTCACAGGGGTATTAATACGAAAGGCTAGGTTGGAATTTCAGCGAACCGGGTTCACATCCTGGTTTGGTCTTTTGGGTTCACACCACATTAGGGAACCTGGGAAACATATGACATTAAATGATATTTGTTCTTGCACATTCGTTCCTTTGTTCACACGTCCGTTACACCCTGCAAATATCCCGTAAATAACGGACTCTACGTTTTGATCGCGAGAAAGTCGGAAAAGACATAACAGAGACGCTGTTTGGTTTGGTTTATTTTGTTTTACGGCATATCAACATCTCAAAGAGTCTTTTAATGCCGATAACATTTTTAGGATAGGTTCGTATAAATGGAATATGTATTCTTTCTTAGAAATCAGTTTGCAGAACAATTTTCATTGATGTATTTTTGTAAAGAGGGGTTTTGTCGAGAGTCAAATTTATTGTTGGTAATATTTTTTTCTTAAAAAATGTATTGCTGGTATTTTTACTGTAAAGATCTATTTTTTATACTTTCATAATGTTTTGACCCATGTTTGGGGGTTAACTATTTGGAACCCGTCACGGTGAACTTGGATACAGCAGCAAGTTAAAAGGTGGTTCCATGCTCCTCAAAACCTCCCGATCAGAGGCCTTGCTGCCGGATGTAGTTTGTCGTCATACCCAGGACGACGCAATTTGTTTTCAGTGAGAAAAAGAAAGAAAGAAACGAACAAACAAGCAAAAAGAAAGGAAAAACAGAGGAAGCGATAACGCTCTCATGTTTTTAACGGTTGCTTCAGCGAAATAAAAAAATTCTCAATTTCCATTTTTTCATTTCTATCCTCTTACTTCTTTAAATGATTACCTGGAATGTTACTTATGATTGTTATTGCACTATTTTCTTAAAGTGGTTTGGCTCAAATATCTACCGATGCAACAGGGTACTTGCCTTAAGTACCTTATAGTCCTAGAACTAGCAAAAAGCTTATTCTGTAATTAACTTAACAATTATGATTCCTCAGAAAATCGAATTACAAAACCGTGAAATGTTCAGGGGTACTACTAATTATTATTATTATTGATATTAATTTACTTTCGTTTTTGACCTGCGAGCAATTGGTAAATCATTTTCTCAGACCCAGGCTTGGATGCCGTCAATTTCAAGTTCCAAAGTATATTATTACATTTAATTTCTACAACATCCTTTTGTTTATGCCCGTACTACTTGTTTACACTGCCGAACCCAAGACATTTGCACAGTTCCAAGTATATAATTGTTCCTACTCTGTCCTTTAAAAAATATTTTGATTAATTCTAGTGTATTCGTTTATTACGTAAATCACCGTATCAACTCTATTTCCCAAAAGTCGGTATTTGCACCTTTCTCGTTTTTATATAATTAGTACTGATGCATTTGTTTTGATATTTAATGATTACAGATTCCGTTTCGCTTTTCATATGTCCTCAGCGTAACCTAGTCTCTATGACTATTCGTCGTTTGTTATAGTTTCTCTCTGACTTTTAAATTCTTTTACCCCTTTTTCTTTTCTTTATTACAATTTATCTATACTCACCGAGAGAATTAACGATTGGTTATGTCTGAAGAGAAATAGACTGCAAGTTCCTCTTCCATTCTGGCTGATTTCTGTTTTCAGACCATTAATACTCGTAGCCTTTTCGCTAGACTCTTTTGGGTCGACTTTAAGCGAACCAATAATAATGAGGAAATTTTAACTTTACATATTTTCTGTCTGCCTACAAGTCGTCTGTTTTTCTCAAACAGGAAGGAATTCCATCCTTTGGCGAAAATTTAGACTTTCAGTCCAGTATTTGGAGTCACAGATTGGTGGAATCAAAAATGTTGGAATGTTGATTTTTCTACAGAGAACGGCCAAAATACCTCCCAGAAATACCTTCCACATAACAGTAAGACTAAACAAGATTTTTCAGTACAGCCCACAAGAAAAAGGTGGTGTTAGCTGTGGTGATCGCGATGGCCGCTCAAATCCTCCACGTTGTCCTATCCACCTCAGCTCGAAATTCAGATTTAACCGTTCTCGACCGCATGCGCCATAATTAATCTTAAGCCATTTTAAACTACTCTAATTCTTTTTTTAACCAATAAAAGTTGATAAATAAAAAAAGGGAGTTAATTTTGCCGCACCTTGTATTATTCTCAGAAAGACTTTTTGCTATTTCTTACGAGTGGACCACTGTATTTAAATAGTGCATATTCTTTAAATTTATGCATTTTGAGACACGTTAATGATAATATATATAGACTATTTTGCGTTTTGATTACGTGGAAAGAGCGGGAAAGACATTAGTTGGTATCATTGAAAAAAATGAAAGAAAGAAGGAAAGATAGAAGTGAACAGAGAGAATGAGATTACGTGCGATAAGAACAGATACTACAGTTTTATCTTAGCCAAACGGACGAGAAGCGAGGGGGCCGCAGTAAATGTGCCACTTTCAGACACAAAGTATCGAATGATGAAAACCCGAGTAAGCAATCGCCAAAAATTCGATTAATTGTAAATTAAATTTTAAAATATCATCGTTTTCTGAATTATTTTAAAATTATTATTAAGAGAAACGTTCGTAAAATGGGGATTTGGCTAGAAAGAAAGAAGGAAAGAAAGAAAGAAAGACAAAGAAAGAAAGACAGAAAGACAAAGAAAGAAAGAAAGAAAGAAAGAAAGAAAGAAAGAAAGACTAGAACAAGTGAAAAACAAAAGAAAGTAAAAAGAAAAAAAACAAGAGTAGTATAGGTGAAAAACGAAAGAAAGAAAGAAAGAAAGAAAGAAAGAAAGAAAGAAGGGGAGATAAATATTTAGTTTTCTGCCAATACCTCATGAATAATAGACTATTCTGTTTTGATCGCGTATAAAGAGGAGAAAATCACCACTTGGTATCAGTGAGCAAATGAAAAAGAAAGAAAGAAATAAAGTAAAGAAAGAAAGAAAGAAAGAAAGAAAGAAAGAAGTGTTTAACGGCTGTTTCAGTGAAATGGAGGAATTTATCAGTTTCAAATCTTTTCATTTCTACCCACCTCTTAAAATAACGACTAACATTCATTATTGCAATATTTTGTTAAATTTGTTAAGCTCAAATATTTAACGAGACGAGGGAATTTCTACGGATGATTTATTGTCTTAGAAGTTGTCATGAGTATATTCAATCATGAACTGAAGAGTTATGAATTAAGATTCCTCAGACAATTTAAATAGGTAAAAACATGGAATTTTCCCGAGTCTTTATAGTTAATTATAATTTCAGGTCTACTTTCATGCTCACCCCGGTTATAATGATTCAATAATTGTATGTTTATTGGTAAAGGCTGAAAAGAAATGAAAAGATTACTAATCGTCGCCTAAAAGAACGATGCACGTGAAATAATATCCTTTATTTTTTAAATATTTTTAATATTTTTTTTCCTTTTCTCTTCTATTTTTTCTTTTTTTTTTTTTTTTTACAAAAAACACCCATCCTATATGCAATTATTTTATACAAAGATTGATACTTCTTTCTGCTTTTCATCACTATGGCTGATGCTAACCTCCAGGAAAGTGAATCGTTTGCGCTTTCTTGGACTAACTTTCTGACATGAAACGAAAGACTATATCGAATCCATTGCTAGGTCTGCTGCTAAGAAAGTTGGCTCACTGTGTCCTGCTAGACAATTTTTCTCTCCAGGATCTATCTGACATATCTATAAGTCTCCCATTCGACCATGCTTAGAATATTGCTGCCACATGTGGTGCGGTGCTCCTGCTATATATCTAGAGATTCTTGATAAAATACAAAGAAGAATCAGCAATATTATTAGCCCTGATCTGGCGTCTCGGCTTCAGTCACTTTCCCACCGCCGTAAAGTTGCTTCTAAGGCCGTTTATTTAGATTTTGATGCAAAACACTCGTGTATTTTATTTTCCATTTTTCACAAACTGTCTGTTTATTCCAACCTGCCCGTTTATTGAAATCACGTTTTCCTTTTTGTTCCGAAAACAAATGAATTTTTAGTGAGTTTTCCAACCAAGACTTTTATTCTAACCTCCTCTTTTATTCAGAACTTAGGATAAGCATAAAGTCCAAAAACTTTTAAGATACGATTCTATATATCTCTGTATGGAATCACCTTTGTTACACAAATTGCAGTGAAAGGATTCGCTTCTATTGCGCACGTTGCCTGACAATCAAGTCATTTTAAATATTACTTGAACCAGTTGTTTTTGTTTTTTTTTAATGGAATCACCACACGCAAGGCGATAATGCCACTAAGACGCAAGGGAGTAAAAGAGAATGAGAAGACTTTAGAAGGTACCGGAAACAAAATTCATAAACAAGAAACAAAAGACAGCCCCTTACTCCTGATCAAAAGACCGGGGAGGAGTGTGAATCGGGTGATAGGCGAACCTATCTACTCCTTTTGAGGAAAATAAAAATAATAAATTGTAAATAAAATTTCAGAGTTCAAGCGGAGACGATAGCAGTATATAGTTGAAGTAGACTTTAGAAGGAACTGGAAACGCAGTCCTAAACACGAAACAAGGTATAAACCTCTACTTCTGTTCAAAGGACCGTGAACAAGTGTGAATCGGGCGGTAGGCGAACCTATCTTGCATTTAATCTGAGGTGACCTTACTCCTCAGGTGCGAACAGGTACTCTCCTTTAGGAAGTAATTTGAAATCAACTTCAAGCTACCTCCACAGGAAATCGGAACGTAGTTTTCAGATAAGATTCTGGCAAATTTTCCTCTATGGTATCTAGACTTTATTGAATTTAAACGCCTTACTAGATTGGCGGAAAGGTCCCGTCATTTTAAAGTTAAAACGACTAGATGTAACCGCAAGTTCTATGCTAACAGTTTCTTCTATCGCTCTTCCCGCTTGTGGAACTCAATTCCAGATTCTTGCTTCCTAGTCAACTTTGATCTTTAAAAATTTAAAAGCAATATCAGTTATATTATGTTTTCTTAATTATTGTCTTTTTAATTGTCCTCTCTCTTTAATAATAGTTTTTCTCATATTCCCTAACATCCAGTAACGTCAATGCATCCTAGTGGCTTTATTGCCTTCCTTAGGATGAAAAAATACACTACCGGCCTTGAAGGTGATGAATTATTTTCCACTCTACAACTTCTTTCCCACAGACGAAACGTCGCCAGCCTCTCGCTACTCTATTGCTATTTCCATGGTAAATATTCAAACGCGGTATATTCATTAACTCCACCAGTTCAGACCTTCACACCTAAGCCTCTTGCTAGTCTATTGCTATTTCTATGGAAAAATGTTCAGACGAGCTATATTCCTTTGTTCCATCAGTTCAGACCTTTACAGCTAGGCCTCTCGCTATTCTATCACTGTTTCCATGGAAAATGTCCAGACGAGCTATATTCCTAATTTTCACAAGTTCAGACCTTCACACCTAAGCCTCTCGCTACTCTATTGCTATTACTATAGTAAATATTCAAACGAGATATATTCCTTAGTTTCACCAGTTCAGAGCTTTACAGCTAAGTCTCTCGCTATTCTATCACTGCTTCCATGGAAAATGTTCAGGCGAGATATATTCATTAATTCCACCAGTTCAGACCTTTACGTCTATGAGCCGCCATACCGATGTGCACTTAATGTATGCCCAAAAGCAAATCATATCCCTCCCCCTCTATTCTATCATACAAGCGATAATAGGAATTCAGTTTTAAGATAAGATGTTAAATAATTTGATTAAAATAAATTAGTTCTAAATTTCTTGTACAAACCACGCGTTTACCCGTGTATACGTCGAGTTTTGAACATCAAAAGTTTTGATTTAAAATTGATGAAAGTGCAGATGCCAAACGAGATTAAAGGCGAATTGAAAACAGAAATTTTTTTTATTTTTTGTTAATAAAAGAAAAATGCGCAGTGGCACCCTCCCCGCCACTAGACCTCGAGAGGGAAATTGGTTTGTTCCTTTAAAAGGCCTATGTTTTTGATGTTTTAATATCATAAGAGACACGATAAAGTAAACGAATTTACACCAGTCCAGACCTTCACAGCTAGGACTCGCCATACCTCCTTCACTGAGACGACTCATTCTCAATGACTTTGCATTCCACTGGTGTTGAGTAAGTTCTGCTCAGGCTGCTTCCCTCCCATACAAATGTCGTAATGTGGAACGGACTAGCGAAAGGACGCTTCTATTATTACTACAATGTTAACCCCTTCAAGTCGGGGGCCAACCATTATTTATCCTTCATATCCTCATAATATGTAACCCTTGTTCTCTCCTTGTAGGCCCTTACAACATCCCCATTTGTTAACTGTTTACCTTGAGTGACCCTTAGGCCTTGGATTGGGTGAACGATCTTTTATTCTTCTTTGTTTCCGTCAATTCCAGCCTTCTTCTTCTTTTTGGTTCCGTCAATTCTAACCGCCTCCTCTTCCTCCTCCTCCTTCTTTTTCTTCTTCTTCTTCTTCTTTGTTTCCGTCAATTCCAGCTTCCTTCTTTTTGGTTCCGTCAATTCTAACCTCCTCCTCCTCCTCCTTCTTCTTCTTCTTCTTCTTCTTCTTCTTCTCCCCCTTCTTCTTCATCTTCTTCTTCTTCTTTGTTTCCGTCAATTCCAGACTTCTTCTTTTTGGTTCCGTCAATTCTAACCTTCTTCTTCTTCTTCTTCTTCTTCTTCTTCTTCTTCTTCTTCTTTGTTTCCGTCAATTCCAGACTTCTTCTTTTTGGTTCCGTCAATTCTAACCTCCTCCTCCCCCTTCTTCTTCTTCTTCTTCTTCTTCTATGTGTCGTGTCCCTTCAGGGTGCTGACGTCCATGGCACTCCATAATTTCATGTCCTCTTCTGTCATCCATTTACTCAAGCTCGCTAGATAGTTTATGTGTTCTTTTCCTCTCTCTCTTGCATTTAATCCGTCCTGTGGGTATCAAATTTTCCAAGCCGTCATTCCTCATTATGCGCCCTAGAAATTTCAACTGCCTCTTCCTAATGTTAAGTGCTGTTTCCAATTTCTCTTAAAATCTCGTCGTTGCTCGCATATTCTTTCTATGGTATTCTCAGTATCCTGTAGAAACACATTTCTGTCTCTTCTTCATCAGTGACGTGATTGTCCAGCACTGACTGCCATATAGAAGGAGAGATATAACGTTCCGTTCAGTACCTTTTTCTTCGTTCTAACGAAATTTTTCTGTTTCTTAATAATTTGCTTAGCTTTTGGAAAGCATCGGATTTCAATGTCGCACTTCCCGTCCTCTGTTAAAACATTTTTCAGATATTTAAATTGTTGCACTTATTTGATTCTGTTATCCCCAGTTTGTAATTTGCATGTTAGGGTGTCCCTTTTGCTAACAAACATACATTCTGTCTTCTTACAATTAATGTTTACTCCTTTCTTCTCGCTTTCGTTACATTACATTTTTTCTTGCACTTTCTTTTCTATGGCTGCTATCAACTCTGTATCATCTGCATATCTTATGTTATTAAAACTGCGACCGCTAATAATGAATCCAGGTAGGACTTTTAATTCTCTCAGAATGGCCTGACTATAGTTTGAAAAGGTCTGGTGAGACGACGCATCCTTGTCTTAGACCTCCTTTTATTTTTATATACAGGGTGTCCATAAAGTTCGTGTGCACTATAAAAAATTATAACTTTATTTGTATTTGCGATAGAAATAATCTGTAAAAAAATGTTATAAAGTTTAATGTACCTAGTTTTAAGTATAGCTAGAATAACTAATGTGATTTCAGGCATTACTGTAAATCAGTTGACAAATGTTTTCCGTGAACTGCAAAATCGTATTACCCTTTGTATTGCTAATGATGGAGGACATGTGGAAACTTAAATAAATTTCAATAAAACCTTAAAAAATATAGATTTACTTTTTCTATCGCAAATACAAATAAAGTTAAAATTTTTTTAAAGTGCACTCGAACTTTATGGATATTCTGTATTTACTGAAATCATTTCCTACACAAATGCAGTGAGTCTGCTGCTGGTATATGTTTACGGTCAAATAAACATTCATATTTACATTTTGATGTTTTTCATTCTTCTGATGGTCTCTCCTTGTCTCGGAGGAGTTTCCAGTCTGGGTCTGCTATCAACATTTGTGTCATTTGCATAGCTTGTCTTGTTAAGATTGTGACAGTCAATAATGAATCCTTGTAGGATTTCTAATTCTCTCACAATGGCCTCACTGTTTATGCTGAAGAGGTCTGGTGAGACGACACATCCTTGTCTTACGCTTATTTCTACTTTTGTATATTTACCGAATTTATTTTCTATCCGTATGTAGGCGGTGGGCTTCCACTATAGGTTCTGGATTATTCTAATATCCTTCCCACCACTTGGAGTATTCGACGTTTATTGTTGAAAGTTGCACGGTAAATTAGCCAGCCGTAAGTTGACGAGCTTCACACCATTGTGTTAGCATTGTACAGGTTTTCATGACTAATTGCTTGATATTTTAAGTCTTCATCTTCTAGGAAAAACTATTATTTTCATACCACTTAAGATATGAAAAGATCTTAAAATATCCAGGAATTAATCATGAAAACCCGTACAATGCTAACACGATGGTAACTAACTACGTCAAGTAAAAAGAAACAAAAAAACAAAAAAAAAGCAAAACAAACAAAAAAAAAAACAACAGCATAGCACGATGAAAAATGGCCCCAAACTCAATAAAAACAAAGTTTTGTCATCAAAACGTTTATGTTATGTTTAAGCCCAAACATTTTTTGGGGAAATTTTTTCCTCCTTTTTAGCACGTTCGAATTTTTGGTTAAAAATCTTTTTTTTTTTTTTTTTACGACACCAGCGAACTAGTAAAAGGTTGGTTTTATTTTGCGCTTTTCCCGAGGAAAACACACGTTGATTTGGAAATTCTTGCAAAATTCAAATAATTGTCGGATTTTGATGAAGCTTTCAGGCAATATTCAGAAATGAATGAAAATATTTTTGAAATTTTTATTTTTAGAAAATCTTGGTACAAAACCTTTTTTTTAATAAATGTTACCACCCACTTACATAATTTCATGTAATTTTGAGAAATTAATTTTTAAGTGGGTGGAAGGGTATTAGTTAAAAACAGAACTCTTTGAAGAAAGTAAATTGTCAATATTTTTTTGTAAAACAGTTACCTGTTTCATCGAAAATCTGATCTGAATTGTAAAATTAAAATGCAATAAAACTATAACATTATTTAATTAGAAAACCTTTTAATTGCTTTTGTAAATAAGTTATATTAAGGACATTATCCTCTGAAGATAATGAACATTTTTTTTCGATGAATAATGAATTTTTACAAGAATTTATTCATTTTTAAAATTTCAATTATAATAATATAATAGTTCAAAAATCGTTTAGAATTCTTCATTGCTTTTAATAATACAATTAGATGATATCGTTAATTGAATAGTAAATTTACAAATCGAAATTTGATAAACTCATAACAGTCATTAAAATAATTTTTTTAAAAATTAGTGAAAATAAACGTTCTTAATTTCTGCCTATGGGAATCTATAGATGACATAATCCTTAAAAGTTCACGTGATTTAAGTGTCGTCTGATGCACTACAATTATTTAACTTTTAATTCAGTTCTGCTTCATCATTAACGTCTTTGCAAATCAACCCTTCAAAATATAATAAAAAGTTTACTTTTCTTAATAGCCATTTCACTAAATATTTTTATTTTATGGATGTATTTTAGTTTTCATAAAGCTTCTTAAAAACTTAACTAGAAGTCAATAAAATATTAAGATTTGCTAAGATTACTAGGTAGTTAAAGACTAAAATAAAAACGTTTACTTAGTTTTCGTAAATATGTCATTTCTGGTCATCCATAAGATCTGTCATCACCTTAAGTGTTTCTCCATAAATCACTGAAGATCAAAGAAAGAGGAACCCATAGTTAAGAAATATATATTGTTTTTTATGCCATAAGTAAGTAAGATCTATTTCAAATCCGATTAATTTAACTTTACATTTTTTAATTTTACTTGAATAATGGGTCACAAATCTATAATTTCATTTTTAAAGAATTTAAAACCAGATAAATTTGTTTGTTCACAAATTTCTTAAAAATTATGAAAATGGTCGCTTTTAAGAATATTTTTAAAAATCGAGCAATTATTTGACATTCCAATCTATATAATTTCTATCTGAAATACGCCGGAATATTTTACTTACTTGAAATAATAAATGTAATCTTTTTGCTTTCAATTAAAGCTAAAATCAAATCTTCAAGAATGATTTTCATTTGTAAAAATTCATTTTAAATTTTAGGTATCGAAAATTTATGCCGAAAAAATGAAGGTACCGAAATAAAATTCTAATTTACTTTTTAACGTTATATAAATTTGGGTGCCCGGAAAATTTGGTAAGGGAAAATTCGGAAATTCTGACAAGGTAGAAAAATTCGGTAATTATGAAATAAAAATTGACTGAAAATTGAAAGAAAAAATACAAAAAAAAAAAAAAAAAAAAAAAATGAGGCTATATTCTTTAAAAACAAATAACTATTTGAAATTTAATTTATTTACTACATTTTTATTAAAATAATTTGAAAATAAGATACGTAACGATACGTAACTTTAACTTAGATATATCGATTTTCTTTACTTAAAAAGAATAGAGTATATTAATTAAATATTCATTTAAAAAAAATAATTTCTTAAAAATATTGGAGGTGTGGCTTAGCCCCCGAAACCCCCCGATCCGGACATTACCGCCCTGATATTGTAGCAGTGGGTTTTTCTACACCGCCCTAAAAGTAATAATATAGGTACCTCCAAAAATTTTCTATACCTAAAGTTTAAATATATTTTTCATAAAGGAAAAATCCTTTTCGAAACTTTCCCCCAGCTTCAACTGAAAGCTAAAAGATTAGATTTTCTAATTCCAGAAAAAAATACCATGGAGTATTTCAGATAGAAATTTCAATGATTTTTACTCGATGTTTTTGAAAAACCAACCGAAACGGTCATTTTTAACCTTTTTAGAGAAATTTAGACAAAACTTACTTTTTTCGTTTGTGAAAATCCCGCTAAAATAAAATAAAAATTTCTGAAACTTTACTTTCGTAAAATTAGCAAATTTAAAGATAAATTAATCTGTTCTGAAACAAATATCACTTACTTATATTAGGTTGGTGCAAAAATAATGTCGGTTTTTGACTTATTTTTTTAACGTCAAAAACCGACATCATTTTTGCACCAAACTATAGCATAAAATTTTCTAGACAAACATTTCTTAACCTTGGTGTATTGTTATTTTCATGTCTCGATCGATAATTTGATGGCTCAATGTGTTAACAGGTTTAGTATGGTGCCCCAGAATTGACATAATTTTATGAATTCTAAGTAAGAACGTTTTTATTGGTTCTTATAATGATTGAAAATACTATAATTTTTTTTTAGATTATTGAGTTACCTCTGAAATGGTATTTGATTATTTAGTAGCTAAGACAATGATAAATAATTTTATTAATTATTAATATTACATTAAGTTATTACATTTTTAATTTAACAACTGAGATAACAATTAATAAAATTATTATTATATTAATAATTAAATTATCTCACTCAGTTATTAATAGTTGAAATTGATAAATGAGATAATTTTATTATCTCAATTCAATTTTTAATTTAATAACTGAGAGTGAGATAATTTAATAACTATCTCACTCTCAACTATTAAATTTTTAAATTGGTAACCAAGATAATAATTTTAATTATATTATCTCAGTTATTAAATTAAAAAATAAATCATTAACTCACTCTCAGTTAGTACATTTTTAACTAACTGAGACAATATATTTATATTCTTTACTACTAATCGCTATACTTTGATGGTTATTAATTGTTAAAGTTATTTTATTTAACACGTAAAAAAGAAAAGATACTTAAAATAAACTAAAAACAAATTAAATTACTTTTTTAACTAAATAAAAAACTAATAAATAAAACAAATTATGCATGACACACACTATGAAAAGTAAAAGTAAGAGGAATACATAGCAAAATTAAAAGTATTTAGTGAAATAGGAAAAATATTTGAAATCATCCCTTTAAAATTTAGAAAGAAGTCTGTTGAAACGTAACGACGATGAAACACGGAAGTGAAATGAAAGTATTGCTCGCAGCTGAAAACATTTATATCAAGGAGTTTTTCTCTAAGAGAGACAAGCCTTGAAACATATGATCTTTTAACAATAATATCACTTAACATACACCATACTAAAAAAAATATAACATTTTGACGCACAAAAAATATCTTTAATTATGGTAAAAAGTTTTGGGAGTATGATTTGTATTAAGATTTTAGTTTTCGCTTATAGTCTTTAATTAATAACTTAATAACCTACCCTCTACTAGAATTTTAAAACATTTTTAAACTTAAACGTGAAAACAATTCTTCAACAATTAAAGAAAAATGCAAACAATTCTTCTAAAAATTAATTATTCATCGAATTTTTTTTTCAGACAATAATGTTCTTAATGTATATTATTCATAAAAGCAAATAAAACCTATATAGTTAGATAATAAGATAGTTTTATTGCATTTTTTATTTTATGATTTGGAGCAGATTTTTAAAAAGTTGGGAGTATTTATGAAAAAAAATTTGAAGATTAACATTCTCCAAGGAATCCTGCTTATAAGTAATATAAAACAATTTGAGAACTAAATGAAATTCTAGAAAATGTCATAAAATTAAGTCATGGAGGGTAACAGATATAGAAATATATTTTTACCAAGATTTTCTAAAAATAAAAACTTCAAAATATATTCATTCATTTTTGAATAAGTGCTAAAAGTTTCATTAAAATTAAACAATTATTTGATTTTTGCAAGAATTTCCAAATTAATGTGTTTTACACTGGAAACTGCTACACTAAAAATGCCCATTGCCACAAGTCATACAAAGTGGACAAAAACAATAAACGAGATCTTTTAGCCGAATTTAGAACAAGTTAGAAAGGAGGAAAGATTTAAAAAATAAATAAATAAACATACGTTGTTCTTTCCTCTTAATAATAACATAAATATTCTGAGGTTAATACTTTTTATTAAGTTTAGGGCCCTTTATAATCATGTTATACTGCTTTTTAGCGAATTATTGGAGGTACCTATAATAATAATTAAAAAAAAATATTGGGGAAGCAAGACTAAGCTCCTAAGTACTCCCTTCTGCAAATACGACCCTGCTATTGTGATAGTGGGGTTTTATCTGGATCTCACGATTCTCAGTTACATAAAAATATAGAGAAGGAGGGCTTAACTGCAAAATTTTAACTCCAAAATTGCAAAATATTATTATATTTTTAATATAAGAGATTATAATTAAAAAAAATCGTGTAAAATCGCTACACAAAAGCTTTCATGTTTCAATAACATGATTGTAGTTCCTCAGGTGATGGCAGGTAACTGGTAATAAAAATTATTTTATAGAGAAATTTTAAAAAATCGTTATTTTTTTTTTCGGAAGTTAAAAGGTAGGGGGCATAAATTTAACTTTTGGAAAAAAGGTAACGATTTGTTCATAAATTTTCCTAAAACATCATTTTTATCACCAGTTACCAACAATCTCCTGAAGAAGTACAATGATAGTAATGAAACAAGAAAACTTTCTTGTAGCGATTTAATATGTTTTTATTATAGTCTCTTATAATAAAATATAATATATATATATATATTTAATTTATTTAATTGTTTTTCATTTTCATTTTGTATTATTTATTCTTTACAAAAATAATAATAATAATAAATAATAATGCAAAATGAAAAACAAGTAAAATAAATTAACCCAAACAAATAAATAAATAAACAAGCCGCTCCCGCAAAAATAACCGCCAGAATAGATTACCGACAATGCACCACTGACCCATATATATAAATAGTCGAGGAGAAATTCAACATTCGCGGCATGACGATTGCGTCCAGCATGAAACAGCCTGTCGCCTCTGAGTGTTGACTTCAATGTTCACTTTTATATTTATATTTACATCTCTGATATCGAGCACTTTATCCCATAAATATAGCACACCTTAAAATTATATTTCTTCTTATATATATAAGGATTATGTATGCACGGGAACGTAATAATTTAGTTGGTGTTCAGGTGCACAATGAACGCAATGTAAGTGGTGGACCCCCAAGCCATTGATAAAGTATCCCAATAGAAATAGGAAAATCTCTGAAATAAGACCCACCTCAGCGTTAATCAAGATATCTTGTATCTGGAATTCTTAGCATGGTTAGTTTGATTCATGGCGGTGTAATGCAAGGCATATACCACTCTAATCCTTGCACGAGTAATACTGCTGACATCTTTTGTTTGGGATGTGCAGGTGGTGTAACGTTTAGCAGCTGGGAACGAGGAAGCGTCAAACCGAGTTCGAATCCCATCTGTTTGTTGCATTCACTTTTGCGAGAATATCACTGGGAAAGATACGATCCGTCACTCCACCTCCATGGGTTAAAAAATACGCTAGACATGGGTCTTCAGAGGAGAAAAAAAAAAGAATAAAATAGTTAAAGAAAAAGTAGAAAGAAAGTAAAAAAAGAAAGAGTCAAAGGAAGATGAAAAGGTTTAAAAATAAAGTAAGTGTATTTTGAAAGAAAGAAAGAAAGAAAGAAAGAATGAAAGAAGAAAGAAAGAAAAAAGAATGAAAGAAAAGAAAACAAAGAATGAACGAAAAAAGAAAGAAAAAGAAAGAACGAGAGAAAGAATGAAAGAAAGAAGAAAGAGAAAAAGAAAGAAAGAATGAAAGAAGAAAGAAAGAAAAAGAATGAAAGAAATGAAAAGAAAGAAAGAAAGAAAGAAAAAGAATGTAAAAAAGGAAAAGAAAGAAAGAACGAAAAAAGAAAGAAAGAAAGAAAGAAAGAAAGAAAAAGAACTAGGAGAATGAAAACTTATCAGCGCTGATTCTATTCGTTTACTCAATCGGCAGCAATGATCCTGTAAAAAATGGCCAACGGCTACAAGGGATCGGAAGTTTGGGAGAGCTATGATCGCCCATGTCCTGAAGTAACGCGACACACAGAAGACGAGAAAAAGTATAAAATCTAATTTTTAGTTATGAATCCTGTTGCATGTCGTTCGAGAAGATTTTGTTTTTTTCCAGAGACGCCGGATCATCAGCGAAACAAATCAAAAAAAAAAAAAAAAAAAATTATCTAAGTCAGGTACAAGGTCACATTTATGTAACTCCCACTAACTTCACTCAGTGTTTCTGTGGTTTCTTTTATTTATTTTTCTTGTTCGTGGATCGGATTTTTCTATTTCTTAGACGAAGCGAACAAGAATGTCCGAAGTCTAAAATCGTAAATTGCTTTTCGCCTTACAAACCTTGTTTATTTTATTACGCTCGATCAAGCAGTGACATTTGTCGTCACCCTGGATGCAACTTAATGCCACGCCCTCGATGTATGAGTTAGGAGGACCCGAGAACATACACACACAAACACACACACACATACACTTACTTTGTCAACATCTGTGTCAACACTGGCTGTAAATTGTCTGTGATTTAAGTGAAGACATTCCCTCCCGCCACATTTAGCTTGTCCGGCCGTCTGCCGGACCATGATTTCAGTCGTGGTGGTCAGATGAGAGAGAAAGAAAAGAGAGAAGTAGAAGAAGAAGAAGAAGAAGAAGAAGAAGAAGAAGAAGAAGAAGAAGAAGGAGAAGAAGAAGACAGAGAAAAGAATGGGGGAAAGCCAGGGTAATTAGGAGAAAGGAAGAAAGAAAACAAAGAATATAGATGGAGAGACAAAAATCGAAGATGATAAGTAAAAACAGCGTAAACTCGGCGTGGGTGTGAAAGAAAGAAAGAAAGAAAGAAAGAAAGAAAGAAAGAAAGAAAGAAAGAAAGACCGAAAGAAAAAACGAAAGGAAGAAAACGTGAAATAAAAGGGAATTTCGGAAGAATGTAAAAGTAGAAAGAGAATTGAAAGAAGAAGTGAAGGAAAATAAAAAGAAGAAATAGAGGAAGGAATAGAGAAGAAAGAAAGAAAAAAAGAAAGAAAGAAAGAAAGAATGAAAGAAAGAAAGAAAAAAGAGAAAAAGAAGAAAGAAAGAAAAAGAATGAAAGAAAGAAAAGAAACGGAACAAAAATAAAATAAAAAGACGTTTTGAAGGAAAAATAGCACAAAGAAAGAAGTAGAATTAGAAGGAAGAAGAAGAGGAGAAAAAAGAATGAAATAAAGAAAAATAGAAAGACGGTAAAAAAATAAGAAAAAGAGGCAAAGGAAGATTAAAAGTAAAAAAGAAAATAAAGGAAGTGTATTGTGAAAGAAAGAAAGAAAGAAAGGAAAAGAAAGAAACAAACAAACAAAGAAACAAAGAAAACAAGCAAATTAAAAGTAAACGACGAATATGTAATAGTAATGGTAATATTAGCTGTTTCCTTATAAGAAAACATTTGATATTCATTGGGCGGGTAGATTGTATTACTCTCGGTTGAAATTTATAAAATCTTTCTCTTAAAACAATATTTCAGTAAAATAGATTCCTCAAGTCCAGTAGCTGTTATCGCTCTTTTTAATATTGATGGCGGTTTCCTTCCTAATCTTTTATTTGAAGTAGTGGGGAAAATCAACATCTTGATTATGTCATTATTTTCTCTTCGAATGACACGCGCTATCCATTTTTGACGTTGTCGCTGTTAGTAGTCTTCAAGTGATGTGGTTTCTGTTCATTGGTACCGGTATTTGCTTGTAGATTCTGTAGAACCAGTCCACAATGATCAAAGAAGAATCATCTTTGCCAAGACCCAACAAGCGTTTCTCGCTCAAAGCCATTTTTTCGCCATTGGTCCCAGGAAGTGTTCGTACGCAGCTGAGGGTTTAGATATTTCTGATTGGGTTTGGAGCCATGCTTGACATTCAAATGAAAGTCTCCATTAGACGAGACTATTTAGGAACACAACTCATGTTTTCAGGTTGAAAAAGTAAAGAAAGAAAAAGAAACAAACTATTGGAAATCGGTAATCGGAACGGTGATTTAAGTTACCGCCAGGTAAGATAAAGCAGTGGTAATCTGAAATTGCTACACTGGTTGCAAAATAAAACATAAGGTTAAACAGTTTTGGAAAGAGATAGTAGAAACAGACACTATTTACATTATTTAGACTATTGTCCTCATCTTTGTCGCCATATTTATTACAACGTTTCGGTCGTTGTCATTGAGCAATCGTTACGGAAGCACTTGGAAGAGTCCTGAATGAACTAGTCTGGAAAAAAATTAAAAACTGGAGGAAAAAATCAAATCTATGAAAACGATAGCGTCATTAAAATCAATAAAGAATATTGAGGCGAGTCCTGGAATAGAAGTTAGCAGATCTTTTTCTGTATCTGTCTATATTTCTGAGATGAGGTATTATGTACATTATTTACATTATTCGGACTATTGCCCTTATCTTTGTCGCCATATTTATTACAACGTTTCGGTCGTTGTACGCTCCGGCCTTCTTCAGGTGGTTGGAATGTCGAACTATAAAGGGTTCAGTCCGACATTCCAACCACTTGAAACGGCCGAAACGTTGTAATAAATATGGCGGAAAAGATGAGGACAATAGTCCGAATAATGTATATAGTGTACAAGATTGATATGCACTTATTTGGGCTGAAGGCAAAAGTTATCCCCTGTGCCAAATTTAATTCCAAGAAAACCAACCATAAATATTCAAGAGACGCTACTTTGCCGTGACGAAAGGTTTCAATTATGTGCAATCTTCAAACGCTTCAGAGAATATACATATAAGGACACATGGGACAGTGGATAAAGTCGTTAGTTAGATCCAGTGACAGGACCCAAAGAGTTTGAGTTCAATACCCGGTTAAGGCAGTGGAGAATTCATTCACCACCATCACTTGATAAGACACCAGAAACAAAATGGCTATTTTTGTAGTGATTTTATAACATATGTATGTTATAATTTTTAAATAAATAATTACATTTGTTCTACTCTGTAATGAGCACTCTTTTAAGAATAGTATTTTTCGGCCATAAAAATTTATTCCGTACACACCAACCCTATACTTGGGTATATATATATATATATATATATATATATATATATATATATATATATATATATATATATATATATATATATATCATAGAACCATCAAAAACAAAACAATTATTATAATAAAGTATATACAGCAGATGTTCATATTTCAAATTCCTACCGACAGGCGGCACTCGTACGTTTTTTCCGCTCCAACACAGATTTTGAATTTAGATTGGCTTACATCTGTGATCTGCCGTTGACAATTGTTCCAATTACATTTCAGTTGTGATTTAGAATCCTTTTTTTGACAATGGCCCCGAAGAAAATCCCGGCGCAAATGCTAATGCTAAGCGTAAAGCTATATCACTGGAAATAAGGTGGAAATAAATTATTTTATTCAGAATACTGTACGTGCATATAATAAATATTGTAATAAGCAATGAGGAGTGATTATTTGCGGCTTATAGTGTGGTTATTTCGACTTAAGTCATGAGCTCTGGAACTAATTAGTGACGTAGGACGAGATATACCTGTATTAATAATCTTAACTTAGAGAGAACAGGTGCTTTGAAACTCAGGATCTTTTAAGCAGAACAAAAATGTTTAAAACTGACGTTGGATGGACAAACCAATCTGAATAATAATTAAGACTTAACTCGCTTTATTATTTGTGTCAGTAGTAGTGGGAAATCTGAATGCAGTTCAACGTTGAATGTAGGGTCGATGTTTTGGTTTGGTGCGTATGAGAAAAAAATATCAGGATGAATTAATTCCTAGCATCGCCCGACCGATGATCAAACTTCAACGTCGGAAGCGGGTTTTTATTCCAACCTTGCATTACGGCTCGTCTGCTTCAGGGCGAAAAACAAATCACAGCTCAAAATAGGGATCAATTTCTCCGAGGGAAATTTAAACGAAACGGATAGCTAAATCTATAAATGGCACATCAGCCCCTCCGTACTATATATATATGTATATATATATATATATATATATATATATATATATATATTGTTCAGACTGCTGTTTAATGGTTGACAGTTATCAGTTATCTCCTGCCTAACTCCCTTTCCAAGTTCCCCACCGCCTTAACCAGGTATTGAACTCACAACTCTTTGGGTCCTGTCACTGGATCTAACCAACGCCTAACCAAAACGCCTAACCAACGCCTAACCAACGCCTAACCAAATATATACTCTCTGAAGAGTTTGAAGATTGCTCATAATTGAAACCCTTCGTCACGGCAAAGTAGCGTCTCTTGAATATTTCTACCCCAGCGAACGAAATAAAGGGTTCAGTTCGACATTCCAACCACCTGAAGAAGACCGGAGCGTCCAACGGCCGAAACGTTGTGATGAGAAGATGGGAATAATGTAAATAGTGTACACAATACCTCATCTCTGAAATATAGACATTTTTAATTTCTGTTCTGTCATGGAGGAGGGATTATATATTACAAGATTGATCTGTCTATATTTCTGAGATCAGGCATTATGTATATTATTTACATTATTCGGACTATTGTTCTCATCTTTGTCGCCATATTTATTACAACATTTCGATCGTTGTACGCTCCGGCCTTCTTCAGGTGGTTGGAATGTCGAACTATAAAGGGTTCAGTCCGACATTCCAACCACTTGAAACGGCCGAAACGTTGTACTAAATATGGCGAAAAAGATGAGGACAATAGTCCGAATAATGTATATAGTGTACAAGATTGATATGCACTTATTTGGGCTGAAGGCAAAAGTTATCCACGGCTAAACTGGCGCCGGTTTCCAGCACATCTTACATTGAGGAAAGTGCTTCCCTAAGATTGTACTTATCGTAATTAGGCTTCGCTAATAGCTCTATGGAGTATTGAACAGATACTACACTTTGATTCTAGTATATAAATCGGGGAAAGAGCGCTCCTTGTGGAAAAGCTTTGTTAGCATAAAACTTTCCTTTCATATAGGTGTTCCTGTTTTAAAACGTGTTACTTTAATCGCTGTCTTCTGGGACTGGAGCCATTCAGCAGCACACATTGCTCAACTTTCCTTTTGTTTTTGTCGGGATGTGACTGGCTTGGAACACACACGAAGTCAAGTGGGACCAATTTTATCTACCTCTGAAATGTATTGTTTTTTTATTACCAACAATAAAGACTGCGAAATACGATCTTCAAAGTAGACATCCATTTGACCAAAAGGGGATAAAAGAATAGATAGACGAAAACTTTCAGGGTCAAGTGCTACTTGGTCGGAAGATATGAGTTTCCGCTCAAAGGCTTATATAAAGTTATAATTGGTTTAGATTTATCTTTTACGGCATATCAACACCTCAATGGGTTATTTTATTCTGACAAAATCTTTATTGCTGGTAATATTTTTTCTTCAAAAATGTATTGCTGGTAATAATTTTTTACAAAAATATATTGCTGGTATTAAAACCTATTTTTACACTTTCATAGTGACTCTAGTTTGGGGGGTTAACTATTAGGTTGGTGCAAAAATACGTCAAAAACGACATTATTACGTCATTATTTTTGCACCAACCTAATATTTTCCCATAGCAGGCACCCTAACAGGTGCTATCATCCCGAGTCAGGGTGAACCTGGGAACACAAGCAATTTAGAAATGGTTCCACACTTCTCAAAACATCCTGATCAAAGACCTTGCTGTCGGATGTAGTTTATCGTTTTACCCAGGACGCGGATGTAGGTTATCGTCATACCCAGGACGTGAATGTTGTTTATCGTCATACCCAGGACGCGGATGTAGTTTATCGTCATACCCAGGACGCGGATGCAGTTTATCGTCATACCCAGGACGTGGATGTAGATTATCGTCATACCCAGGACGCGGATGTAGTTTATCGTCATACCCAGGACGCGGATGTAGTTTATCGTTATACCCAGGACGCGGATGTAGTTTATCGTCATACCCAGGACGCGGATGCAGTTTATCGTCATACCCAGGACGTGGATGTAGATTATCGTCATACCCAGGACGCGGATGTAGTTTATCGTCATACCCAGGACGCGGATGTAGTTTATCGTTATACCCAGGACGCGGATGTAGTTTATCGTCATACCCAGGACGCGGATGCAGTTTATCGTCATACCCAGGACGTGGATGTAGATTATCGTCATACCCAGGACGCGGATGTAGTTTATCGTCATACCCAGGACGCGGATGTAGTTTATCGTTATACCCAGGACGCGGATGTAGTTTATCGTCATACACAGAACGTGGATGTAGTTTATCGTTTTACCCAGGACGCGGATGTAGTTTATCGTCATACACAGAACGTGGATGTAGTTTATCGTTTTACCCAGGACGCGGATGTAGGACGGACATTCTGGTCTTTCTGGTTTATTAGATTCCGGTCTGGTCTATTAGATTCCGCCATTGTCCACACCCAACAACCTGCTGGGAATATCTTCACCGCAACTCTGGTAGGGGTGGCCTCGTGGGCTATATCTTGCTAAAGATCAACCCATGATTTGGCCGTTACGGTTTTGGATTCATATTTGTCCTTCTCCTAAATTGGTTGATAACTAAGGCAAAGAGCCCAGTCTGCCCTGCTATGAGAGAAGATATGGATTCATGCCTTTCCCAATGGTATTTACGTACAAGTGAATATAGCGAAATTCGACTGGGATTCGAACCCGACTTTTCGTCTTTCGAACCATTATTCTTTGAACTACTCAAGCATTTCACGGAAATTAAATACTACTACTACTACTGCTGCTACTACTAATAGTACTACTAATACTACTACTAATACTACTACTAATAATAATAGCCTATAAACATGTGCTTTTTAAATGACGAGAGATAGAGGCGGGAGTGTAATAGACAAAAGAAAAATTTAAGAAGGCTTGTTTCTATGGCGGACAAACATTGTGAAGAGACGTGAGTATTTATCAAAAACCAAAACGTGACCGATTTCGATTCGTCGGACTTTTTCCGGGTTTGATCCCTTCCGTTCCTCTCATTTACGGAGCCAGCTTCGTGGTGCTAGTTTCAAACTTGCCACCTATCACGTAACTGCAACGAACTCACGTACGTCACGTGACTCGACGTTATCTCGTCGTATCCTATTCAATGAACAACAGAGCCGATCCGGACTTTGACTGTCACGTCCAGCATTAAAGCTTGGAGTCCACGAAATGGTCGGGGGTAGGGGTGGTGGGGTTGCTGGTTCCGAAGTGGATTGAATACGGAATAAAAATAGGATAGAAGATTAAATGTTATAATACAATGTTTAAAGGTAAAGGAGAGACACTGAATTGAGTAATAATATAATCGGTTCTCGTAGAGCGGATTAAGATAGCGCGAGACTTTGTCAAAAGCACGGGTGCGAGATTTTGTCAAAAGCACGGGTTCGGTTGCCGTGGAATAATCAACATTTATTAAAGGTGAGTGTGTGATTCTAACTGCTGGATCAATAAGTCGCATTCACCCGATTTCAAAAGCAAAACATCATTGTTATTATTTCCTTTGATTTCTGTTCTATACACATTTTATTCCGGGTCCTAACCAGAAACCTAAGATCAGTAATGGATTCATGTTATTTTCCACTGATCATTTTTGTAAACAAAAAACATAGATCAAACACATTTTATATCGAAAGAGCCTTTTGTATTGTGAGAGCTGTACTTGTAAGTACATTTTCTTTTGTATTTTATTAAGGCATGGGCTATCAAGAACACATCCAGGGATTCTATTGGAACCTTTTCCAAACACACCGAGGGCTCCAACTACAACTGGAATTATTAATATTCTCATTTGATACATTTTTAATATTTCCACTCCAAGATCCTTTTATTTTGATGGATTTTTTTTTAAAGATCTTCAATTATACATTACAACGTGCAGGGACTGCAATGTCAATAAGGAGGTATATTCAGTTTTACGTGGTTTCTGATCACAATGTCTGGTCGATTAGCGTTGATTTTTCTGTGTGCATTTTAAAGTCCTATAAAATTATTACGGATCCTATGGGCTACCAGGAAAGCCTTCAATGAGTCTATTGGAGCTTTTTCCAATCAAACCGAGGGCTCCAACTACAACTGGAATTATTGATATCCTCATGTGGCACATTTCTGAGATTTCAATTTCAAGGTCCATGTAATTTGCTAGTTTTTTTTTTTTAAAGATTTTCAAAGATATGTTACAATCTGCAAGGATTGCCATGTCAATATGAAAGCATATTCTGTTTTTCTGGTCTTTGATTACTATTAGATTGGTGCAAAAATAATATCGTTTTTTGATGTTAAAAAATACGTCAAAAACGATATTATTTTTGCACCAACCTAATATATCTGGTCGATTAGCATTGATTGTTCTGTCTGTCGGTTTCGTAAAGTGCCATAAAATTCTTACAGGTGATGTTCATACGAGTTTCTTGCAGTTTTATTCCCGTTAGCATCATACATTTTCCCGTGGAGTTCTTGGCCCATGTCGTCTTATCATTATTATTATTATTATTACTATTACTATTTAATTTCCTTTGATTTCTGGTATGTACTCATTTCTTTCCGGGTTACGGCCAGAGACCTAAGGTCAGAAATGGCATTATGACATTTTCCACTGAGCAATAAAAAAAACAACACACATAATTTACACAAACAAAGTCCTTCGTAATGTGTGGGCTGTACTCGTGTGAAAATTTATTGTATTTCTTTAATGTATGGGCTTCCAGGAAGCCATTCAATGACATTATTGCAATCTTTTCCAACCAATCTGAGGGCTCCAACTACAACAGGGATTGTTGATGTTCTCATGTTCCACAATTTTTGAGGTTTCGATTTCATGTCCTTGTATTTTGATAGCTTTTTGAAGATCTTCAAAGATACATTGCAGTCTTCAGGGACTGCCATATCAATAAGAAACACATTTTATCTTTGTGGTTTCTAATAACGACGTCAGGACGATTAGTTTTGATTGCTCTGTCGGAGTGTTTTGTATAGTCCCATAAAATTGTTACAAGTCCTATCTCTGTCTTCATCTCTGAGATGTTTCGGCTGGCTGATGAAGGCCATATGTCAGCTACCCGCAGATTAGAGATACAACACTATCCTCTTCGCATGATGGTAATTACGTTCACGGCGTCCTACGTAACAGAAATGTTCTCCAAAATAATCTGAGTTTGCCAACCACAAATGGGACAACTTGAACTTATGCTTGTTGTGTTTCTCTGATTTCCCCTGCCAGGCCCTTGGTACTTGGTATTTTTGCCAGTTCCGTCTTCACGATGTTCTTTAACCAAGATATTATTATTTTTACTATAAAAAATTCTTTTTGATCTGCATTTGTTTTATAAGCACGTGCCAGGCCATAACCAATGAAGGTTACTATTTTTTGTTGCTTCCACTTAATTAAACAGATTACAACTACAGTAGAATCCCTGAAAACCAAACTAAGAAGGCCTTCCAGATATGTAGAATTGGTTACAAAGTCCGGATATAAGGGGTTATATTTAGATTAAAATAAAAGAACTGAAATAAGGTTTAACATTTATGTTCAATGTTTTATAGTAAACAAAATAAGCTAATGGTGAGTGAAATATAAAAGTATTGATATTAAGGAAATAGAAATAAATTATGTAATTATGTAATTCATTAAATTAAGTCTGCCACGTATGTAAAACAAATAATGTAACGATGATTTTTTAATCACTGTTGCATGATGATCCTTTCTCTTCTAATGTCATTCTCAGCTTTTTCCACATTTCGTTTTGCTTTTGTTCTTGAATTTTTTTAAACGAAAGACACTTTTTAACTCTGCGTGTGTTATTGCAATCGTCATAGGTGAATGCTGGCTTTCTTTCCATAAAACTGACAACCTTTTCAGTAGCTTTCTCAAATTCAGTCCAGGTTTCTTCACAATCATGCTTTTTTTTATTTCTTTATTCATTATGACAGTGTGAACGCTGGAGAATAGTTTCTTTGGAAGATTTTATATCATACAATGTTAACTTTCCTATGTTGAACTCAGCCATTAGTTACAATGACCTTTCACCAGCTCCTAGTCTGTTTAAAATGTCCACTTTTTGCGATAACTCCAAAGTTGTTCTTTTCCTCTTATTCCCATCATCTTTTGCACCAATACAAGTCATTAGGGTGAAATAAGCAGAAGTAATTATCCAAAGTAAATTTCCTGGAAAACAGAAAATTTCAAATCAGTTACATATCACCGAAATAATTCAAATATACACATCAAAATCATGTCCGGATATGCGGGATTCCGGATATGGAGGATTCCGGATATGCGGGATTCCTGATATGAGGCAATCTGGATATGCGGGATTCCGGATATGAGGGACTCAGCTGTATTAACAACAAAAACACTTAATTGTACAGAGTACCTCATAGGATATTATATGTTTGTTGGAAGAATCTTTTGAATTTCCTGGGGAGATGGTACACCAGCGATTTTGTTGATATCGGTATTATTATTATTATTATTATTATTATTATTTTTATTATTATTATTATTATTATTATTATTATTTCCTTTGATTTCTGGTGTATACTCATTTCCTTCCGGGTCTGAACTTGAAACCTAAGCTCAGAAATAGCATCACTACATTTTCCACTAAGCAGTATTGAAAAAAAAAATACACATATTTTACATAGATAAAGCCTTTCGTAAGATGAGGATTGTACTTGTGAATCCATTTTTTTTTGTATTTCTTCAAGGCATGGGCTGCCAGAAATTCATTTAATGAAGCTCTAGTAAATCAGGTTGACAGTTTCATGGAAAGAAAGCCAGCATTCCCGCTATGACGATCGCAATGACGCACGCAGAATTAAAAACTGTCTATTTTCCAAACAATCTGAGGGCTCCAACTACAAAAGAGATTTGTTGATGTTCTTAAGTGCCACAATTTTGAGATATCGATTTCAAGGTCTTTGTATTTTGATAGCTTTTTGAAGATCTTCAAAGATACATTGCAGTCTGCAGGGACTGCCATATCAATGAGGCACATTTTGTCTTTTTGGTCTCTAATAACGATGTCAGGGCGATTAGCTTTGATTGTTATGTCGATGTGTATTGTGCAGTCCCAGAAAATTGTGACAGCTCATATCTCCGTCTTCATCTCTTAGATATTTCGGCTGGTTTATGAAGGTCATATGTCAGCTACCCGCAGCTTAGTGACAAAACACTTCCCTTAGCGCATGAGCTGTCACACGACATGTAAAGTCCCATAAAATTGTTTAGGTCTTATCTCCGTAACCGGGTCTGTGCGGGTGGGTGTTCATTTCAATTTCTTGCAGTTTCCTTTCTGTAAGTGTTGCAGATTTTCCAGTGCAGATATAGGCCCACTCTGCTTTATATTTATTATTATTATTATTATTATTATTATTAAATGGAGTTGAAAAAGTAGACTCTGCACTCTAGCCTTAGTGGTGATAATTATGTTTGTAGTTCTTTCTTTTATAGTTATGCAAAATTTAATTGTAGAGGGAGAGTGAGTAATTGTACCGTGTCAATCGGTGCAATGATGATAATTGTATCTGTCATACATTATTATTATTAGTAGTAGTATTAGTATTATTATTAGTAGTAGTAATAGTAGTGGCTGTGGTTGTAGTAATGGCAGTGGTAGTAGTAGCAGTTAAGTAGAGAGAATGAAAACAATGATCGTACTGTAACTGTTTTGGTGGAGATGTCGTCTGTTTTTACAGTTAATCTCCTGAATATCCTGGAACTATTCTCGGTAATCTAACTCTCTCTCTCTTTTCTCTCTCTCTCCACTAATGTTATTGTCTGGACGGTCTGGATTCTTCACCATATATGCATTTTCCCAAAACCTCTTTGTCTGACTTCTCCTCTCTGCTCGAAGCACCCCATTAACGATGCATGCAAATGTCACCTTCAATTTCCACAATTTTGTCAGCCCTCGGGCAAGGTCCAGTTATTTGTTGACAAATCAGCTTTCACGGAGGCGCTTATAATTTCTTGTGTCGTTTAATACACGCATCCATATAAATAATGTCGTTCAGTCTGTCTGCTGACACGGACACGCCATATTTGTCGTTTTAAAAACTAAAATCTTTGCGTAGCATCGTCCGGAAAAAGAAAGAAAGAAAGAAAGAAAGAAAAAAAGAAAGAAAAGTACTTTTTTGTTTACAATCTACAAACGAAAGAAATCTTTATTTATTAGCTGGTGAAGAAAAAAAAACTTTTCTTTAACTGACAAATAGTTACAATCGATGACTAGTGTAACGACAAAATTACCCAGTTGTGGGCTTTAAGAAAGATTTATTCAACTGAGAATACAAGGTTCGTGTATAGTGTCATTTTATAGTCCCAGTAAACAGAAATAGCTCTCTCAAAGAAGAGACTAACAAAACAAGAGGCGACCTATCTTGATTATTTATAACAACGAGCTCCCAAAACCAATTTTTCATGTTTCAATCGCTTACTGGTTTAATTTGTGGTGACTCAACACCACAAATAACCAATCAGATGATAAGGGGTTTCCAAGTATATACCATCGGATGAATTCTCCTTTTTGCCACTGAGCGGAGAACTAATCTCGAAATAGATTTATATTTCTTATTAATATTTTTAATCATTTCACCCCAAGCAATGCAATAAAGCCACCAAGACGCTAGGGGTTACCTAGTTTGAGAGAATATGAAAAAAAGAAAACATTATTAATGAAAAAAGACAATAAAAGAACAGATTTTACGAAGACAATAGATGAAAATAGAAACTGCATTGAAATTTCTGAAGATCAAACTTGACTGAAATGTAAGAAGTCGAACAGAGTTTTACAAGTGAGAACTGCAAAAGAAGAAACCTATCCGCCAATCTTGCAGTACGTTTAAATTCATAAGGTTTAGGTAACAAAATGGAAAGCTTATATGTTATTTTTTTAGTGGCTACAGTTGTTTCAGTTTCTACCCTTGTTTTTGCTTTTAATAACAATCGGCCTATATTGAGAAGTCTAACTAAAGAAAAATAACAACTTGCCTAGTTTCGGAAGTTCTAATAAAGACAAATTGTTCCTCAGTCTAGTCTGGTGGTTATTAATTCTATTCTTTTAGAGGTAAATTTGTAGCAATACGTGATTTCCCAGCTGTTTTTTTTTTTCGTTTGCTGATTTTATTTTTTATGAATATAAAAACAGGGATAGCAACTCAAACGGGTGAACCCACCAAAAATAACGTTTACAGTAATAAAAAATAATGTCGGATAAAAGATCCCTTCAGAAATTACCGATACATACATATATATATATATATATATAGTTGGATTGTTGATGTGTTTGTGGCCTTGGGTTTCACGCTATTATCTATATACAAGGGGTCTCACAAAATTTGACATTATTTTAAAAGCAATTATCTTGAAAACTACTAAATCTATCTCAAAAGAATTGAACAATGTAGGTGTTGAACATCATAACTTTATTATGGGACCGATTTTATAAGTTTTCAATATGTGCATCGCCTGTGACACGGCGCACGTCAATTCGGTAGTTAAGCTCTTGCCAAAACACGCGGTAATATATCTACGGTAACTTAATCCTGTGTGGAAGTGATTGTCTGCTGGAATTCATCAATGCTACCAAGAAGATTAGGGGATATAGACCAGTTACTTCACAATCCCAATAAAAAGAAATCACACGGGGACCTCGGCGATCATTTCCACAGACAAATGTCTTCACCCTGCCCGATCCATCTCTGGGGCAGATTCTGATTGAGATAAGCACGTGCTATACTCATCCATGAAATATAAAATCTTGATCTGTTTCTATACATTCTGTGAACATTTGAGGTTATTTCAACAAGAATTGCCAAAATTATTAGCCTGCGAAATGATGTCAAATTTGTTAGCACACACAGACACTGTATATATATGTATATATACAGTCTGTCTGTGGATGACGTTACATATATATATATATATATATATATATATATATATATATATATATATATATAAACCTAGAGAGCCAGACAAACCTACCAAGGTTTCACCTAAGCGGTCGTCAGGGAAGGCTGGGTAAAAAGGTGTTAACACAGCTAACCTTCACTGACGATCTGCTTAGGTGAAACCTTGGTAGGTTTGTCTGGCTCTCTAGGTTTAATTAGGTTTTCTCTACTTAACGTATTGAGCACTTTATTTAGTTGTTTTGCTTACTCGTATCGGTTATTTTTTTGGGGGGGACTTTGAACATGCATTCTGGACGATTATTTTCGGCTGACGTACATGTTCTTTGTTCTTTCTTTTTTTTTTAATACCTTTTTTCCCCTTTGATATTGGTTTGATTATTTGCAAATCAAGACAGAATGTTTTGCGGACGAGTATAATTTCTTATACTTATAAGATTATTATTACTATTAGGTTGGTGCAAAAATAATGACGTAATAATATCGTTTTTTGACGTTAAAAATATGTCAAAAAACGACATTATTACGTCATTATTTTTGCACCAACTTCATACTACTACTACTACTAATATATGTATATATATATATATATATATATATATATACATATGTATATATATGTGAAAAGTGTGTGTATATAAATATAAATATATATATATATATATATATATATATATATATATATATATATATATATATATATATGTATATATATATGTATAATTATTTATATATTATATGCGCGGTACTTATTAGAAAGCGCTCAATATCAGAGATAGAGCTAACATATATGTTTGGATAGATGTGAGCTTGTGACCCTTGGTTTCACGCTTTAGCGATCGTCAGACAAATATTAATATTAGTAACTATACTGGGTTGGTGAAAAAAACCCGGATGACGCAATTCGCAAATATAAATATACCGAAACAAATTGGTATCCGGGAGAAAAATTGGAAAAGAAAAGAAAGAAGTAGAAACATCCAAGCAGGGTTACAAAAAACGTCCATTGCCTTAATTTCCAGCCCCCTCCCCCCCAAAAAAAAAACTTAAAACAAAAAACAATCGAATAAATACGTTTAAACGAAAAGTCCTCAATACGCTGAGTAGAGCAGAAAATAAAAAAAATTCTATTTTGGTTTCACGTAAATGGATCTTCAGGGTAGACTGGCATCCATTTAGGTGAATCCTAGGTAGGTAGTTCCTGGATCTTTAGGTTTATATATATATATATATATATATATATATATATATATATATATATATATATATATATATATGATCGGACGAAAAAAATGCGTATTATTTTCGAGAAATTATGTTAATTTTGTCTTCAAAAATTAATTGCTTTTATTTTTTACAAAAATGTATTGCTGGTACTAAAACCTATTTTTACACGTTTTGACCCCAGTTTGTAGGGCTAACTATTTGCACATATCTGGATCCCTAACACAGGGTGGAACCTGATTTCACGCTCCTCAAAACCTCTTGATAAGAGGCCTTGCTGCCAGATGTTGTTTATCGTCATACTCAGAACAGTTGGTATTACACTACGCCGAAGTGGGTTGATTTCGTTTCTCATGCGTGCGATAAAATATGGATGCTCGCAAGTGATAATTTTCCGTTTGATCCGTGAATAATCAAATGTACTCCATTAAATAAGCTTGATCATTCACGCTGTTTGACAGAATATCAAATATGACGGCGTATTTTGTTATGTTCTTACTCTTATTTAGTTCTTGTTCCCATGTGGTTCCTTAAATACATTTCCCCAGTAATATTAATATGCAGTAATTCTAGGTGGAATGCTTAATAACGTACTTAGAAATTGAGCGGTTTTTTTTTATACCACCCCAGAAAGTACCCGACTTTACCTGCATTGCTCCAATCTTTTGAAGAGTCAGGTCGGACTAAAATTGTGGTGATGCTTCCATATTTCGGTTCCAGCTACCTATTCCTCTCTTTTCAGTCTTGTCAGAGTTCAAAAGGATTTACGTGACCTTGTGGGCGATGAAATATGTCCATCCGACAACCCCTTCCCCACAAAGACGCAACCTCACAAGACTCTTGATACTCTTTCGCTATTTCCATGGAAAATGATCTGATAAACTACATTTCCTTATTCCAACAATTCACAACTTTACAGGAAGGCCCGCTAGCCATATACTAATTTCATCCTGTTCGTATTCCACAAATACCATGACAAGGTTCAGGAGCCACTCTAGGTAGAGTATTACAAAATAAGAGGAAGAGTTTGTGAAGATATATGGGGAAGATAATTCTGGACTTGAACAGGTCAAGATTGTCGTGATTGGGAAAACATCCAAGAGGATGTTTTCCATAAAGCAGCGGTCCACGGAAAGAATCTGCTCGAGTGGAAATTACATCTCAGAAATTGAAAATGAAGGGAAAGAGGCTGGATCGCTACAATGTGCTCAGCATGGTGGGTATTAGTCGTGAAGGTTAGAATTAGTGGAAATAAGGAATGTAACTCGTCTGAGCATTTTGAATAGAAAAAGGGATGGATCAGTGGCGTTACATCAGCGAGAAAGGGATTTTTGTGTGGAAAATAATTCATCACCCACAAGGATACTGAGACGATTTTAGGGCTCCATTGAGACTGGAAAATAAAGACTGGGCAGCTCCTGTCTATATATGACAGCACGGATAGCGGCTCGGATTGAGTAATCGGAGAACCGAGTTCGAATTCCACTCAGATCTATTAAGTTCACTTATGTACTAATACCCTTGGGAAAGGCATGAATCCTCTTCTTCTCCCCCACCCCCAGCTATGAGTAAATAGCAGGACAGACTAGGTTCTATAGCCTTGGAAGGCAACTGATCTACCGCAGAGAGAAATGGCAACCTACTACGGGAAGAAAAATCTGCCAATCATGAAAGATACATGATCACATATGGCATATAACTGACTGATATTTACTTACGCACAAATACTCTTGTGAAAGGTATGAATCCTCTTCTCCCTGAAGCTATGGGTAAATAGCAGGGCACACCGGGTTCTGTAGCCTTGGATGGCAACTGGTCTACCGCAGAAAGAAATGGCAGCATACTGCGGGAAAAATCTGCCTCGCCAGTCATGTATCGAAAGATACATGATCGCCTGTGCGTGTATCACGCATGGCACATAACCGACTGATATTCACTTACGTGCTAATACCATTGGGAAAGGTATAAATCCTCTTCTTTTAACTCCAGCTATGGGTAAATAGCAGGACAGGCCGGGTTTTATAGACTTGGATGGCAACTAGTCTACCGCAGAAAGAAATGGTAACCTACTATAGGAAAAAAATCTGTCTCGTCAGTCATGTATCGAAAGATACATGATCGCCTACGCGTGTATAATGCACGCCACTTAACTGGCTGTATCTAAATTATCTTCTTCATTATATTCAAGTTTCTCTGATAATTATCCTTCGCACATGAAATGTACTTGAGGTGACAGACAGGCACAATATAAAGAGAGATTTGAAGAGAAAAGGATATAGAAAAATAAAAGCAATTGCTTCCCGAAATTATTAGGTTGGTGCACGGCCCTGTCGGCTGGGGCTTTAGAATACGCCGACTGCACCTCTGTAGAGGGGTAAGAC
>OZ010606.1:57782721-57840221 GCA_963932145.1 Acanthosepion lycidas | reverse complement strand
CAGAGGAACCGCTCTAACGAATTTGTTTTAATGACCAGTAGAACAGGGAGTAGAAGTGATAGCAAAAAAGCTCTACAAAAGGCAGGAAGTTGTGGAGAGTCATGACCGCTCATGTTCTGAAGGGACATTACATAGAAAAAGAAGAAATGATTTTTTTTATGCTGGCAGTAATAGCGATTATGTTATAAAAACCATACTGTTCACAATAATAGCGATGAATTTACAAAGTCAATAATAATATTATTGGCAATACTGATGTTGATATTATGAAGACCAATGTAATATTAACTTTAGCAATAATATTGTTGCTCTAAAATATGCGGCAATATTAATGTTAGTAATTATCTTTCTATATAATACAGATACAATCTCAAAGATGTTTTTTTCTTCAGTTCGTCGTCAGCATTTATCGAGGTTTTTCTTTTACTGCTTTGCGAATATACACATTTTCGGCTCTTCAATCGACTGTCAATTTTCGATGTTTTTACGATTCACCTCTTTTGCTTTCCATCATTCTCTCTTGTTCGCCATTACATTTTGTTCTTTCTTCAGAAGGAAAAAATGACGCTGATTTCTCCGTTTATTGTGGTTTTCCATCGACTTCTTTGCCTTTAAAAAAACCCGAAATTGTGCAAAGAATGGTGGAGCTGGTATCTGAGGGAGATCGAGTGTGAAAAGGGATGAAAAAAAAAAATTACCCCATTCCCTGGAAACAAAAGTCCCGGTTTGATGTTTTTGAAAGATGATTCGGAAAAATCGGGAACAGTTAACAACGTAAATATGAAATGACTTTTACGGTTGTTACTCGAAGAGAAAGACAAGCAATTTTTGGCGGGAACCCATAATTCCTTGCTTCGTTGGGCCAGAGACAATGGAGTGGAACAACCATGACACTCTGAGTTGCTCTCGAAATCGATAAATATAGAATAGCAATTGTAATGAAATCGATTTTCAGTATAGCGCAACAAATAATAATAATAATGTTGACTCAGGGGATACTGTTGATTTTACAAGTATGTAGAAAGAAAAGATAATGCTCTAATTTTTTCGGCGGTAATTTTCAGAGGAATCGTCATCATTCCAAGATTCACTTGTAAATTTTGTTCTCACATTGTTTCGGCCGATTCATTCGACGGTCTTCTTTCTAACGCTACGCCTATATTCAAATTGAAGGTTTCTATTCCCGCTCAAGAGCAATGTTTATAGCATCTTGTTTCATTTTCAGCAATGCGTTCAGATCAGCTTGTTCAAAAGATGATCTCAGATAATGTCGAGATGATCTCGGATCATTTACATTACTAAGCTAAGAATTCCATATTGTCCTAATTTATTCGTCAAGCCGACAAAAATCCTTATATATTTCACATGTTTTGTTTCTTCTGTCTTCATTTTTGTCATATAGGATGAAAATAAGTAACTACCGAGACTGAGGTTCGAACGTGACACTCTGAATTTATGAATATATTTTTTTCCTCCAGGTGTATAAATAGCGATGTCAGGCTACTGACTGCAGTGATTATTGAGTGACTATTGGGTGGAACTATCCAGTCGAATTAGTGTGAATTATTATGCGCTGATGATTTGCGTTTTGATTTAGAGTTTACCGGACGTTAAGCCGACCGGCGTTACTAACAAGATATTCACTGAAATGGTTAATATGTTATGTATGTGGATATGTAATTATGTTGGTTTATTTCTTACATCAGCAGTCAAAATGTTAAGCAAAATGCTAAAAAAAAAGTGAGTAGCCATTTGCATAGCCATTGTTTGGTGTTGTCATACATATTATTAAAAAAGGCTCCAGCAAAATAAAATAATTAGATATGGAAATAAATGAGAAAGGATCAATATTTCACTTGTAAAAGACAATCATTAAAATCTATGTCAGATTTATTTACTGAAGAAAAAAGTTTGAACAAAGTAACTATAAACAATTTTTTTTCTATTCTTTGTGTTATGCTCCGGTTCCTTGTACCACGGTGATAGTCCAAGGTAGAACCAATAAAGAAGAACTCGAACACGGATATGGAATAACACAGACATATTACAAACAGGAATATATACAGAGAAGTAGAAAGTGTTAGTACGAACAATCAGGTTTAGTAGGGAGAACAATGTAGTCTCGACCAGTATCACTATTCCAATGTCTTGTAGTAATTTGTTTGAACCCGACTCTGTTTCGGACTGTCTCTGACTCGACTGACTGACTCGCTCTGACTGACTGACAGACTCCTGACGGACTTCTGACGGGCTTCTGACGGACCTCACTCCAGACTTCAGACTGAACTCTCCGCTTCCTCTTGAGGCGCAGTATTTATTACGTATGGAATAGTCCATTATGTTATTATGGGTAACACTTTAGCATCATAACACTTTACCAGCCACAATGATGGAGAAAGCATTACCTCGAACCATCGCCAGTGAGAAACGCTGCAAGGGACACTCCGTTTCGCGACGCTCGTCTCTTAATCGAGACGCCATCCCATCAACCCTCCGAAGGAACGCCATCGAAGGGGGCCAATAACCCCAGAGGTCTCCACTGCTTCAGGAGTAAAAAAAAAAAGTTTAATTATCTTTGGTTGACTTTTACTTCCTTGTTCTTGTTAAGTATTTATTTGAAATTGTAATTAAATACTGTTTTATTTAGCATTGAAGTCTTGAGTTATACTTAATTATAAACAGCTACTGTATGAGACAAAAGCATGTAAAATAAAAGTATTTTCTGGCTTTGGATAATTTGTAAAGTGTTAATAAGTCATAAACCAAAAAAAAAATCAATCAATCATCACAAACCATCTCTCTCTCTCTCTCATTCATCAATTAAGAGAGACTATACCCTTACTTTTCAGGTTAATGTACAGACTTTTTATGGTTTTGCTAATGGCAGCGCTAAAAACAATGAAAAGACTACTGAAATTCACATAGGCCTCTACAAGAATGATTCTCATAATCCTAAGAAACTACATTGACAAAAAACAAACAAAACCAGAAAAATAATAATGGACTATTTTGTTTTGAATGTTTGAAAACACTAAACTGACATTTCAGAGATGCTACTTGGTTTCAGTGAGAAAATGAAAGAAGTGTAGGGTTATATATGAATAAAATGTGTAGCTATTGACACCGAGGTTCTAGCATAACCCACTGGACTTATGAATATGTTTTCTGACAGGTGTATAAATAGCGCTGTCAGGCTACTGACTAGAGTGATTATTGAGTGGAAATATCCAGGTGAATTAGTGTGAATTATTGGGCGTCGATGATTTGGGTTTTCATTTAGGATTTACATGGTATTCAATAAAATTGTTAATTATCTTTGGTTGACTTTTACTTCTTTGTTCTTCTTAAGTATTTATTTGAGGATGTAATTAAATACTGTTTATCTTAACACTGAAGTCTTGAGTTATACTTAATCATTAACAGCTACCATACATCACAAAAGAATGTAAAAAGTATCTTCTGGCTTTGGATAATTTGTAAAGTGTTAATAATCCATAAAAAAACACAAATCAATCAATCATCATAAACCATCTCTCTCTCATTCATCAATTAAAAGAGACTTTACCTGTACTTTTCAGGCTAATGTACTGTCTTTTATGGCTTTGCTTATGGCAGCGCAAAAAACAATGAAAAGAGTATTGAACTTTTACGTGATATCTCTTTTCGTGTATAGCGTTATCAGGCTACTGACTGCGGTGATCATTGGGTGATTATTGAGTGACTACTGAGTGTAACTATCCAGTGGAATTAGTGTGAATTATTGTGCGTCGATCATTTGGGTTTTGTTTTAAGATTTACCGGACATTAAGCCGAGCTGCGCTATTAACAAGATATTCACTAAAATGGTTAATAATCTTTAGTTGACTTATACTTCTTTGTTCTTGTCAAGTATTTATTTGAGGTTGTAATTAAATACTGTTTTATCATAACATTGAAATCTTGATTTATAGTTAATCAATAACGCCACAGTACGTCACGGTTTTTTTTCAATGGCATTCGAGGTAATGCACAATTCTGTTTGTACAGATAAGATCTGCCATGAGAAAATTTTCAGTGCCAATTTGGGTAAATAGCGTAACAGGCTGTGTTCTATAACCTTGAGTGGCAACCGGCCTAGGAAAAGGAAAACTCTGAATTCAAAGCAGCGTGGAGAGTGTTGGGTTCCGTCAGGCTATGTTGCCCAATCTGTAGTACATGTGTTGACCCTAAGACTCTAATGAGTTACAGAACTTGTGACTATGATATATATTAGGGTTATGACTATTTTTATGTTCCATAAATCGATGAATAGCAAGATAGACTGGGTTCTATAGCCTTAGGTAGCCATGGATCTAGGAGGAGCAAAAAAAAAATTGAATTCAAAACCTCCAACTATGAAAAAATAGTAGGGCAGGTTGGGCTCTTTAGCTATGGTTTGGCATGTTGCAGTTTTTTGTATATATACATATATATATATATATATATATATATATATATATATATATAACTAGTGAGCCAGTCAAAATGCCTTGACTCACTTTATAGTCCACCAATAGAAGGTTAACCAATCAGAAGACGTAGAACATTCAATCCGTCGTGTATAAAGGCGGCCATTTTTGTCTACTCTACCCAAATGTCCAGTCTAGCTTATCAGGCGAAGAGAAAAAGGAAGACGAACTATGCTCTGCTACTTTTACCAAAATATCCACTGCAAACCTGAACAACGCTTTCCTACTGTCTTCGAAATATTCACTGCTAACCTCTGGATTCTATACTCCAGGACGACCGTCATCATGAACAACATGGCAATCAGACTAAGAGAACAACTGAATTCAAATTAGGAGCCAGGATCAATAAGATAGTTTGATGTTCTGTTCAGTTTCGTTCTGGCAACTTCTTTTCCTTGAACAGCATTGGTGATGTGAAGAGGGAAAACATGATTCATGGGCAATTGCGATCTCAGATTAAAAAAAGCAAAAAAAAAAAAAAAAACAAACCCCAAAAAAACCTTAAACCTTCCCAGGTCTTCGCCTTGGACAGGGAATAATTCTTCGGGCGCAGATCCATGGTTTCTCGAGACCAATGGATGCCATAATAATTTGGATGTAACTTTTCTGTTTTCATCGAAACTGGTTTTCAGTGGAATGCCAGTATCGCTCTTGTGTTCTTTATCATGTTTCATTCTTTTAAGAGTATGAAAATAGTTTGTATACTATTTCAGACAACACTGACATAGCAAGCTTCATGAATCCCTTTGATATGAGCAGCGGCTCCTCTAATATATAGTATAATACCCGTAGCACTGGAATTTATTAGGTTGGTACAAAAATAATGTCGTTTTCTCACATATGTTACTATGTGAGAAAACGACATTATTTTTGCACCAATCTAATATGTCACTAGGGGATTTATCTTAAAAACAGCATAGACCATAGAAAGGGTGACACTAAGATCTGCTATTTGTCCACTATCATTTTTTCTCCAGTTTCACAAGATCATTGCAAATAACCTTTGTCCGATGTTGAATGGAACATGCTTCTTCTGTCTGCTGTGTGCTTTTCAGGACGTGGGCGAGAAATTTCAATTGTCTCTTTCTGATTCTAAGTATAAGTGTGCCTTTTGTCGCCATTTTCTTTCTACAATTTCGTTGTTGCTCACGTGCTTGATCCATTATATTCTCATCGGCCTTCTGTAGAACCTCATTTCTGTTGCCTCAAGCCTCCTCTTTATCTGCGAGGAGATTGTTCAGCCTTCACTACCATATACAAGATATTACATAACGGGTGTAATTGTCCATCCCGAAAAATGTTTAATATCTAAAAAAAACAATAAATTGAGTTTCTTTTTACAAGGTTTTCCGATAAGACATTTATCCATTTTGACATCATTTGTTGAAAGAATCACTGAAAACCTCTTTGAATTATTCAGCTAGAAAGAAAATAGGTTAGAATCATTTTGTGTCAGCCCCACTATGTCTTCCCAACTGAGCAATGCTGGGAGTCAAAAGATCATTCAGTCCTTAAGTAATGGTACCAACATTCATACTTTGGTTTCCATTTTCAAAATCCATTCAAGAACCATCAACAGAACAGTGAATAAATTTTAAAAGGAGGTAACAATAGAGAGGAAAACGAAATCAGGCGATCGCAACAAGGCTGTGGGGAATCATGGCTCTCCTCAACTTACTATCTCTTGTAGCTCTTAACAACGTTTTTTTACTCTGCCATCCCACCTACATTCTATTCCGCCGTCAATTTACACAAGCTAGATGGCCTACTGCCTTCCCCTATACCTTTTGTTTTCGATATGTCATCTGAGTGTCAAATTCTCCAATCCCCCCTTTCTCTGCTGGCTCTTTCTGATTCTGAGTATAAGCGTCTTTGTTTTTTTTCTTCCATTTTCTTTAAGAGCGCAGGTGAATCGTCCGACCATTCCAACTATCGGCCTATTAACCATCTACCTCTTCTTAACAAGCTACTAGTGGTCCGAATCAACACAGTAGAATTACTTAAGCATCTAACATCACAGGGCCCTTCTTTCAGACAAGCAATATGGCTTTCACTTCCCTATGCCAACTGATTTCCGAAAGCGTCTATCAAGCTTTAATTAAGAACGGTGAATCTTCCTTATATAGAAAGACTGCTTTTACCATTATTATTATTACCAATACCATTACATTACTATTACCATAATCATTATCATTACCATTACAATAATCATTACCATTAAATCATTACCATTACCATTATCATTACCATTACTATTATCACTACTATTATCAGTACTATTACCGTTACCATAATCATTACCATTGACATAATCATTACCAACCATTACCATTAAATTACCATACTCATTACAATTACAATTACCATTATCATAATCATTACCATTATCTTTAACATTGCATTACCATTACCATAATCCTTAACATTGTCACTACATCATCATTACGACTATAATATCATTACAATACCATTAGCATAACGATTACCATTACCATTATCATTACCATTATCATTATCATTACCATTACTATTACATTACCATTACTATAATCATTTCCATTATCATTATCATTACCAACCATCATCATTACCAACCATTAACATTACATTACCACAATCATTACCATTTCAATTACCATTGCCATAATCATTACCATTACTATTCCCATTACATTACCATTACCATAATTATTACCATTACTATTCCCATTACATTACCATAATTATTACCATTACCATTATCATACTAAAGTTACCAACAATACGTTGTATGCTGTACAAACAATGTATCTGAAAACCATGCCCTTACCCTGGAAGTATAAAATTAGGTACAAAAGATCTGTAGTCCAAAACATTAAATTACGTACATTAAATAATAGAGGTCGATATGCCGCCAAACAAAATCAATCAATCAATCGATCAACCAAACAGCCAACATGAAAGAACTCTTTCATGACATTAGTCAATAGATGTCCCATGTCAGGAGCTATACACTGTTAAACACATACAGGGTGCAGTGGAAAATGTCGTCTGACCTGCGCAAAAATGAAAATAACAATGACAATTCATTTTAACAGATATATTTACCAAAATCACGCAAACATATCTTGAAATATTAAAGAGCAAATTTATTCAATAAAATCACTATTGTCTTCAACCATAGCCTCCAGGCAACTTCGAAATCTCTTGCAATTCTTCTGGACGGTCTCCTTGTTTAATTTGGTGAATGTTGCTATAAGTCAGGTCATCAGTTCATCTTTGTTTTTACAAGGAGCTTTATTGGCCTCTTGCTCATCTGTGCCCCACACAAAATAATAAAGAGAGTTGCAGTCTGGGGATTTAGGTTTCCTGATGTAAGCGGTGTTGTGGTAGCAGAAATTGACTGATAGACATGACAAGGATATCTGGTTTTGTGGTATAGTGCAGAGAAATGTTGCCAGACATAGGATCTTCCACCCTCTTGACCCAGGGCGGCACTACCTTTTCAAGACATTTCCATGTTGAGTCTGAAGCCCTCACCAACAAATTCGGGAGTTCTTTTCTCGTCGGAATAATCAGTGAGTTTTATGATCTATAAAATATATATCTAAAAAAACACCGAAAATATAAAATTATGAACAAAATGTGTACATCCCGGCTTTAAATAATACGTAAGGTTTGGTATGCTGCCAAGCAAAATCACTCAACCAACCAAACAACAAACATGAAAGACCTTTTTTTATGAAATCAAAAAGTATTCTTAAATATAACTTCGAAAAAAATCAACATAAAACATACAGATCAGCGCCTCTAGTAATCATGCCCATAGAAACATATATATGCACAAAAACCGAGTATCTTCTACCATGTATTCAACTGCGAAAGCAGAATAACATATTTTTATTATTGCAAAGTTCTCAAGAAAATATTTGTGGCACGTAAGTGTTCATTTAAGACTGGCATTATCAATCGGGACAATTGTTGACACCAACATTCCAGAAAGGAGTGAGTATATTTAATTCAAGCTGTACTGGTCTTGGGACATGATGGGATTGCAAAAATTTAGACATCCATTTTGTTTTTTGTTTTTTTTTTGTTTTTCTTTTCATGTTTTTTTCAACATTTTTACATTTTTTAAAAAAAAAAATGTGGCATTTCTATACTTCGTTGGAAACGTCAAGCCAAAGATTTCCCACCAACTATGAAAACGCATTTTTGAGAATGAACATCAAATTAGAGTGCAAGCAAGCATTTTATGCAGACACTAGCAGCATGGCCCAGCGTTGCCCGTGCTTGATTCAAAACTCATACAGCAATCGCTATCACTTGACTTAAAATATTTTTGCCCTTCTTTGCCTTTAAAGTAGTGCCCTTTGCCGTGCTGATGTTGCTACATGCCTTACCTCTTGCCTATCTCACACTGCGAATTTTTTCTAAGCTCTATACTAAACATTAAATCTGTTATGAAAAAAGAACTAAACAAAATGAACACAAAACGATCAGCTTTAAAAAAGGACTCGTAACTGGAAAAACCGAAAGAAAAAAGAATGTTAACAACAAATACTTTTTCACACACAACCCAGTTCTGCGGAATCAGAATCAACGTTGAGTTTAAGCAAGCGAATGAGCCATTTGGAGTAAAGTGCCATGAGGATTTAAATTTTTCCCAATTGTGACGAATGCAGTTATCGATTTTTTTTGCATGATAGCATGCTAGTTAACATTCGTGTCAGTCAGCTGTTGGCTCTCACGCTGGCCAATAGAATCTACCTGCCTATTCGTGGCAGTCAGCTGTAGGTTCTCACTCTCGCCAGTACAAAATGGCCGCAAACTACATGAAAATTTCCGTAGAAGCACGAAAAAAGTGATTATTTCCACTATCGATGGGAGTTGGGAAATGCAAAGGCGGTCTTGGCCTTCCCGCTAACTTGGAGCATGTGCATGTAAATTTTGGTGCAAATCCGTCGAAAATTGCAGCCGTGCATTTGTTACACACACACACACACACACACACACACACACATCCTGCCTTTTATAGATAGAGATAGCCATGTGCAGAAGACAAGTATTAACAGAAAAGTAAAACAAAGAAGGAATAAAAAGAAAAATATAAAGTTTTAAAGATTAATTCTCTTAACCCCACTAATATAGGGACTCAAAGTGCATTTATATCACATAATGAAATGGAAGTTCAAGCAAAGGAATAACACTATAGACGGCCCCTGATGAGGAGAATAGAGGTTTTCAGGACCATGGACCCACCTTTTAATTGCTGTTGTTCCCAGGTGGACCTTGACTTGGGGTGGCAGCAACTGTTAGGGTCCCAGCTCTGGGTAAATAGTGAACTCAAAACAAAAATCAACAGTACTTTTTTTTATTGTAAAATTACCAACAGTACTTTTTTGGATTTGTAAAATATATATCTAAAAAAACACCGAAAGTATAAAATTATGAACAAAATATTTAGATTCTGACATTAAATAAACCTTAGAGATTGGTAGGCTGCCAAAATAAGTCAATCAATTAGTTAACCAAACAATCAACATGAAAAAACTCTTTCATGACATGTGCATATAATATCTTGCAATTTCTTAAAAAAGTATTTCAAAATATAACTTCAACAAAACTACAACCTAAATCATACAAATCACCGCCTCTAGTAAACATGTCTATACAAACATGTGTATGCACAAAAGCTGAGTATCATCTACCATGTATTCTAATGTGAAAGCAGAATAACATATAGTTTTCTTAATTCAAAGCTCCTAAGAAAATTAAATTTCGGCATTAAATGACCTATAAAAGAAATGATAGTCCGTTAAAAAAACAAAAAAAAAACAAAAACGAATCAATCAATCTCTATTGTAGATATATATATTTTATTTTAAAATTCAGTTTGGTTAGAGCAAAGAGAGAATCTGTGTCTACGTTTACTAATATAGATTCGTAAACATAAATTGATACTGTGAGCTCGATTCTTGAGCTGTGTTGAATAAATATGAATTCTTTTCTGACTGGATTTTTATTGTCTAGTAAACGGCGTTGGCTGATTCAATGCTTGATATGAAACCTCGACTCTCTCGGTCGAATGACTGCTAATCTGCCCCACCTCGACATAAACTGCAGTTGCGAGAATGATATCAATGGAATGCCGTGCTATCGAGCAAATGGTTGCGCAAAACCGATTTGTCATCACGTGGCATCTTTATTGTCTTTACATTGTACGTTTCGCGGTCTTTTTTTTTCACTATCTTAACAGCAACAACAGAAAAAGAAAGGTCAAGACGATCAAAAAAAGAGAAAAACATCTTAAGAGGCCGCGAATTTTTATGGACACTTGAGTTTCTTATGGACGCTTAACTACTAAAACGTAATGATGTGAGTTCGTTGCAACCATTGACAGTAGCTAGTAAAGAACAGAGAGGAAACAAGATGGCGACAGAAAGAAAACAAGATGGCGACATTCCTATTATGATTTTAGTCATAAAACAAATAATAGGCAAGCGGACACTGTTATTGGCGTAATCTCCGGACATAATTAATCACCAAGTTTGGCGCGGGTTCAAACTCGGCAAACAGTAGGCTTTATTTTGCCTCGTTCATAATTGTTCAACAACTGCAGGATTAAAAGATCGTCATTTTTTTTTTAAATTTAAGCTGGTATCTAATATGTCATTCTATTTATTTATTTTTACTTTTACATTTTTATTATTTTTTAAGTGCCCAGCTGGTTTCCAATATTGGTCCCCAATGGTTGAGTTGGCATGTCTCGTCCTCATGGACGTGCTATATATTGAACAGGTTAAACAACTATTAAAATTCTAGCAAGATTCGATAATCCAAGTAGCCAACTATAGCTCTTCGGTAGGATAACAATATATGTATTTACCAAACTTAGTTCATGCCACAAAAGGTCACAAGATTCTGATAGTATCGAATGTTCTTAAAGACAAACCATCTGAGTTCTGAAAAGGTTCAATTTTCTGTAACTGGTGAGCAGACGAAAGACCTAGTGTTCCTAAAACGGCTACTCATATTGGTACTGTTCAGATTCGACACTGTTTAACTTCGGCAATAAGAAATGAAATGTTACTTTTATATTATTTATTTACGAAAATTTATTTAATATAGCACGAAGTTACCAATTGCTCACATTACCTGGTATTTAAAAAAGGGTTACTCGTCTTGATAATGATCAGATTCGACATTGCTTAACTTTGGTAATTAGGCCAGAATGGATTATTTTAGAATAATTTGATCGTAAGTATATCTACAACCCGTCTGAAGTTATTAAGCAAATCATCAATTTCAAATTTGGTTTGAAAAAATGTCAAATTTAAAACAACCAATTTAGATGTCAAAACAAAGCCTGAGTTAAATTTTATGTAGTATCAATATGTTTTATTGAAGTTATTGAAGTTATTTGATGTTTTCTAAAAAAAACTGCCGTCTGAAATTGTTCGGCAAAAATCAAATAATCACATTTTACTTCAATAAAAAACTAATAAAGTTATCACAAATTGATCACCACCGATAATAGAACAAATAACAAACACATATAATTCTTTGAATCCTTTACATTTTAATATAATGACCCATCTTCATAATAACAGCTAATAATCTATTATCCATTGAATTTATTTTTCTTTATTTCAACACATTCATTTTCCAACATGGTAGTTTTAATTACTCTCCATAGGTCTGCTTTGCTGTTATAATGTTTGTCACCTTCATAAAATTTCATCTTCACAATTGACCATAGATTTTCGATCGGATTCACAGCAGGATTTGATGTTGGCATTCTATTATCGTCTCTTCTGTAAAACCTTTATGCTCAAGGAATTCACGGGTAAGCTTAGGTATACGAGAAGGGTCATTGTCGTGCATAAATACATACTTCACTTTGAAAGGCGAGCCTGGGACTTGTACTATAGAAAGAAGGTCTTGTTCATAAAATAGCACATTTCAGTTTAACTGATTCATCGACTTTGAATGGTCCAATAATGGTTTGGGCGATAATTCCAGTCCATATAACAACATCACTTTTTTGTTGCCTTCTTTTAGTAACAGGCACGTATGAATTGGATAAACTCCATTCTTTGGCTCATCCATCAGGTACATCAAATGTCATTTGAGATTTGTCCGTGAAAATTACTTTAGAAAAGACAATTTCTTGGCCTAATTTTCACGCTTTAAAATATTTGTTTTAGTGAGAGGAGTTTGTCTAGGAAATATTTTTTTTACAGATCCCAATTCACAAAGTATTCTACACGTTTTGTCCTTCTTGACACTCTCATTTCTAATTTTTTCAAAGATTTGAGCGCTGGTCAAAAGCGATTGTTTCAATATAACTTTACGTTCATCTCGAGCCTTTTCAGTTCCTTTGAGTTCTCAAGTTATATTTTCAACATATCTTCTTTATCTTTCGATGATCTCTGAAAAGCTCCCCAGATGTCTTCAAAGGGGACATTCCCTCACTCAAGAACTTTGTTATTTTCTGTTTTTCAGAAGTTGTTAGATCCTTTCCTTTACCCATGTTTCAACATATATTGAGATTTATTGTATAAAATACAATCATGGCACAAGGCCGAAAAGGAGGAATGGGTTGGCGCTGGTTTTCACTGACTATCTTATACCGAGCTAATCCGATTCACGGCTGATTCACTCATTACAACCTGCAAATTCACCACAAGAACTCATCCGTCACCAATCAGTCCTCCATATACCATAATGCCGCATTCTCTCTGGGAACCTAAGAAACGCACCTCATGATATAAAAATTTGATGATTGTAAGAATTTATGCATAAAAATCAATTTACAATGAGAGGGGGAGGGGATGAACCCCAAAACAAAGTTAATATCAAAACGAACCGAATAAAGATAACAGATGTTATTAGGACCCCCTGCAACCCTCAAAAAGGAGAGGCCGCTGTATTCTGCCCTTGGACAAAATCAAGAAGCTCTCGCGCTAAAGAGGAGAGGGAAGGGAGAAAATGAATACGGACATGGGGAGTAAAAGAAAAAAAAAACTGACCTAGTCGAGAATGAAAGGGACCAAAAACAAACTGGGGAGGTTTGGAATCTCAATTTGGATGATAACCAAAGATGCAACCGGGAGCAAACCAGGAACAATACATACTCACATTTACTGGGTACACAAAGTGTGTCTATCCTAAATGCCGAGGGGGGGTCTCTCCACAGGAAACCACTCCGATGTGAATTAGGTAGACCTAAAAAAGAAAATCAAGGCTAGCTCCGTTCACACGTACAAAGCTCGACTCAGTCACCCACCTTTAGCTAAAGTCTCTCAAAACCAACCATTTTCTATTAGTTCTAATCTTCATTTTGAGCTGATGCTCGAAGAATCAGATCATATCCTGACGAGAGAGACCGTTGCCTCGCAAGACTTCCTCCTGTCGAGTCTTCCAAATCACCAATCGGGCCATGGCCAGCAGCGATAGAAATACCATTCATTTCACCCCAGAATAGGGGCGTGACATATTGTCACACGCGTACGCACGATCAATGAGCACGAACATTTCAGGAGCGATAAGAGCCGTCAACTCGCCGACATGGTCCTATAAGGGGAGGAGCGGAGAAAAATGGTAGAAGGCTTCCGAAGCCGTTTCCTCTAAACCAACGTCACATCGTTCACCGTCTGGCAAATCCGCCAAGCCCCATATGAAAGCCTTGTCATTGAGAGATTGCCTATTCCGAACCAATCGCCAGGTAAGCGAAAACTCAGGGTTGCTGAGTTAATCCGCCTCTGGCGGCCAAGTCCAGAAGGAGCGAAACTCTTCCTCCGGCAAGTCGAGTGCTCACGTAGTGAATCTTTCGCGCCCACCTCTGCTAGTTCCTGATAGAAGATTCCCCTAGGCGGAAAAAGGTCACTGGACCGAGAAATGATCGTCAAGGCATATCGACACTCGCGAAGGAAATCAGATTGATCCCGGGGTTTACGACGACGCTCAACCGTGACCACCGATAGAGAAGGCCTGTTTCATTGGGTTAAGGAGAAATGTGACGTCATCATATTGAGTCCGACTTTCAAGAAGCGTGTCGTTTGTTTTGTGTATCAGATTTTTTACGGCGGCATTTTTAAATTGTTTATTACTACTTTCTTTTAAATATTGAATTAATTTAAAACAAAAACAATTCCTTATAGATGCGTTGTACCAAATTGCAAAGGGAATTATAAAAACGGCCCTAAAGTACATGTATTTTCTTTCCCTAAAGATAAAAAATTATCTGATGTTTGGATTCGTACAATCAGAAGAGATCATTTTTCACCAAACTAAATTCAGCAGAGTGAGTATTTTTTGTATTAAAAAATAAGTAAATTTTATTGAAACTTTAATGACAACATTAATGCCATGTCTTTGTAATTCATAACATAAAGTTAATAAGACATAAATCTAGCGAGAAAGTTTACACTTTAGACATTCATTCTCGTACGTGTTGCTTTTAAAATCTAAAAAATCATTTTTTAAGAAATAAACTTTAAAGAAATTTTCGACCTAAATTGATTCATGAATTCCTAAAGGAATATTTTATATGCATAAAAAATAATTCTAATAATTTTAACGATTTTTTAGAATTGTTTTATTTGTGACAAAATGAAACTTTAATTGAATTAATTTCATGTCTGTAATTCACAACACATTTTAAAACAAAGTGTTGTTTTAAAAAGTTATTAAACTCAATTGAAACTCTCACGATTAAAATAATTCCATATCTTTATAATTCACGAAACATAAAAAAAAACAAAGTTGCGAAAGTTTTTAAAAGATGAAATCTAATTTTTATAAAAAATAAACTTTCGATATAAATTCATAAAGGAATCTTTTTATAGGCATAAAATTTTTATGCCTATAAAAAGATTCCTTTATGAAAAAAAAATCAATTATTTTTATGATAAAAATAATTGATTTTTTTTTTTAGAATTATTATAATTTAACAATTTTTTAGACTTGTTTTATTCATTAGAATGTTTTTTTATTTATCATTTTAAAATAAAAAAATGAATAAACGTTAAAAATTCTCTTATTTGTACATAGCTTCGTCACTAATAATATTTTGTTGAATTCTCTCCACTTTTCCTAAAATTATTAATGCTTCATATTACTGTAGATTTTTACTGATTGATTTTCTTAGATTTTCACAAGAATTTAAAATAGTTTTGGTTTTTAAAATCTTTTTAGGTATATGAACTACATTTTCGACCAGAGGACATAAGGAGAGAATCGTCAGCTTTTGACAAAAAAACAAAACAAAAAACAGGTGCCACAATTGCAGTTAAACTAAAAAAATATATCTTCGTGATGGTGCTATTCCTAGAATTTTCCCAAACTGTTCCTCATATTTATCTTCATTGAATACTTCTAGAGAGTCACCAGATTCCAGGAGAAACCGACTAGAGAATTCTGCTCTTAAAAGTGCTTTAAATTGATGAAGACTTAGCATATAAAATGCAGAAGAAATTCCATAATGTTAATGATCCAGAAGGGAAATTAAATTTCCTTGATAGAAATTACTGGGGTTTTGTTAGGCAGCAAGAGACACTTATTATATTCAACATCATCAAATCCCCATATCCCCAAATCAATCTGTCTCTTGTAATTGAATCTGATTTTTGAAGTACATGTGTTTTGTAGAGATGTGGAAATGCATTCAATAGGGGACTATAAGATTCCCAAACATGTAACTGATCAAAATACTCTTGAAATTCTGATAGAAAACATGAAGAAAATGGACACAGAACAACAGCAAACTGAACCACAAAATATGATTTTTATATTAAAATTGATAATGTCATTTATTTCTACTATTGGTGCAAGAAGAATCAAACAAACATTTTAATACAATTAAATTTATATATGAGCAGCTAAATTTAATGACACAAAATAAGCTTTATTATTCAACAGAAATGATTATATTTTCTTCATTGTTATATAACTGCTCCCCTAAAGGGTACAGATTGTTAAGAGACAGCAAAAATATAATTTTACCTAGCTATTCAACTATTAAAAGACTAACATTATCAACATATATGAATCCTTTGATTGAGCAACATAACAATTTTCTTATGTATATTAAAAATAAATTTAAGCTCCTAGTGCAGAAGGACATCACAGTATCTTTACTTGTTGATGAAATACATCTAAAACCTTTAGATTATAAGGGTGGTAATATTGTTGGCTTATCTGACAACAGAAGTGAAGCCACAACAAGTGCTTTTGCTTTCATGATTAGCAGTGTATTCTCACAATATAAAGATGTTGTGCATGTTAAGCCAACTAAATGTCTTAAAGCTGAGAAGTTATTTAAGAGTTAAATGTATAATAATTGGTTTAGAGGAGATAGGCTTTCAAGTATTATCAATTATAACAGATAATAATGCTATAAATAAAAAAGCTATATCTTTCTTTTGCAGTCCTCCAAAGCTTTCCATTGTATATCCACACCCAGGTATAAAGTCTCGACCCCTTTTCTTCCTTTTTGACTCAGTTCATATATTAAACTACATCAGAAACAATTGACTTCGTCAAAAAGATGCAAATAAATGCATGCTGTTCCCCAAATTTTGTCATAATGGAAATCATGAATTAGATAGTATCCAAAGTGCCTCATTTTCTACCTTAAAGAAACTTCATGCCTTAGAATCTCAGTCAATTTTGAAATATTGTTATAAATTGACTTCAAAGGCACTTTCTTCTACTAATCTTGAAAGGCAAAATGTTAATTTAGTTCCTCAAATTTTTAATGAATACACTATTCAAGGATTATTGACTTTAGGAAAACAGAAATATTTGCCTAATTTTGCAGAAGTTGCAGAATATATAAACATATTTTATATTTGATGGAAAATAATGATTGTTAAAACGCCATATAAAGGTTATCGGCTTAGAAATAAATACTGCAATCCACTTAGAATGAATGAAGAAAATTTTAGATTTCTCTCTGTATTCTGTGACTGGTTAGAATCTTGGAATAGCATTTCTGGAAGAAATGGCAAATTAACAAAGGAAACCATCACTGTTTTGCATCATACAACCTATGATTTCTAGAACCGACCAAGTATTGCATAAAAGAACTGAAAATGCTGTACATATTACCAGGCAAATTTCAAACTGATCACCTTGAAGCAAGGTTTGGTCAATACCGACAACTTAGTTGGTATCAGTATAATATCTCGATATGGCAAGTATTTGAGTGTGAAAAAAAAAAAAAAAAATTAGAATCCAATCAAAATTAAATTTGAGCTTAACATTTAATCAGCAATGCATTAAAATTGATTTAAAGAGTTTACAAGAACCAAACTGGGATGAAGTGACAGAGGAGGAAAAGTTATATATATATAAATATAGAATTGATGTTAAAGAGGATGATGTTATTAATTGTAGAGAAGTTCTACCTGTAATGCTATACTTAGCAGGTTATTGCTATAATGCAGTTTTTAAGAAAATTAAATGCAATAGTTGCAAAGATTTAATATCTGGAAGTGTAAGAGATAATGTGGAAGGAATACCTGAAATAAGCAGCTATTTTCAGGGGATTAATAGAGGTTCTCTCTTATATCCTAATGAGAAAACTATAAATTTTGTTCTCTATAATCATGTAGTCATTGATAAACTTATAAAAAAAATCATTCTTTTCTTCATTCATTAAATCAAAGAAAAATAGCCATGCATATAACATTGAATGTTTTGGCAGATTATGAGCTTTTTGATGTTGACTCTTGTGATGAGAGTCACAATATAGAAAAAATACAAAGAATGTTTGTCTGGAGCTTTACAAATGCTCTTTTAAATAATTTTTGTTCTAGGTAAAATAATAATACTATAAGTAAGAAGTTAAGCAAAAAAAAAAAAAGAAGACTTCAAACATTCAGCTAAATTTTGTATCAGTAACCTATTTTTCTGAAAGTATTATTTGATTTTGAAATCTATTTATTGTTTGTATCTAATTTATTTGCTTGTTTGTATTTATTTGTTTCTTATTTATGTTTAATTGTTTTATTGATTCATCATAATTATTTTATTTATTCATCATTTAATTATAATTTGTTTATTTAATTATTGTTTGTTCCCTAATTCATAATTCAGTTGTTACTGTATTTGAGTAATAATCTCTTAATGATTACAAAAATTGTAACTTTACAGAATAATTATTAAAATTGAAATAAAAACATGCAAATTAAAACAAATTAACAAAAAAAAATTTTATAAAAAATTTTATTTTATTTTATAAAAAATTTTATAAAAAATTTTCAAATGTGAAACAATTAAAATCATGAACGAATTTCAGTCTTAAAATTGTCTGTCTGTAACCTACTTTTCTATATAAGTATTATTTGAATTTTAAATCTCTTTTTTGTATCAAATTTATTTACTTTCTTGTATTTAGTTTATTTGTTTCTTATTTATCATTTACTTGTAATTTGCTCGTCTGTTTGTTTCATAATTGAGTTGTTTCTGTAGTGTAAGAATAATAATCATCAAATACTTACGATATTGTAACTTTACAGAATAATTACTAAAATTAAGATAAAAACATGCAAATTAAAACACTACTGATTATGATTTTAAAAATGTTTTCAAATTTGAAACAAATAAATAAAATAATGAACGAATTTCAGTCATTACTGTTTAAAATTTAATGAAATGTAACATGATGTTTAATTTCTTTACTTTAACAAAACATTCAGCAACAACATTTTTTTTCTTATCGGTTATTTTTTTAAAAATTAATATGAAATAAATTTCTGTATAAAATCCAATTCTGTTTCTTTCTTTTATAAATGTATTTTTAAAAAGTTTTCTACTAAAACCAATTTTTTTCTTACAATTTTTCGTTACATTATGATTACTGTCTGTTTCATTGCATGGACTACATTTGCGACGTCACGTCACTATCGAGCAGGCCTTCTATATCGGTGGTCACGGCTCAACCCGCGAGATGGGGGGGGGGGCGATCGTAAGGAAAGGGAAGACGTCCCTTACAATCCCCGCCATAATCGAATCCCCTGTCATGCGCGGCGTAGGAAAGCCAATTTGTAATTCGCCAAGTGCGGCAATCCCAGCCCCCATGATACGGACTTTGTGCACAGACTTCTCTGTCGACTTTACGCTTGCGTCCCTACCAAAGAATGGAGAATACTAAGCTCTCAAGCACCTTTTTATGTTTCTTACAGAGAGGAAGATATTTAAACATATATTATGGTTAATAAGAAAAAATAGTTCCTTCAGTCAGTCCATTTTCATAAATTCTAAATACCTCAAAAACTAAGCGTTAAAAATGGCGGAAAATTTAGTTAAATATTTTACTAAGGGTGGAAATGGATAAGCTTAAATTTGATAAATATTGGCTCAAAACTTTTTGAGTTATTGAGGCTTATTTTATTAGCATAAGAACTTAAGACAGGCTGTAGTTAGAGGAAATGTATCGTACCAGCGTTCTTATTGCAAATTCCAGACCGTCATTCTACGACCGTGGGGCAGAAGGCCGATAATATGCAACTGAAATTAAGATGAAATATACACCAGCTCCCAAATAAATTATAATTACCAGCTTTTATGCGCGGTGATGCTTCAGGATGTAGACAGTCATGGTCCTCCACATCTTCCTGTCCGTTGTAGCTCTTAATAAGTTTTGTCTTTTTGTTATTTCTCCCAAACGCTCTTCTGCCATCCATTTACACATGCCCATCAAGTATGTCACACGCTGCTTTCCTCTGTTCCTTTTACTCCCAATCTGTCCTGTGGGTACCAAAATTTCCAAGCCCTCTTTCTTCATTACATGTTCCAGAAATTTTAACTGCCTCTTCCTGATGTTAATTATGAGTTTCCTTTTTGTTTCCATTCTCTCCAAAATCTCGTTGTTGCTCACATGTTCGGCCCATGGTATCCCCATCGTCTTTCTGTAGTACTACTTTTTCCAATAACAACAACAACAACAAGATCAACAAAAATGCCTGGCGTAGGTAATCAGAAGGGAAAATAATGATATAATCAAGATATTAGCGTTTAAAGCAACTTTGAATCTAAGGCTTGTGTGGAAACTCTCATTAATACTAATGTACTCTGACATTTGGCCGACAGATATTTGTCCGAACGGACATTTAACCGAATGGATATTTAACCGAAAATGTATTGGCGTACTTACATGTATGTCACACTCTTTATCGTAATGTGCTACAGATATTTATTTACTTCATTAATTTATAATTTTTCGTTTTTTTTTTGTTTTTTTTTGTTTTTTTTACAGGCTTATTTAAAAATCTATTCTGTATATATTATATTTTACTTCAAATATTGCTGTAACAGGATAAGTATTTTGAGTAAAAGCACATTTTATTACAGCAAAAAATCTTTAGCTTTTACGATATGAAAGATTTTTCAATTTCGCTTTTAATGATCATTATCTTAAAGGGATGAACTAGCTTTTATCTTACCGTTAAATACGAATTTAAATAATTAGGTGCTACTTTTTACTTTAAAACACTCAAATATTTTTTAAAATACTGATTTCAATAAACAAATAGTTAAATAAGAAAATTTTAATTTTAAATTTAGATTTAGTAATTTAATCACTTGAAATTCAGTGGTAATTATTAGACCTATTCTATCTTATGATACTACTAATTAAAATACTTAAAGTATTGCTTGTTACTATTTTTACTTGTACTTTTTCAGTTAAATGTTCGTTCGGCCGAATGTCCATTCGGCCAAATGTCCGTTCGGCCAAATATCCGTTGGCCAAATGTCCGTTCGGCCAAATGTCCGTTCGGTCAAATGTCCGTTGGCCAAATGTCCATTCGGCCAAATGTCCGTTCGGTCAAATATCCGTTCGGCCAAATGTCCATTCGGCCAAATGTCCCTTGGCCAAATGTCCGGCCACGTAATACTGAAAAGATCGATAAGAGTAAATTTAAGAAATCTAATTTCCATAAAAATGTTTTAAGAAAAAATCTTTATACATTTCAACGCTAAATGTGAAGTTAATGTTTGCTGAATGGAAACGGATAATTTCGCCGCTAGCTTTGCTAGTTTATGTAAATAAAGACGCCAACGTAGGAAGCAGTCGGGAAAAAGAATAAACGTCTACATTGTTAAGTTTGAAGGAAGAGCTCTGTGGCATAATCGATAAGGCAGCTATTGCGGTAAAACAGGATTCTCGAGGAAAATAGATGTGAGTTTACGTCTCATGAAGGCCTTTTTTATTTCCAATTTGCATAGTTTACTCAAGGACTTTCTGAGATTTCTGATAAAAAACAACAGAAATTTACAGGGAAATAAATGTTAATAAAACATCCATAATAATACTTGATAATGTAAAAAACTCCAGTAGTATTATAGCAGTTATCTCCCTTGAGCAACAATGATGATCTAAGTGTAGCAATAAAAAAACATTAAAAATTAAGATGACAGAAATACTGTTAAAAATTTGATGACAACGGTTTATATAAGCAATTTAAATTATATTATGACAGTTATGTTCTTTAAACATAAATAAAAAATGTGACTTCTATGAACAAGGTTGCTACTGACCTCCATGAGAGCAACTTAACGCCCTTTTAGTCTCTTGTCTTCCACTAACCTGAAGTGGAACGATTATATTGAATAAATTTCTAAGTCTGTTCCTGATGTGCCAGATGATTTTTCTCGTCAGAACACATCTTATCTGCTTATTAATCTATCATTCATACGTGCAATGAATACCGCTGCCATATGTGATCTGGTGCGCCTACCATATATTTAGAGATTCTTGATAAAATCGAAAGAACAATCTGCAATGTTATCGGTCATGACATGGCATCTTGGTTTCAGTCACTTTCTCGCCGTTGTAGAGTAGCTTCCAAATGTTTTTTTCTACAAATATTTTCATGGGAATTGTTATAATGAGCTTTGGTATCTCGGCCTCATGAATTTAAGCGGGGTACTCGATTGGCAACTAGGTCTCATTATTTTGCTGTTAGAATAGCTAGATGGAACGTACTTACTTTTTGCGCACTTTTCATCTGTGGAACTCTTTTCAGCATTATTATTATTATTATTATTATTATTATTATTATTATTATTATTATATAACACTGTTCTGGTTTCTTGCTTTCCTGTCAACAATGCTCTTCAAAAATTTAGATGCAGCATTAATCACCATCTGCTGTCTTTGTCATACCCGTTCTTTTATTGTCTTTTACATTCTCTAACATTTTCTCCTTACCTTTTACTCTCGTTAACCTCTTGTGTCTTAGTGGCATTATTGCCTTGCTTTGCATGAAATAATTTAAAAACTTGCAATATAGGCGACTGAAATTAAAATGAAAGAAATATTAGCGAAAAAAATTATTATAATTATTACAATTATTATAATTATTAATAATAATAATGTTTTATGCAAGAAATTAAAATATTCTAGAAGTTACCTAATTATATTATTTGAGAGTTCCGATAAAAAGCAACTGAAAATATGATGAAAGAATCACTAATAAAAATGTGATGACAATCTTTCAAGGGAGCGATTCAAATAATATTACAGTAGTTATCTCCCTTGAATAGAAATGGCGGTCTGATAACATTTATTTTTGTTATTAGATGAAACAGTATCACTTTTTATAATTATTAATTTCGATTACTATCTACTTTGCTGTTAATTGAAGTTTTGCTTTTATTAAAAGCTTCCTGAGTATAGATGGGATTAAAAGTATCTAAAAAGTTCAGGGGAAAATAGACAGACAGAAAAAAAGAAAGAAAGAAAAAAGAAAGAAAGAACGAGAAAGAAAGAAAGAAAGAACGAAAAAGAAAGAAAGAAAGAAGAAAGAAAAAACAAGAAAGAAAGAGAGAAAAGAACGAAAAAGAAAGAAAGAAAAGAGAAATAAAGAAAGAAAGAAAAAGAAAGAAAGAAAAATGAAAGAAAGAACGAGAAAGAAAAGAACGAGAAAGAAAGAAAAAAGAAAGAAAGAAAGAACGAGAAAGAAAGAAAGAAAGAAAGAACGAGAAAGAAAGAACAAAAAGAATGAAAAAAGAAAGAAAGAAAGAAAAAACGAAAAAGAAAGAAAAAACGAAAAAGAAAGAAGTGCAAAAGAGAAAACGTCAAAGAGAGATTGTGTAAATAGCGTAAATATCATTCAGAGGTTAACCTCTGAACTGTGTTTATTTTGGTCAGTGTATTTCTTGTCACTCGACAATCGTTTATTTGTCTGTTGCGGCCTGGTCAGGTTGAGAGAGACACACAAAGAAGACCAATGGGTGAGGGTGCTGAAAAATATATACTGGACAGGGAATCGGTAGAAAGGAGACACCTTCGTTATGAAAAACTGTTATTTCATAACGAGAAATGAATTGGCTGTCCATAGAAATGTTTGTTTTTAACATATGATGGATCATTGTTTGAAAGTTGTGGATTAGAAAGGAAAAATTCAAATTGTTTGGCAAACAAAGCAAAGCAGGCCGAAGCAAAAGGGACATGGAATAGCAACGTTAAAACAGAAGGACAGATAGCACAGTGGATAAAGACGTTGGTTAGATCCAGTGACAGGACCCAAAGAGTGTGAGTTCAATACCTGGTTAAGGCGGTAGAGAACTTGGAGCGGGGAATTAACAGGAGATAACTGATAGCTGACATCCATTAGAATAGTCTACCCTAGTGAGCGAAATAAAGGGTTCAGTTTGACATTCCAAGCATCTGAAGAAGGCAGGAGCGTATAACGGCCGAAACGTCGGAATAAATATGACGACAAAGATGAGGACAATAGTCGAATAATGTAAATAGTGTCTAACTCCCTTTACCTGTCGATATCTCAGAAGTATAGACTGATAAAACAGAACGGGTTTTACAAAATACGGGGTCCGAGTAGATGTCATTCCCATCAACCACGTAAAGAAAGCCGAAACATTGTAACAAAGATGAGGACAATAGTCGGAATAATGTAAATAGTGTACATAATACCTCATCTCAGAAATATAGACAGATACTGAATGGCCGAAACGTTGTAATAAATATGGCGACAAAAATGAGGACAATAGTCGGAATAATGTAAATAGTGTACATAATACCTCATCTCAGAAATATAGACAGATACTGAATGGCCGAAACGTTGTAATAAATATGGCGACAAAAATGAGGACAATAGTCCGAATAATGTAAATAGTGTACATAATACCTCATCTCAGAAATATAGACAGATACTGAATTTATATATATATATATATATATATATATATATATATATATATATATTACTCCAAGAAACCAGCAATTAGGAATAAAAGTGCAATATGGATATTCAGATTTTTTAAACTTTTATTGCAGAACATCATTCCTCATTCCTCTTAGAACCCGGAAAACACAAAACACATTTGTCGTTAGCATAAATAAGGCAACATGAAATATTTTTATCAACATCATTCAAGAACAAAAACTTAAAATACAAACATTAAACCAATTTCCTGTATTCTTTACTATTCACTCTGGCTTGTTCAGTCTTGGTTGTTTATTCACTTCACTGATCCAGAACAATCCAAATAAAGTCTACGTTTAAATGGCTCTGTATCTTGAATGCTATCAATTTGATGATATTATCTAATCTACAGGGTGGTCCGAAATTCGTGTCAACCCCTACCAAAATAAAAGTAATGAGAACAATAGCAGAACAAGTAATACAAAGCACATGTACTGGATTCAGTTGATTCAATTTCATTGACACTGTCACACATCGAGTAGGTCTGTATGAACACCATCATCTTCATGCCACAAAATGATGCGGCGCCATGTCCTCTCTGATATTTTACGAAGCTGTGCTTTGTTGATTGTTGCAAAGGTTCTCTGAATGGCGCCCATTAACTGATGGGTATTCTAGTATCGTTCATGTGAAACTCCCTCCCCTTGATAATACCCCACAGTTCGTTGTAATACAAAATTACATTGTATAGGTGTGACGAGACTTTCGGAACCCTCCCCCCCCCTGTAGACGAATATGAAGCAGTTACAGATTATATTGAACAATCGGGAAACATAATCTCAACTACTAAAAATTAGAAATCAATATGAAAATGTTGGAATAACTCGTAAGACACATTTGAAATGACCAGTGCATGGAAACCACTTAAAAGTGTAAACTACCCAAATGGCTAAGGACCATGTTTCGCGTTATAGCCCCTGTTTTTTTTGCAAAGAAAGGGGTGCTTACAGAAACGGTCGTAAAAAATTCCCCAAGGTCGGTGAGAGATTGGTGGCAATGTCTCATGAATTCATTAGTTGAATTGCCTACATGTAGCCGTAAGTTCTAGTTTAATAGTTTCTTCACTCGCTTGTGGAACTCTCTTCTTGCTTTCCACCCAAAGAAGGGTTTGTTAATTTTAATGCCTCCAAAATGAAACTGCTCTCTTTTAATCGCCTGAGAGAATCGTTTTTACCTTCCCTCAGCATGGCTGATGCTAACCTCCAGCAGAGTGACTCACTACATCTTCTTGGATCAACATTTTCCACTGACATGAAGTGGAAAGATTATATTGAATCAACTGCTAGGAAACTTGGTTCCCTGTGTCATGCTGGACGTTTTTCTTTTTTTACAGAATCTATTGTTCCTATTTATAAGTCAACCATTCATTCATGCTTTGAATATTGCTGCCACATCTGGTCTGATGCTCCTGTTATATATTTAGAGATTCTTGATAAAATCTACAGAAGAATCTGCAATGTTTTTGGTCCTGACCAGGCATCTTGGCTTCTGTCACTTTCCTACCACCATAATGTAATTCTCTGTGCTTTTTTTCTATAAATACTTTCATGGTAATTGTCCTCATGAACTTTCCTTTATGGCACCCTAGACTTTATTAATTTAAGTGCAGTACTAGATTGGTGACAAGGTCTCATCATTTTACAGTTGAAATGGCTAGATGTAACCGTAAGTTCTATGTTAACAGTTTCTTCTATCACATTTCTTTTTTGCCAGAATCTATTGTATATATTTATAAGTCTATCATTCATTCATGCTTTGAATATTGCTGCCACATCTGGTCTAGTGCTCCTGTTATATATTTAATGTTTCTTGATAAAATCAAAGAAGAATCTGCAATGTTATTGTTCCTTACCAGGCATCTCGGCTTCAGACATTTTCTCAAGACCATAACGTAGCTTCCCTGTGCCTTTTTTCGATAAATACCTTCATAGTAATTGTCCTGATGATCTTTCTTTTACGGTACCCTAGACTTTATAAATTTAAGCTCAGTACTAGATTGGCGGTAAGGCTTTATCAATCCACAGTTGAAAATGACTAGATGTAACCGTAAGTTCTATGCTAATAGTTTCTTCTCTCGCACTTCTCGTCTGTGGATTTTGAAAGCGCAATTTGCTGAAACTCACCCGATGTATTGCTCGTATAAATATAAATCTATCGTTCAAAAGTTTACCAGCATCGATTGGTTCATGACAATTTTATTTAGACAACTTTAAATTCAAATATAAATTGCAACATCTAAGCGAAAAAATGCCACCTGCAGGAAAATCGGCAAAATTCTGCCGTCATGGAGCAAAAAAATATGACTTTAAAGAATATTGTAATTGAATATAGCAACAGATTCAAAAGGGACTCTAAAACAAACACAATAGAACAAGGACAGCGGTATACGAGGAATTGTTTAAACGATTATGTATTCAACCATATATACAAATGGGTCACTGAAGATCGCATTGAGCGATGAAATTGTCAGTCACGATGCAGGATTGATTCCTATGTCCACACTGTCTATAGAGTTCTATTTTTAATTAATTTGGAAACATGGATATATTTCAGCAACAACCAATTGTAAATTTCTGCATAGAAATTCGAATATCTCTTTCTCACATGCAAAAGGAGTAGTTTTGTTATTTATTAAAAAATGTTATTATTGACCTTTTGCCAGGCATGAAACAAAATTTAAATATTTGTAGAGATTTCTTCACACAGACTAATCAGCTATAATTAACCAAAAATAACAAAAGCCTTCTGATAATATTTCTTTTAGTCAATACTCATAACTCTGCGACAAATATACCGAATCTCCGATACTGAGTGCTGTTTCCTGATAAATATAGCAATTTATAAACGATATATATATATATATATATATATATATATATATATATATATATATATATATATTTAATGAAAACAGACAACTTTAAGAGTCCATTAGTTATAATTTATTTACCCAGGGAATTTTTTTTCTCTGGCTCATCAGACCACACTTCCAAGGATGAAAAAATGAATTTAAATTTACATATATTTTTATTTTGAGGGGTAGTATTATGTTGATGTAAGGTAATGAAGAAATAAGAAGTTGAAGGGTTTTAAAAGGGTTTTAAGGAAAGAAAGGGAATGGAAATTTGGAAAGGGAAATTAAGAGTATTAATGTATGTCGGCATATATATATATATATATATATATATATATATATATATATATATATATATATATGTGTGTGTGTGTGTGTGTGTGTGTGTGTGTGAAAATATTGTAGAAAATAGGAAAGAAACTGGTTTGGTAAATAATCCAAAGTTCCTTAGTATTTTTGTTATTATTTTTAAAAAATAGTGCTCGATACGAAAGTAGAGCATAAATATAATTATTTATTTAAAAATATGATTCCAACTTGCTACATAAGAGGTCTCATGTTTCAAAACAAGAGCCGAAAACTTCAAAATAATATTTGAATTAACTTGAGTTAAAGTAGGCTCTGTTCCATCTTCAAGCGAAATTTTTTTGGGAGGAATGACTTATTTCTGAAATTTACGAGTTTTAATAGTATAGTCAGAATTGAAATCAAAAATTTCCATGGTAACATCAAGGGCTGATTGTTTAGAATAGGCAGGGGTGGGGTGTTAATAATTTGTATCAGTATAGAGTTACTTTCATAGATGCCAGGTCAGGGTAAGGTGGGGGTGGCTAAATTTAAGACGGAGGAAGTTTTCTCATAGTCAGGCTTGAGCGTCTAAAGTACGCGAAGTTTACGACTTTAAAAGTAAAAGAGTCGCACCATTCAACAAACAACTATACGAATTTGAAAAAGACCTACTCAACCTTATCAACAACATCTCCTTTCAAAATAAGAAAAACCACTTCCAAAAACAGCTAGACCAAATAGTTAAAAGCATTAATGATTGTGACAAAATATTAGTTAAGTCGGACAAAACCGGCAACTTCTACAAATTGGCTGTTGATGACTACAAAAACTTAATTAAAAAAAAATTTAACAAGGACTTATAAAAAAGCTTGCAACAACAACATAAACATGGTTGACAGCATAAACAGAGCAAGTAAAAAAATAACTGATAAATTTAAAATTAGCGATAGAGTAGGCAAACTTGCAGAAAAGGAATGTTACGTAACACTTAAGGACCATAAGCCTGACTTTCTGGAAAACCCGACCACTAGAATAATTAACCCTACCCGACCCGACCCGATATAGGAAAGATCAGCAAAAGGATCCTGGGGAAAATTACTTACCAAATAAAAAAACAACTCAAATTAAAATTATGGATCAATACTAAAGATGTCATCAATTGGTTCAACAATATTGACGATAAAACAAATTGCACCTTACTACAGTTCGATATTGTGGACTACTACCGATCAATTTCGAAGGATCTTTTTACGACTGCCCTGGACTTTGCTGCTGTATATTCTAACATGACAAAGGAAGAAACCGACATAATCCTCAGCGCAAAAAAATCCGTCCTCATTCATAATGAGGAGCAATGGATAAAAAACAATAACGACCTGTTTGACATCACTATGGGATCATTAGACTCTGCAGAGTCTTCTGACCTGGTTGGTCTTTTAATATCGTACAACCTAACGGCACACCGCGAGATTGATATCCAGGACATCGGACTGTATAGAGATGACGGGCTCATTGTGGTGAGGAGTTCCACTAGCTTTAAGATAGAGAAGATCCGAAAAATTACGTTTAGTGAACTTAAAAATCTAAACTTAAAGATAACAGTCTCTTCTAAATTGAAAAAGGTAAACTTCCTCGACGTAACCCTAGACTTACCGAGCAACACGTACCAACCTTATAGAAAACCAAATGCTAACCCCTTATATATACACCCGAAGTCAAACCACCCTCCATCCACAATTAAAAATATACCCTCATCAATAGAAAATAGAATTAGCAGTAACTCCGCTAACAAAGAAATATTCCACCAACATTACGACTTCTATGACACTGCCCTAAAAATTAGTGGTTATAAAAATGCTAACATTAAATATAGGGACAATTGCAATAACCAAAAAGAAAAAAAAACAGGAAAAGAAACATCATTTGGTATACACCTCCGTTCAACCAAATGGTTAGTATTAAACTAGGACAGAAGTTCTTAGCTCTAATCGATAAACACTTCCCCACCAAAAGTAGGCTTAGTAATATATTCAATAAGAACACACTAAAATTGAGTTACAGCTGCACTGAAAATCTAGAAGGTATAATAAGAAGACACAATAATAAAATCCTGAACAAACCCCCTTACCTGAATAGTTTTAATAACTCTACACTTAAATCAGATAATAATAGGGAAAAATTATGCGATTGTAGAAACCCGGTAGACTGCCCATTAGAAAATAAGTGCTGCATCAAATCTGTGGTATACCAATGCACTATATCATCCACGGAGAACCCTAACAATAATATGATATACATTGGGTCCACGAAAAATGCCTTTAAAACCAGATGGAGGCAGCATAAATGCTCCTTCAACAACATAAACTTAAGACATCAGACCTCTCTATCTAAATATTTTTGGCACCTGAAAGAAAAAAAATAGGACACCTAAAGTAAAATGGAAAATCATTAACAGGACTAAAACTTGCAAAACTTGGGATGACCCATGCCTTTTGTGCCTCCATGAGAAACTACACATTATTAAGCTTCTAAACAATAAAAACCTATTAAACAACAGGCAAGAATTAACGGTTTTCTGCCGACACAACCGAACTTACGCTCTGAATAACTAGCTAAAAACACGCATACAATAAAATAAATTTTAAAATCCATAGCCCATATCCATAGTTTTAATACCCTACAAAAAATGATAACCCTTTATGAAGTCGTCAAATAAAAACGTTACGGCCTTTTTATATACACAAATCCCTTTCATAAAGAGATATAATAAAAGAATAAAATAAAAATAAATAAATAAATCTCCATAGACGCTCGAGCCTGACTATGCGAAAACTTCCTCCGTCGTAAATTTAGCCACCCCCACCTTACCCTGACCCCGCATCTATGAAAGTAACTCTATACTGATACAAATTATTAACACCCCACCCCTGCCTATTCTAAACAATCCGACCTTGATGTTACCATGGAAATTTTTGATTTCAATTCTGACTATACTATTAAAACTCGTAAATTTCAGAAATAAGTCATTCCCCCAAAAAAAATTTCGCTTGAAGATGGAACAGAGCCTACTTTAACTCAAGTTAATTCAAATATTATTTTGAAGTTTTCGGCTCTTGTTTTGAAACATGGGACCTCTTATGTAGCGAGTTGGAATCATATTTTTAAATAAATAATTATATATATATATATATATATATATATATATATATATATATATATATAGTCTTTTCTACTCTCTCTCTCTCTTTATATATATATATATATAAAGAAAGAGAGAGAGAGAGAGTAGAAAAGACAAGAGGAAAACTATCCTTAGTTTAGCCAACGCGTTTCGTCATTCGACGAACTTCATCAATGCAAATGTGATGGTTTTATTTTGTAACAAGTATATATTTAACAGTTACAGTTTAAAGTTACTCAAAATTTAATTTGAGAAATTGTAAAATATATACGCAGCATAATTGTCCATCCCAGAAAATGTTTAATATGTAGAAAGGCACTAAACTAATTGAGTATCTTTTTTCCAGATAAGACATTTAGCTATCTTGGTACTATCTGTCGTAAGAATCACTGAAAAACTCTTTGCGTTATTCAGCTAGAAAGAGAACAGGATAAAATCATTTTGTGTTAGCCCCACTATGTATTCCCAACTGAGCAATGGTGAGAAGAAAAAGATCGTTCAGGCCTTCAGGAATAGTACCAACATTCATAATCTGGATTCCATCTTCAAAACCCATTCAAGAACCATCAAGAGAATGGTGAATATTTTTTTAAAAAAAGAGGGAACAATAGAGAGGAAAACTGGATCCGCAGGTCACATCAAGAAAAGGGATTATCATTTCAACTTAGATCTAATGAGATTAATTAGAAATGATCGAACTCATCCATAAGATGCTGGCACGTGAGAGAATAGTTTCAGCAATTACAGTGAAAACAGCAGAGAAAAAAAGACTTGGAAATGAAATTGTACGTGAAACCTGTGAGGCACCATGTTACTACAGGATAGAAAGTTACAAGGTCGGAGAAAGTGAAGATCATCTTGAATAAGTTGAAAGATGATCCTGAAATCATATATATATATATATATATATATATATATATATATACATTTGAAATTTATTTTAATCCTTCATGAGCTTCCGATCCTTAGCTATGATTAATTAATGATGAACATGTCATTTTCATTTATGATCGATTTCATTACGATTCTTCTGTTAATATTGGAGAGTAATTATACATCGTTATTGCTCAGAGTAGAATCCAACAGTATTATAAAAAAACCACGGACGATTACACAAATGGTTCAAAACTTAATCTAACAAATGGAAAATTTTGCTTTTTACACGATTTGACGATTTGGACAAATTTGTTGTTAAACTCAATATATATATATATATATATATATTTGTTTGAATAAAAAAGGTTTCATGTAATAAATTATTTCACCACAGCCCTTTTAAAGGGCTCTGGATCATCAGACTTTACTTCCAAAGGTTGAAATGAAAAATTAACAGAAATTTACACATTTTTGACGGGCCGTATTAAGCATATGTAAATTAACGAAGTGAGGAAGTGAGTGGGGAGAGAAGACATGAGTGATGTACCATTTCAATTCTTTATCCCTAACTCCACATGGTGTGGGCCAGACAAACGCTTCACTTAACTTATGTTATCTTTAGATATGGATGGGTAAGTGGTGAAGAGGAAAGCCGCCATAAAAGGAAGAAGATACAATAAAACAATCCTGATGAGAGAAGGTTTCACTCAATTTCTTGGACGCTGTTATTTCGCATTACTTTAAAGGGTATATTTGGGGGTTAAAGTTTGATATAAATCTAAATGTCTACAAAAACTACGAAGAATTTAATTTGATGTCTGTTGGAGTTCTGGGTATTTTCTATGAAATAGTCGATTGGAAAAAATCATAGAAAGTACATTGAAAGAATAATTCATTTTACATCTAGTAATCTTTTTTATTTTCCTAAACTTTTTTCTTGTTGATTATTATACGTTTGAGCTTTGTTCATAAATTAAACTCGTGACTGTTTTTAGATACCTACACAATTATCAAAGGTTATTCCAATTTAAATTATTTTATCATCAATGATGATTATGGAAGTGTAATATATTTCAATTTAAATTAAATTATCAATTTAAAATTTACCTTCGTATTATTTGAACTCACTTCCAATTGGAGGAGAAATCTGGATAAAACATTACTAACAGAAACTTAAAGTGGTCTGTTTTTTTATTCAAACATATTCGATTTCTTTTCATTTTTCATTTCAATCTTTGGAAGTAAAGTCTGATGATCCAGAGCCCTTTGAAAGGGCTGTGGTGAAATAATTTATTTTTTATTCAAAAATATTTGCTCTGAATTTACATTGAGCTCTCCGGATATCATCCTCCTTGGGTCAACCGATACGGATTACCTAGTTTTCCATAAACTATATATATATATATATATATATATATATATATATATATATATATATATATATATATATACCGAGCTAATGTTTCGCTCGCCAGTGGTTGCGATTTTTAACATGTTTTTGTCTTAATATCCTAAAATAAATAATATTTTACTCTAATCTGTATTGAGCCATCTTTAAATTAGATGTTACGAACAGTGTAATTGTACTTCATTTGTACTCATTTAACCAGGATATCTATCTATCTATCTATCTATCTATATATATATATATATATATATATATATATATATATATTTGGTTGCATTGATATTGATGTGAGTTTGTGACCCTGGGTTTCACGCTTTCGCGATCGTCAGAGTTTGTCTGACGATCGCAAAAGCGTGAAACTCAGAGTCACAAACTCACATCAATCCAACCAAGTATGTTAGCTCTGCCTCTGATATTGAGCGCTTTCTAATAAGCATATAATATATAAATAATTATATATATATATATATATATATATATATATATATATATATATATATATATATATTATATACACACACTTTTGACACAAACACACACACGCGCACACACACACACACATATATATATATATTTAGCGGATACCCGTATTTGAGTCTACGCTCTCCTTTTTTAAAGAGTGTTTATTTCGTCTAGCGGTCTGCGCACACGAGAAAGCTTAATAAAGAAAACGTGCCCTCAAGTTTTCTTGAGTATGTAGGCCGGCAGACGAAATAAACACTGTTTAAAAAATGAAACATCTACTCCAAATATAATTATCCAATAAAAATCCAACAATTGGTTACACTCATATATATATATATATATATATATATATATATATATATATGTATATTAGATTGGTGCAAAAATAATGTCGTTTTCTCACATATGTTACTAAGTGAGAAAACGACATTATTTTTGCACCAACATAATATATATATATATATATATATATATATATATATATATATATATATATATATATATAAATTCATATAGGTTTGGTTAAATAATTTAGACATATCATATCGATTAGGCTTATATTTCATTTGGCCGGGCATAGATCAATATCTCAACGTTTAAAAGAACACTCAGGCCCACGCTCATAGATTAAACGGATATTAGTTGAAAATACATGTATATTACATAAATACAATAAAAAAGGTCTTGAATTATTTTTAGTCTTTGAAAGCCCAAAATAAATAAAGTCAAATATGAATACAACAACAAAGTCCTTAAATGTTTATATAAAAAAATTAGGTATGTATGAGCAAAAATGGAAAAAAAAATTACTTACCTTATACTTATACTGGAGAAAAAAAAAATGAAATATGTGAACTTTGAACTTTGAAATCTGGAACGCTGCATAAGCAGTAAAAATAAAGTTGAAATGATTTGAATTTACAGAAACACATATGCATACTTACAGACAAAATTATGTAAGCGACAAATGTGTTGTGATTGTAGACAAATATGACATATTTTGTTCTTTCTCTCAGTTGGATATGTACACACATACACACACACACACACATATATATTAGGTTGGTGCAACAATAATGACGTAATAATGTCGTTTTTCGACGTTAAAAAATACGTCAAAAAACGACATTATTACGACATTATTTTTGCACCAACCTAATATATATATATATATATATATATATATATATATATATATATATATATATATGCTTGAACGTCTGCTAGCTCTGAGAACCTCTTGTAACAATGTTTAAAAACTTTTACTGAATGTGAGTTTAGGACTCATTTCTCACTATAGGTGAGGTCATTTGACTAAACATTACTTCAAGCCTTTCCACTTCATTGACTATCAAAGTCAACCATTAGTTGATTTTTTAAGATTAATTAGAATAGCATCGGCAGTTTGGTGGGGGGGGATGCGCACTGCTGGTCCGGGTTCGATTCTCGGTAGTTGATGCGCACTGCAGATGTGTACCAAACAGGACGAAACGGCCGTCCAGTGCTTTCTGCATTCTGTTGAAGATAATTCTGGCCTTGATGAATTACTATATATATATATATATATATATATATATATATATATATATATATATATATATATATATATATATGGAGAAATATAGTTTTAAGGTGTGCTATATTTATGCGATAAGTGCTCAATATCAGGGATAGAACGTATATAAATATAAAAGTGAACATTGAAGTCAACACTCAGAGGCGACAGGCTGTTTCATGCTAGACGCAATCGTCAGGCCAGGAGTGTTCTTTCTCTCGATTATATATACGATATATATGAATTAGACGTATATATAATTACTCAAGAAAGAAACTTGCACTCGCGGCCTGACGATTGCGTCTAGCATGAAACAGCTTGTCGACTCTTGGTATTGACTTCATTGTTCACTCATATATATATATATATATATATATATTGTGCGTTTAGGAAGCAATCCTTCATTTATGCATGTTTCATTAAAAACGACAGACAAGGTACTATGGTTAAGCTTTTTATTTAATTTTTCTTGTGTTTGAACAAGTGCTATTTTGGGGCACAGAGTGTGTAGAAACTGTTCAAATGTTCTATAGTTCCGCGCGCTTTAGGCTATACTTTTAGCCATTATCAAGGATGATTTTATTTTTGACTTTTAAACGAGTGTGTGTGTTATGTGTATGCTTTTATTGTGTTATAGAGGTGTTTTATTTTCCGAACACATTGTGGGCAAGTTTGTAGTTAATATTGTTAAGAGTTGGCTTTTTCTTTTTTATTATTAGGGCTTCCATTATTTTTATTCTTTTTTTTACAAGTGGATGACGTTATTATGTTTGTGTTTTCTATTATTAGGTTGGTGAAAAAATAATATCGTTTTTTGACGTTAAAAAATAAGTCAAAAAATTATATTGTTTTTGCACCAACCTAATAGTATGTTTCGAATGGAGTCTGGTAGGTTTGTGTGTGTGCGTTTAAATGGGTTCTAATGGAGCTCTGGTTAGATAGATGTAACATAAGGCGTCTGGATAGGCATGTAGTTGTGTAACCGATGTAATTATTTATGAGTTCGGTTTGATCAGGAACACAGTTCCTTAAGGGGCATTTGAGCTCATAGATAATGCTCGTTTGTTGTAATGTTTGATTTAGCTGGTGTGCTGTTGTTTTTGAGGATAAGGTTAGCAGTCTTAAAGTTTTTATAGTAGATAATTTGCTTTTTTTTATTCGAGTCGATTGTGGTAGTGTATCTGTTTATAATATTTCTAAGTGAATATATATATATATATATATATATATATATATATATATATATATATATATATATGTGTGTGTATAGATAGATAGATAGATAGATAGATAGATAGATAGATAAACCTAGTGTGCCAGACAAACCTACCCAGGTTTCACTTAAACGGATCGTCAGGGAAAGACGAAATTGATTTGATTATTGGCAAATCAAAAATTCGAGGGCTTTTCGAAACGAGTATAGTTATCTATATTTGTATATATATATATATATATATATATATATATAGCTTAGCCTTGGAGCGGGTAGAATGGAGATCAACATGTTTTAGTGGACTTAGCAATTTACAATCTGCTTGTCTGAACCATCTTCAAGAAGCGAGAGCAAGATCTAAAAGGTCAGCCAATCTGACTGTGATCTTATCTCACAATCCTCACACTTGCTCCATATGTGGCCTCCTTTGTAAATCACTAGCGGGTCTTAAATGCCACTTAAGATTATAGCACAAAATTTCATAACTGAATCAATAAACTTAGATCCTCATACGTCGAAACCGACGGGAGAGTCCATTATATATATTAGGTTGTTGCAAAAATAATGACGTAATAATGTCGTTTTTTGACGTTAAAAAATACGTCAAAAACGACATTATTACGTCATTATTTTTGCAACAACCTAATATATTGAAAGTTGATCTGTGTGGACAGTTACAGAGCGAATTTTGACACTATACCATAGTTACCAGCTCCTTCCTTATTTGTGTCGGATTTTCTTAATACTGCTAAAATAACCACCAGCAATTCGTCCTTTTTTTTTTCTTTTTTTCATATGGATTTTTTTCTGGATAGACTAAATAATCAGCGCTGCTATCCTCTTTGTTTTCTGTTCAACCCTTTATCATTGAACTATATTTACAAAGGCAGGAATGTTATTTATAAGTTGTTAACAACGCTTTCGTCTCTAATTATTAACCACTATCTAAATGACAAGTAACATTTCCAGGTTACTTCTAACCTCTGTTCCCATTCCTCTCTTCGTGTTCGGTCTACATCAACAGTTGCTAAATTGACTGCCGGGTCAGGAAATTCTTTCGGTGCCTTTATCAACGATATCTATGTTTTTAGTTTTATTCATTTATTTGCTTGCACAGTATACATAAAACTATACCCGCGTCCTTGGTAAGACGATAAACTACATCCAGCAGCAAGGCCTCTGATCAGGTTTTGAGAAGCGTGAAACCATCTAATAATTGCTGGTGTTCCCAGATCCACCCTGACCCGGGGTGGTAGCACCTGTTAGGGTCCTAACTATGGGAAAATACTTAACCCCTAAATTGGGGTCAAACACCATGAAAGTATAAAAATAGGTTTTAATACCAGCAAAACTTTTTTGGAAAAATTATTACCAGCAATAGATTATTACCAGCAATACATTTCTGGAAAATATATTACCAGCAATAAAAATCATACCGACATTAAGTAACCAATTGAGGTTGATATATCGTAAAACAAACCAAGTACACTTAAAAAGTGAATGGCATATTTATAGATGGGTTAGTTATACCTTGCGACAGCGTGTTTTACTTAGGATCAGAGCCTCCGCTTCTCGGTCGTTGGGTAAGGATCAAAGTGTAGTATCTGTTCTCTCTATGTCTTAAAATTATTAGAATGTGTACACGGGGTAAGTTTAATATGAAATAAACAAAAATTAACCTATCCCTAAATCGTTCCGACACACCTCATTATTTTCCAACTGAAAATATTATTGAACAGCTTTCCGAAACAGTACCTCCTTCATTACTCCAAAGAGGGGACATCGGTAATAATGTCGATGGTAGTAATATCGATAGCAGCACAACTGATGGTTGCGGGGCCTCGGTTACTTTTAGACTGGGCCGGGTGCACAGGTCTCTCCACTTTGTACTGATTTTGTGCCACACCCCGCCAACGTGAGGCTGCAAATAAATACTAACTGGACTATATGTTCTTTCTATGTTTCAAAATTGTTAGGTGTATCTTGTCCTGACATCCCCCATTATTTTCGAACCCTGTGGAAACAGAACCGCCATTGCACTACAGAAGGATAGTCGGTGTATAACTACTCCAGCGTGAGTGTGAGCAATTTTTTGCTTAGGTATATGTACGCATATAGGCAATTGACATTAAAAACAGCCTGGTGTCACATCCTGCCACCGTGTACCTTTTCTTCGCCTCTCTTTCTTCGGGCAGTTCACGAAAAGGCTTTGAGCGATACCTGAATCCCATCGTGACAGTGGTCCCAGTAACTGGGCAAGTTTTGATCTTGGCCAATTTTGACACGCGTATGTACTGCCTATTAAAATGACCTTGTGTTACATCCTAGGCCTGTTTGGTAGATAAATGCCATGAGTCCGTAAATCCCTGGCGCCAGGGATGCGTGTGTAGTATCTGTTCCTCTTCATCCGTGTTCTCGTCTTTGGGTTGGTCGCAGCTCCGGCTCGCGTTCTTGACGTGAAGAAAAATGGGGGAAGACAGATTTGGGGAATTCCAATCCCTGAGCCTCCTTCTTTGGTAACAGATTACTGAGCTGCTACGTGACATCTATCCTTCTTTACGAAAGCTGGACGGTCTCCTCAAAGATGAAGAGACGCGAGGCAACGGAGGTATGATTTTACAGAAGGATGCTAAGGATATCATGGCCCGAGCGTGTGAGCAACGATTAGGTTTTGGAGAGGATGCAAACAAGGAAGAAGCTTATACTTAACATCAGGAGAGGCAGCTGAAATTTCTGGAACACGTAATGAGAAAGGAGGGTTTAGAGAATCTGCTACTCACAGGTCTAATAGAGGGGAAAAAGAGACAAGGGAAAGCAACACATGACATACCTAGCGGGCTTAAGCAGTTGGATGACAGAACGTGGTCTGGCGAGTGGCAGTGGGACGAAACAAAGACAGCTACAAGGGACAGAGGGAAGTGGAGAGCCATGATCGCCTACGTCCTGAAGAGACACAGCACATAAAAAGAAAAGGAGCCTCACTTCCTCAAAAAAATAATGGGATGACCGGAGAATTCTGAGCCCTTCGGGATAGTGGATTTGGGGATAGGTTAATTTTTGTTTATTTCATATTAAACTTACCTCGTGTACACATTTTATACCCTTGGGGAGGTAATAAAATATCTCTGCACTCTATCTCACATCAGAATGTCTTGTATTTCTGCCACAGATCAGTATAGTACCTGTGTCATATAAAAAATATTACATATACAAGTTCAATGAGAAAATGGGAGCAACGGTAAATTCTTCTTCTGTGTACCGTGTCCTTTCAGGACGTGGGCGATACTAGCTCTCCACAGCTTCTTCTCATTTGTAGCTCTTAGCAAGGTTTTTCTTTTCCTTACTTCTCCCAACTCTTTAATAATGTTACTCGCTGCTTTCTTCTGCCATTCTAGACTTCAGTACTCCCAGTGAGTATCAGATTCACCACTCCCTCTTTCCTCATTAAAGTCTTTTCAACTGTATTTTTGTGGTTTTTAGTATAAGCGCCCTTTTTGTTTTCATCGCCCTTAAAACTTCCTCGTTATTCGCATGTTCAGTCTATGTTTTTCTCAGCATCCTCCTGTAGAACTATATATTTATTCCCGGATGTCTCTTCCTTGATCGATATTTCATAGAAGTTCAGTAATGGATATATTTTTGCGAAATATTTCAATTTTAATTCCTGCTTGATTTTGACATCATCAATTCATATTTGGCGTGTTGAACTGATCCCTTTGCTGACAACCATATATTCTATGTTCTTTGCAATTGTTGGTTAGTCCTTTCTTCTGGCTTTCTTTTACTATTAGGTTGGTGCAAAAATAATGAGGTAATAATGTCGTTTTTTGACGTTAAAAATACGTCAAAAAACGACATTATTACGTCATTGTTTTTGCACCAACCTAATACATTCTAGAGAAGTTCCTACTGAATAGAAAAGTTACTAATGCACACCACATTGTTGTAACGTGGCATCCCTCTGTCTTTTCTATAAATATTTTTATGGCAATTATTCTACTGAGCTCACTACCAAGTAAGTGAATCTAATGGATTCGACTGCAATTCGAACTCGGCTCTCCGATTTTTGATTCAATAATCTTTGATTTAATAAAATGTCACTTTTCAAGAATTTAATTATTTCTATTTTCTTTCAGTCAATATATATATATATATATATATATATATATATATATATATATATATATATATATATATATATATATATATATATATATATATATATATATATATATATATATATATATAGTATATTCATTTAGCTGATTGATCTTACTTTCAGCATCCAGACTCCAGAGTTTCGTAGACGTACCTGTCCGTCCACTCCTCAAAAGGTATCAGCAATTTTTTGCTTATATTTTTCTATTTGTTTTCCTTTTACGCAAATTTAATACTGGCGTAGGTTTTCTTCTCTATTCTCTGTGTTTGTGTGTGCGCTTTTGTGGTCATGCACGCATCCCTGAGGATGTACGTTCGCACACACACACATACACAAATACACACACACACACACACACACACACACACATATATATATATATATATATATATATATATATATATATATATATATATATAAACTATATAGCTAAACTATATGTAAATAAACTCTACCTTTCTGGTTTGGGTTTGTTTTGGTTTGGTTTACGGCATATCAACCTCAATGGGTTATTTAATGCTAATTTTTTTTTTATTTCTGCTAATACTTTTTTTCAAAAATGTATTGTAATATTTTTCCTTCAAAATATCTATTTCTGGTAATATTTTTTTTTCAAAAAATTTTGCTGGTAATATTTTTTCATCAAAATATTTATTGTTAGTAATAACTTTTTTACAAAATATTTCTGGTATGAGGACCTACTTTTACACTTTCATAGTGTTTTCACCACAGTTTTGGGATTTTTATTTACCCATAGCTAGGACCCTAACAGGGGCTACCACTCCGGGTCAGGGTGGAGCTGGTAACACCGGCAATTAAGAGATGGGTCCAAACTCTTCAAAGCCTCCTGATCAGAAGGCATGCTGTTGAACGTAGTTTATTGTCTTACCCAGGGGACGCGGATGAAGTTTATCTTCATACCCAGGACGTCCGTTTGCGCGGATGTGCGTGCGTGTAGGATGATGATTCTGCCCTTTTCTTGTTTTTTTTTTTTTTTTTTGTTCACTTTATAATCGCTCATTTAGTGTTCTTTCTTTCTTTTTTTTTCTTTTTTTTCTTTTTCTCCCGACTGTTGCCGAATTTGTCTCGGTTTGTTCCGTCTCTTGAGATGTGATCGATTTTGATTTTTATTGATGAGCATTCTGTCTTTTTTCTGCTAGGGAAGTTGTATTTCGTTTTTTACGATTTTTTAAAAATAAATAAATGATATTTATGTTTAAATGATTATTATATATATATATATATATATATATATATATATATATATATATACACATGCGTGCCAAATTATTATCGTGAAATAACCTTCGGCTTGCCTTTATCTGCCCTTTTGCGTACTTGTGTAGGGTCGCCGGTGAACTTTTTTTGATGACACCTCCCTATCATTTTAGAAATTTCTAGGTAGATTTACCTTTTGAGAGTTCTGAGGTGATAGTTTTCTTTTCAGCATCACTTAAACTGCTTTTACGGCCCATCTTTTTACTAAATTCTTACACTTTTTTAATCACCGTGCTGATAACAAATACGGCGCCAGTTTGTTTACATTGCGCAGATCAGTACGAAAATTTCAGTGATTGCGCAGGTCTGTGTTGCCAACATTGTGTGAAAATTTTCAGTGTATTCATTCGAGGGTTTTTGAAATATTAGAAAAAAAGTGATCTCAATAATAATTTGGTACGCAGTGTATATATATATATATTCGACTCTCTCGTCATAGTCAACGTATGAGGGTCAAGCAGCGCAGTTCCTAGGAACTAACAGCCAGACACTGGGACATGTGATTTGATTATAGTGGTGAAGGTTTCGTGCCGGACAATCCACACTTTTTGAAGAGCCGAATACAGAGACCTGGTGCACTACGTGCCACAAGGTCCCCAAACAACACTCCACACGTTTTGAATTCAGAGTTGTCTTTCTCCTAGACCAGTTGCCATCCAAGGTTATAGAATCCAGTCTGTCCTGCTATTTACCCATAGCTGGAGGAAGAAGAAGAGGATTTACACTTTTCCCAAGAGTATTAGCATGTAAATGAATGTAATGGATTCTAGTGGAATTCGAACTCGGCTCCCCGATTCCTCAAACCAAGCTGTTATTCATTACTCCACCGCGCCTATATATATATTCGTTTTTTTATTTAGTTAAGTGGTGTCATACGTATTAATAGTAGGTTAGGTTTATTATTAAATTTATTTAGTATTGTTAAAATTTATGTCTATATATCCGTGTTTATACGCCTATGTATACGCACACGTACACATGTATTCACGCGCGTATGTAGATATATGTATGTGTACAAATACATAAAAGTGCGCACATAGGTACATGTATACTGATGTTTGTGCTATTTTATTAATAAACTAGTGCTTAAATGTTGAAGTTATTTATTTGTTAAACATTACTTTGTTTTTACATATATACGCGCATGGACCGCACATATGCTGTACACACGGACGTAATTGTTAAATTAAAACACGTGTATGCTTATATCATGTTACCGTTTATCATTTATTTAATGTTTCATTTTTGAATTGGATTATATTTAGCGGTTCATAGTTTATTTGTTTTTGCCTTGGTGTAAATATATTGAATTATTCATTATGGAGGATTAGGTTTGCTATGGACTTGCAAGATATTCTAGCAAGATATTTGACATTCTATGGACTTACAAGATAGTTTAGAAAGATATTTGATATGCTATGGACTTGCAAGATATTCTACCAAGATATTTGATATGCTATGGACTTGCAATATATTCTAGCCAGATATTTGACATGCTATGGACTAGCAAGATATTCTAGCAAGATATTTGACATGCTATAGACTAGCAAGATATTCTAGCAAGATATTTGGCATGCTATAGACTAGCAAGATATTCTAGCAAGATATTTGACATGCTATGGACTAGCAAGATATTCTAGCAAGTTATGTGGCATGCTATGGACTAGCAAGATATTTGACATGCTATGGACTTGCAAGATATTCTAGCAAGATATTTGACATGCTATGGACTTGCAAGATAGTCGATCAATTTATTTGACATGCTATGGACTTGCATGATATTCTAGAAAGATATTTGGCATACTATGGAGTAGCAAGATATTTGACATGCTATGGACTTTCAATATATTCTAACAAGATATTTGACATGCTATGGACATGCAAGATATTCTAGCAAGATATGAAGTAGAGGAAGTGCATTGCAACGCTTCGTCTTAGGGAAAGAGAAATTTAATATTTAATGTTCTTTTTTCTTTTGTGTGCCGTTCTCCTTCAGGATGCGGTGATCATGGCTCTCCAGAACTTCCTATCCATTGTAGTTCTTACCTGTTTGTATCCCGTTACTCTCCCTCCCGATCCCTGTTCTGTTATATATTTACACAGTAGGTAGTTTACCCAAAGTTTACTTCTGCCCTACATACTTTCAACATAGACAATGAGTGAGCAATTCTCTAAACCTTCTTTCCTCATGTGTGTCCCAGAAATTTCAACTGTCACTTTTTGATTCTGATAATAGATGCATTTTTTCCTTAACCTATATTATTGGTTCTGATCTGGCGGCTCAGCTTCAATCACTTTCTTATCGCCGAAAGGTTGCCTCTCTGTTCCTTTTCTATAAATACTTCCATGGCAATTGTTCGGATGAGCTATTCACTATGGCACCTAGATTTTTGAATTTAAGCGCAGTAGAATCGAGATCTCATCAGTTTATAGATAATCTGGCTGGATGTAGCCGTAAATTCTATGCTAACATTTTCTTTTCTCGCAATTGTCACTTGTGGAATTGCTTCCCAGCTCCATGATTTCCAGCCACCGCTATCTACTATTAATCGCTATCTACCGTCCTTCTGATTATCTTTTTTTCTTCCCGTTCATTATTAATGTTTCTGTTCCTAATTCTTCCACATCCTCTAACCACCTGTGTCTTAGTGGCTTTACTGCCTTGTATAGGGGTGATACTGGTTAAAAAAAGAAAGGTCGTTGATGAAGATTCTGAAAATTGGTAAGTTATTTAACACGTGATGGAAAATGGGACCTCATAATCCGAAAACTTATTTTAGTAGCAAAAGATACAGTCCAAAATCTTAGAAAAGTACTAAAATTACTAAGAAGAATGGTTCATTCGAAACAATTAAAAGAGTGATGAATTGTTCTGTAATACCAATTCTCTTTGGGGCAGTGGATTCTGGAAAATCTCCTTACAAACAAAGAGAAGACATGAGACAGTAGAATTGTGATTCTACAGAAGGATGCTGTAGAATCACTAGTAAGTATCACAAGATACTTACTTGTAACAATAGAAATTGGTACTCGATTCTTTGGAAATGAATGCTGATTTTCAAAGCAAGCGTTCACTACTTTTGAAACTGAAGCAAGACATTCTTTCTAACTGTTGTGGTAAACCCTCTTACAGTATAATGAACTCTTCCTTCTCTCATAAATACAAACTGCGAGAGTCGGACGGGAGTGTGAAGTGAAGTGGAGTAGTAGACGCAGTGCTAATCTACTTATTACTAACACTATTGTTTTGTATATATCTTCAATATACTTTTTTCAACCGACCTTAGTTTTCCGTGTCTTTCTGGTCCCTAAACATGCCACATCACTAAACCCTTTCCCCCAGTGTCTGTTCTTGTGCCTTGCTAAGTTAAGCTTAGTAAATATCATAAAATAATAATTTCCCTCCCTCATCTCCGATGCGATAAATTAAAACTCCCGATCGACTTGAGAGTCCACGATCTTCCACCTACATTGGGCCACATAGATGACCCAAACGGACGTCGCCGTTTTTCGTTTGTGCCTTTGCCAAAATCATGTTTCGTATGATGATTCTATTCAAGTGTCATCATCTTTGTTATTCTAACATTTATTGTTTGAAATAAAAGATCGGTCGACTCTTTTTGTTTGGGGACCCTTCCCCCCGCCCCCCCAGCATTTCTTGGGAGACGTTCTAGTCGGCCTCATTTTCTCTGAGACACACACCCGGCCCTAGCCTCTCCCAACCACAGATTCTAGATCCCATTTTCTCTTGTTCGTCATCTTCAGTTTGATCCCCCGCCTTTCGTTCCCGGAAAGCTGTTGTCCGATTATCCAAGGCTGATTTTTACTTTGAATGTTCAAGAGTCCATTTAAGGAGGAATTTTTGGCATTAACGAGACTACAGTAGTTGAGTCAAGCCAATCTTTGAATACTCGTACTGAACATTCAGGAACAATCAACATATTATGGGACTTTTAACTATAGTAAATTATCTTAACAGAAAAACTGACACTAACATATTTGTGCGCGTTATATATATATATATATATATATATATATATATATATATATATATATTAAAGAGAAGGGGTTATAGTTGTTCCAACGAGAGAAAAGTGTATATATTAAAAAGAAGAGAGAAACCGCAAACGTTTTAATGTGGTTGTAATGTGGATTTAAAAAAAAATATATTGTGCTTTATATTTTTATAATTTTGCGACTGGGGTTTCCGGTCTCGCGACCTTCATCAGGCAAAGAGGGGATATTTACACATATTATAAAAACGAATTAATTTTTCTTATGTTTTTCGATGTTAAACTTTCTTTTTGTGTGTGTTAATGACAAGACATAAAAACAAGATAAGGAAAACTAAAAAAAAAAGCTTTGCGCTTCCTCTCTTCTTTTTAATATATACAGTTTTCTCTCGTTGGAACTACTATAACCTGTGCTTTATACATAGATATTTGTATGCGTTATATATACATACATACATACATACATACACACACACACACATACACATGCACACACATATTTAAATATAACTTGTTTCTGGAATATGACTTTGTACTTTTAAGTATTAGGTTGGTGCAAAAATAATGACGTAATAATGTCGTTTTTTGACCTATTTTTAACGTAAAGAAACGACATTATTACGTCATTATTTTTGCACCAACCTAATATATTTTGTATGTTTAAGTATAACTTTATATATTTTAAAGTTCCTTTAAACCTTTTTTATACCCATCTTAGTTTTAAATTAACATTTATTTCTTCATATAATCCCAAATTAATGTCATAAGGTTAATATCCTGGCTTAATTTTATAAAACCTTTTCCCTTTAAGACAAATACTTTCCACCCTCCACTGACGCCTGACTCGTGCCTTTCATCTGACTGAAACAATGAAATGGATAAATTCTGTATTAGTTTTTCAACGTTTTTTTTTTGTAGGTTTTGCAGTTAAATTTCTTATTACGACACGAACCCAGTCTATAATGGGGTCGAATTTTATTTTTTCGTCTGTCGAAATAAGTTTATTCCCCATATGAGGTGATCTTGAATTTTATTGTGTATTAATTTTTGCTCTGTAATAATAAATACATTGAGCTCTTTTGTGGATCAGTTTTAATATTTTATATTACTAGGAGCCACTAGGATTATATACCAATGGATTACCTTTTCTATATATTCGACTCTCCCATCGTATTCGACGTATCAGGGACAAGCAGCTCATTTCCAAGGAACCGAAGCCAGAAACCAGCACATGTGATTTGATTATAGTAGCGAAGGTTTTGTGCCGAACCATCCATACTTTTTGAAGGGCCGAATACAGGGACCTGGTGCATTACGTGCCACAAGGTCCCCAAACGACCTTTCACAAGTTTTGAATTCAGAGTTGTCCTTCTCTTAGGTCAGTTGCCGTCCAAGAACCCTTCTATTTACCCATAGCTGGAGGGAGATGAAGAGGATTCATACATTTCCCAAGAGTATTAGCACGTAATTGAATGTAATGTATTCGACTGGAATTCGAACTCCGATATCCATTACACCAATTATTATTACTCATTATTCCGTCTTTACTATCTATCTATCTATCTATATATATATATATATATATATATATATATATATATATATATATATATATATATATATTTAGTTTATGCAAAACTAGGTAATCCGTGTGGGTAGACCCAAGGAGGATAATATCCAGAGAGCTCAATGTAAGATTCAGAGCAGATATGTTTGAATAAAAACAGACCACTTTAAGGTTCCATGTAATAAGTTATTTCACCACAACCCCTTAAATATATATATATATATATATAGGGCTCTGGATCATCAGACTTTACTTCCGAAGGTTGAAATGAAAAATGAAAAGAAATTTAAACATTTTTGACAGACCGCACCTAACCTAAGGATAAAGAATTTAAATGGTACATCTAACTCATTCATGTCTTCTCTCCCACCTCACTTCCTCGATTTTACATATGCTTGGTGCGGTCCGTCAAAAATGTGTAAATTTCTTTTCATTTTTCATTTCAACCCTTGGAAGCAAAGTCTGATGATCCAGAGCCCTATATATATATATATATTTAGAGAGAGAAAGAGAGAGAGAGAGAGAGAGAGAGAGAGAGAGAGAGAGAGAGAGAGAGAGAGAGGGAGACAGCATATTGCAATTCAAAAATGTTTGATTGAATGATATAGACATATTGATTCTTATTTTTTTACTGATTCTTTTCAGTTGTCTCATCAGTTTCTTGGTGTTAAAGTCAACGAAAATAATAAACAAAAACTTCAAATTCTCGAGGCCTTCTAGATCAAGATCAAACAGCCAACATACACCAAAATGCATTAAAAATATAGCAACAACAAATTAAAATGTATTCAACCCATAATGCCATTTTACTTTTCTGCCAATTTCCGGTCAACTCCCTTATATTGGGACGCTTGTTTCGCAAAAATGCCTAACTGCAACGGATAAATTTTAATTTTAAAATAACTATAACAAAGCGTTTTTTTTTAAAAAAATCAGTTACAGTGGAATTCAGATTTCATTGCAGTTACAATAAGTTTGTCTGCGCAATTTATCCCTGATGAAGATCTTTAAAAATGTCGAAGGTATATAGGTTACAAAAAAATCAACGGCGCCTTCATTGATGAATTTCATCTTAACTGATTAGACAATTGAAAGGATCGTTATCCAAAATAAGTAGACACAATGCATCTATATTATTCAATGAAACATGTTTGAATATATATATATATATATATATATATATATATATATATATATATATATATATATATATATATTACATAAGAATTAATTTTTAATCCGATGTTTTTATCACTTCAAGCGTTATTTATATGTGGTCCGGTCACAGGGATCTGATATTCTCTATGGCCAAATGAGAAAACAGTGGTTTGCATTACAAAGAGTTGGTTCGTCGCAGTTTCAAACACTGTCGGAGAGCAGGTTTTCTTATATATATATATATATATATATATATATATATATGTCAGGTCATCCCATAAGTTCTGTCCGAATTTTAAATTTTTGTTAAAATGAACGAAATTTAAAGAGTATTTTATAATGTCTAATGAAGCTGAACATTATTTTTATGTTTAGATGCTAAATGCATTATCAAATTTTATTTCAGAGAACGATAAAATTAAATTTTGCTTGATTAAAACCCTGCTAACATGGAAGTACCCAAGAATCATTTGAGGCACATAATGCTTTATGAGTTCAAGAAAGGAAACTCAGCAGCCGAAGTGGCTAGAAACATTCACTCAGTTTATGAAGAGGAATGTGTGAATGAAAGAACTTGCAGAAAATGCTTTGCAAAATTCAGAGGTGGAGATTTCACCCTTGAAGATTGTTGCGGATTCCGCGATGAAATTCGGTCTCCAATGAATGACAAACGCAAGACTTAAAGATAAGAAATTAAATGTATTTACACAGTAATACAAAGGGTAATACTGTTAGTAAATCCAGGAACGCGGTTAGTATTAATAACATATAGATATATAAGTCTCGAAGTAAGACTTCCTTAGAGTCGGGCATGCTTGTAACTGTGACTTCTACAAGCGGTTACCTCACACTATTACTCTACCTCCAACTCAGTCTCAATCTCAATCTCTATCTCCGTTCCGAACGTATATTCTGACTGACTGTGGATATTTAACGGCAGCAGTCCCAGTAACACTTTGGTCGAGTCCACTTATATCAAAAAGAGGTGTACCCCATAACAAAGATGACGATCGAACCGGACGTCCAGTTGAGTTTGATGAAAAGCTTCTTGAAGCAGCCCTTGAAGAAAATCCTGCTTTATCAGTTGAGGAATTGGCAGTGGTTCTCAGTTCAAACCATACAACTGTTCATCGTCATCTTCAACAACTTAGAAAAGTTCCTAAACTTGGAAAATGGGTGCCTCATGAATTGTCTGAAAACAACCTCAAATCCCGAGTTGACATCTGCTCTTCTCTCCATTCTCGACAACTTGTTTCACTTTTTTTGGATAGACTTGTGACTGGCGACGAAAAATGGATCTTTTATCGAAATGTTAAGCATCGTAGACAGTGGCTTGGTAAAGGGGAAGGACCCCAGCCACAGCCGAGAAGGGAACTTCATGGCCAAATGGTTCTTCTTTCAATCTGGTGGGATCGCCAAGGAATAATCCACTTTGAATTCTTACCACCTAATGCAACAATTAATGCTCAAATACAGTCAGCAATTAGAGCGTTTGAACCAAGCTTTGAGGAAAAAAAGACCTGCTCTAGTGAATTGAAAAGGAGTGGTGTTTCATCAGGACAATGCGCGGCCCCACACAGCAAGTATCACGTCACAAAAGATCGAAGAACTTGGTTGGGAGAAAATTCCTCATCCATCTTATTCTCCCGATCTTGCTCCTTCAGACTACTATTTGTTTCGTAGCTTACAGAATAATTTGGAAGAACCAGCTTTTGTAACACAGGAAGAGGTTAAAACTGACATTTGTGAGTTCTTCGAATGAAAGCCAAAAGAATTTTACAGTAGCGGAATTAGTAAACTTGTTAATAGATGGAAGGAAGTCATAGATAATCAGGGAAAATACATTGTTGATTGAATCTGTAATTAAATGTAACATTTGGTCACTTGTTTTCTTTATTCAAAATTCGGACATAACTTATGGGATGACCTGATATATATATATATATATATATATATATATATATATATTCAAAAAATTTAAACCAGACCTCAATAAAATGAATTACGAATACTCCACAGACAATTTAAAATGTGTACAATAGATAGACTTTAGATGTTAGCGCTTGTCATTAATAGTTTTTCCTTTTATCTAACAAGTACTTAAGTCCGGATTTTTTTCCATAGCATAACTAGTTACCTTTCCTTAAACGGTGTGCGCGTCACCCAAGCCATGACATAGCATTCCTGACTCCACATATAAAAATGGTAATTTTCGGATGACGACAAAAAATTTTGTCTTTCACAACTATGAGCACTAAATTCTTACTCTATAATTAACAATATCTTGATGATAACATTATGTTATGTCGAAAGTACTCGGAAATAAATACAACATGAGCAAACACTGTGTTTTACTCTCGTCTTTTAATAACCGCACAAAAAAGCTTATCCGCGAATATGAAATGATCCTATCGAAAATAAGCCGACAGAACATGTCTAAATTATTTAACGAAACCTGAAAACTATAATCGTATGCCGCCATGGTCTATTTGTAAATGAGATGACGTCTTGATAATATCCGCCCGCTTAGACGATCCCTGCGTGTGACACTGTTAGGAATTGCCTGAAGGCCATAACACTGGCTGACTGAAATCTTGTGATGAAATTGGGTAATCGAAATCGTTTGAAAGTTATGGAGGCCAATGATTTCAGCATATTGGCCATGTTTAAATTGATGATTACGCTTGTGTTCTATCTCTCAGAAATTGTAACTAAGGCCTTCTCAACGTAGTTGTAGTACAAACTACAGGTTAGCTCTGTGGGGCTTGAAGATACACAAATCTACCTGAACAGTTGCGATTATCCTGTTATCCTACCCCAGATATACATCTTTTTATACATGATTCGCTAGCGCTTCGATGTGGTATAATTGTTAGCAAGCTTGTCTTCCTCAAACAATTACGAGTGAATGAACAGTTCGATCCTTCCTGTCTGCCCCATACTTTCGACCTTGTTTCTCATCTAAGCTTCGATTAGTAAAACACTTTGGGACACTTCGACATGTTGTGATGGTTAACAAGCTTATTTCTCTAGATCAATTACGACTGAATAGTGAATTCGATCCTTAATACTTTCGACCTTGTTCTACATGTAAGCTAAGCTTAGTAAATCGTTAGGATACTTCTACACGGTGTAATAGTTAACAAGCTTGTCTCACTCGACCACTTATGACTGAATAGTAAGTTCAGTTCTTAGTAGCTGCCCAATTCTTTTTACCTTGTGCCACATGTAAGCTACGCTTAGTAAATCACTATACATCATCCGCATATAAGCCTCAGATTCTTATTTTTATTCAAGGTGAATTTCTACATTTTATGAATCAATTGTTTAATTCGGGTCATATTATTTCATCAAGTTAATCACATATATAATCAATAAAATCATACAAAAATGAATTTACTGTTTACTTAATATCAGATTTAAGGATGTTTTAAATTTATTCAACCTAATATGCTTTAATCGTTACCGGGTCGTCCTTTTGTCGCTTCTGAAAAATTTGAAAGTCAAACAAGAATAATTATTATCTAGTCAGATTCTTTTAACATTATGAATGTCCACTCGTTAGATTCTGTTATTACACCGAAGAGCATGTTTTCTGTTCTGCTATTTTTCTTTTCGTGAATGTCTGCTGCATCCGAGTTCTACAGTTTTTCATTTTCTACATATTTCTCATTAGGTTTACATCGCCTGTCTGCTTGCAGTTAATTTTTTCGTATTTTACGCAGCATAGCACAAAGCCAAATTTGACTGTAAGAATAATGAGCAGAAAAATTGTGTTTTTCTTTCAGCTTTTCAAGTGATGAGAGCCTGCATATATGTTCTCCTTCGAATTAGTATTTTGTTTTATTAACTCGGACAGAGCGTCGACATCTGATCTGGTCTCGCTAAGACTTAGGCATCTAGCTCAAGTATTGAATTTGGCTCCCATATATATTGTGTTACCTCTGGATATGCAAGTAGCGTAAAGGTTATTGCGAGAATTGAAATCGGTGAGCCGAGTTTGTTAAGTTCATTTTTATTCTAATGCACTTGCAAAAAGGAACGACCTCATCTCTTTTCAGCTGTGCTTATGGGCTAAATAGTAGAGTAAACTTGGTTTTCTAGTCTGGATTGTGATCCAGTCTAGGAGAAGGATCAAATCTGCATTCAAAGCCGCCGCAGGACAACGAGAGTGTACACCCCGAACGAATTTTCCGGGTCAGTGATTACTACTTGCTGTCAGTACAACCTGACGCATGTCACCAAGTGATTCCCATTGTGCTGAAAAAATGCCACAAAGGGAAAATACTTAGCATGGGACACCAACAATCTCATGGGTCATTTTTGGAACTGCTCATCTTTGACTTGAGTCTTTCGTGTAGATGAATGGCAAATTAATTTTGAGTATGAAGAATTCTTATAAAAATGGTTTTCCCCAATCCGATACAAGGCCGTAAATATTAATAACGTGATGCAAGACTTGTTTGATATCTATTGCTTTACGACAGGCTCCCTTTGAGAAGAAACAGTACGCATTTAAAATAAGCAGAGTGAGTTTAACTTCCACTGGTGTCCATTTCACCGAAACTGAGTTTAATTTACGAGGATTTTCTTTTTTATTTCTTTTTAAGAAAACGCAAAACACCCTTGTTAGACCGTGTATCTAAAATAATCGAAAATAGTCCTATCAATAATTTCTGCAAACTCAGCATCCACTCAGCAAAATGTTATTCAGGGATGCTTCAAAGATTTCCTATATAACTCCACACAATCTATGGTAAGCGACCAACTCTACTACATCTCAATTTTCATAAGATTGTATTCATATAAAATATAAATTTTATTGTAACCTAATTATATACAATAATGGATCATATGCAATATAGGTGAACAATTCAACTAGAAAAATTGAAAATAAACACAATATATCTAAATACAAATTAGAGCAATTTTTTTCACCTAAACCAGTGATTTTTCTTGTTAAAATATTGAACAGATTTTCCCCATTCAACATTATGGATGAAAAATAGTGAATTTTATATAGTGTTTTTTTGTTTTTCTTTTTTTTCACGACTTGGCATGTGCAAAAGGAATTCACAGATTTGGACGAAAAAAAGAAAAAAACTCAGAATGAAGTCAAAATCCGCAAAAAAAAAAAAAAAAAAAATCATCATTTAATAGTCCGTTGTGAATAAGCTTAATTTATAAAATATATAAATAAGGTAGAAAAAAAGTAAATGCTGATAAGTTTGCGAGGGTAACAAAGCGGTGCTCGAGGCCCCCAATCAGGATGACTGGGGTGTTTGGGGGTAGTACGCACTGGTCCTGATGATATATATATTTTACAAGTATGTTCATATGCCGATAAGTTGGTAGATAATTTACAGGCATATTCTTGTAAAATATACAAGTATACGTTTACAAGTATATCCTTGTAAAATATACAAATATACTCTTTACAAGTATATCCTTGTAAAATATACAGGTATACACATTATAAGTATATCCTTGTAAAATATACAAGTATATTCTCCACAAGTATATGCTTGTAAAATATATACAAATCAATAAACCAAGAACACTCTTAATAGCTCATCATGAAATGCCGGTCATAATCAAGGCATGATATACTCTTATCGTGATTCTAATTTGGCTCTGATAGACACTGGCAGAATAAGCGTCTCTCTTTCAACAAATTACCTACACCATTTGTAATAGTATATATGTCTGTATGATAGAAGTAGTTTGCTTTGTTACGATACTCATATTTCTAAAGGAATGATTTGTATATCGCCTAGAACCGTCCACAGGTCAATATAGAACGATAATTGATGGCAAGAGACAAACAAAGGAATATGTATGTATGTATATATATATATATATATATATATATATATATATATATATATATATGTGTGTGTGTGTGTGTGTGTGTGTAAATATAAAAGTGAGCATTGAAGTCAACACTTGGAGGCGACAGGCTGTTTCATGCCGGACGCAATCGTCTGTCGCCTCTCAGTGTTGACTTCAATGTTCATTTTTATATTTACACACGCTCTGTCTCTGATATTGAGCACTTTATCCCATAAATATAGCACACCTTAAAAGTATATTTCTTCATATATATATATATATATATATATATATATATGAATGTAATGAAATGGATAAATATAGGTAAATGTATGAGCAAGCGTTCGTTTACAAATACATATATATATGTGTGTATGTGTGTATATATATATATATATATATATATATATATATATATATATATATATATATATATATATATATATCCTATCTTTCGATACGTGACTGATGGTGTAGATTTTTTCCCGCAGTAGTTAGCCATTTTTTTCTGCAGTAGGCCAGTTGCCATCAAAGGTTATAGAGCTCGTCTGTCCTGCTATATAATTCTTACTTTCACTCTTAAATGTTAATCAGGACCTAAATCCAGAATTAAACTTAAGTTCATTTAAATACTTAACAACTATAATAATAATCCATCCTAACGATAAAATATCTTGCGATAAACAGAAATATTAAACAAACAGTGTCACCCCAAACTTGCACCTGGAAACTGTGAATAGCATGAAACTTCGAGCTGTGAAATCAACGTAGGGTATATATATATATATATATATATATATATATATATATATATATATATATATATATATATATATAATAAAGAAGTAATTATACAAAGAAATAATTATCAATATGAATGTGAAATGACGAAATCACTTCACTAACAAAAATTAATGAGACATTAACTTATCAATTCTTTGAATAGCGCGATCCTTATAATTGAATTGTTGACAGATAGAATTAATGATACTGGACTGAGTACCTTCGACAATTTCAAATTGTCATCTTCAGGGCGTAATATTTCTATTTACAGGTAAACACCAAGACGAAATAAATGTAGTGTAGACCGAAAGATTTTTATATATATATATGTTATTTATCAACAGTTATATTATTGTGGAATGTGCGATGCGGCAACGCTAGAGTTCTTGTTTAAATGATTCATTTGAGAATTTCGTTTGAATTTAGTAATGTGATAAATCCACACCCATATATATATATATATATATATATATATATATATATATATATATATATATATATATATATTCAAGGTGTTCTTGAAAATTTCTTGGCTAGAACTGCAGCTCCAAGTCCAACTAAAATCTTTAGAATTTTTTATAACAAGAAACGGTCCGAAGATTTTCCATCACAATATACAGATTGATCTTGTAGGTGTTGTAAAAACAAAAATGTACCTGAGTGGGCGTCTACAACAGGGAACGCACCCAGAAAACAGTAGGCAGCCAGTATTCTGCTGTTCATATATGTAAGTCATCAAAATATCAGACTAAAAATAAATCTATTTCGAAATTGTTTTTTTCAAGTTTCGGATACGAAACTGGGCGAATATGAGAATCCGCAAAAATATGAAAAAGAAATATAAAACCTTGCTGGGCTGTCGGATCAAACGATGGTTTCTCCTACAAAGGGGTACAGGTTCGAAACCTGTCGGTGAGCACATTTTCACGCTTGCATAGGTCGATGGAAGAAATAAACACTGATTAAAATTTAATTAAAACTTAAATTAAAGTAAAAACGAATTGGCTATTTCAAACATTTTTTCTAAATAAAGAAAAAGGAGAGACGTGTAGAAAAGTTAAGAGAGGAAGAGTGAGAGTAAAAGAGAGAGAGAGAGGGGGGAAGAGAGAAAACAAGAGATAGAGAGAGGAAGGGAGAGAGCAAGAGTCAGGAAAGAGTGAGAAAAAGAGCAAGAGAGGAGAGGGAGACTGAGAACAAGAGAGAGAGAAGAATAGAGACCAAGAGAAAAAGAGGACGATAGGGAGAACACGAGAGAGAGAGAGAAAGATAAAGAACAAGAGAAAGAGAGAGGAAGAGTGAGAACAGAAAGAGAAAAAGTGTGAGAACAGGAGAGAAAGAGAGAGAGAAAGAGAGAGCAAGAGAGAGAACAAGAGGAAGACAGAGAGGAGGATAGAGAAAAAGAGACACGGAGAGCTAGAGTGAGAAGAAGAGAAAGAGATAGAATAAGAGAAATAGAAAGGAAGAGTGAGAAGAAAAGGAAGAGAGAATAAGACAGAACAAACGAGACAGGAAGAGAGAGAACAAAAAAGAGAGAGCAAGAGTGAAAACAAGAGAAACAGATAAGAAGTGGGAGAATAAGAGAGATGAAGAGTGAGAGCAAAAGAAAGAAAGAAGAAGGGAAAAACAAGAGAGAGAAAGAGGGGGGGGAAAGAGAGACGAAAAAAGTGAAGGAAGACATACAGTGAAATGAAGGATGAAAATAATGACGTATATAAAGAAGATTGAGGATGTGGCCTTTGTACAGAAATAGAGATATAAAGGAAAGTTGGGCAAAGGAGTAATCAAGGAAGAGAGAAAAAAAGAGAGGAAAAGAGAGTGAGAAAAGGGAGAGGAAAAGAGAGTAAGAAAAGAGAGAGGAAAATAGAGTAAGAAAAGAGAGAGGAAAAGAGTGTAAGAAAAGAGAGAGGAATAGAGTGTAAGAAAAGGGAGAGGAAAAGACTGTAAGAAAAAAGAGAGGAAAAGAGTGTAACAAAAGGGAGAGGAATAGAGAGTAAGAAAAGGGAGAGGAAAAGACAGTAAGGAAAGAGAGAGAGGAAAAGAGTGTAAGAAAAGGGAGAGGAAAATAGAGTAAGAAAAGAGAGAGGAAAAGAGTGTAAGAAAAGGGAGAGGAAAATAGAGTAAGAAAAGAGAGAGGAAAAGAGTGTAAGAAAAGAGAGAGGAAAAT
>OZ010606.1:57770221-57777721 GCA_963932145.1 Acanthosepion lycidas | reverse complement strand
AACGAACTCAAACTTTTAATAACATTGGCGACGAGGATGTTTGAAACGAACTCACACGGAAAATAACAGTGGCGACGAGGATGTTTGAAACGAAGTCAAACGGAAAATAACAGTAGCAACGAGGATGTTTCAAACGGACACACACGAAAATAACATTGGCGAGGAGGTTGTCTGAAACGAACTCACACGGAACACAACCGTGGCGACGAGGATGTTTGAAACGAACTCACACGGAAAATAACAGTAGCGATGAGAATGTTTGAAAGGAACTCGAACGGTACATAACAGTTGCGACAAGGATGATTAAAACGAACTCACACGGAAAATAACAGTGGCAAAGAGGATGTTTGAAACGAAATCAAACGGAAAATAACAGTGTCGAGGAGGATGTTTGAAACGCACTCACAAGAAAAATAACGGCGACGACGATGGTGTTTGAAATGAACTCACACGGAAAATAACAGTGGCGACGAGGATGTTTGACAAGAAATCACACGGAAAATAACAATGGCGACGAGGATATTTGAAACGAACTCAAACGGAAAATAACAGAGGCGATGAGGATGTTTCAAACGAACTCACACGGTTAATATTCGCGACGAGGATTTTGAAACGAACTCAAACGGAAAAAAACAGAGGCGACGAGGATGTTTGGAACGAACTCAAACGGAAAATAACAGTGGAAACGAGGATGTTTGAAACGAACTCACACGTAACAAAACAGTGTCGAGGAGGATGTTTGAAACGCACTCACAAGGAAAATAATGGCGACGACGATGGTGTTTGAAACGAACTCACACGTAAAATAAGAGTTGCCACGAGGATGTTTGAAACGAACTCAAACGGAAATTAACAGAGGCTACGTGGATGTTTGAAACGAACTCAAACGGAAAATAACAGTGGCAACGAGGATGTTTGAAACGAACTCAAACGGAAAATAACAGTGGCGATGAGAATGTTTGAAACGAACTCACACGGCAAATAACAGTTGCGACGAGGATGTTTGAAACGAACTCGAACGGAACATTCACACTGATTTCTTCTCTCCCTTTTGCCTTCAACATCGAAAACGCCAAACTTGTTTTCTTCATCATGTCTTCGAGTAATTTCATCCATTTTTGATTCTAAATACCAATCTCCTTTTTGTTTCTATTTTCATTAAAACTTCCTGTTACATGTCGAGCCCATGTATTTTCAATAACCTTCTAATAAGACTTTAGACATCAAAAATATAATTCATTTCCATTACTATATTTCCTTGTCACTGTTCTGCTAACCAGTTACTCGATCTGCTTGTAATCTGTTTTCCTCTATCTCTCTTGCCTTAACCAGTGTGTCAAATTTTCTTAGCCCTCTTTTCTCTTTATGTCCCCTTAAAATTTCAACTTCTTCTTTCTAATGTTAACTATAAGTTACTTTTTTTTGTTACTGTTTTCACTAAAGCTTTATCGTTGCTCACTTCCGTTAATCTCACATAAATGGCAACCGTTTGTGTGAAAGTCTCCCGGATGCGGAAATAACCTATGTCGGCTCTCTGATCTCGAATAATGGAGCGCTAAAATAAATATACACATTTTTTTCTCTTCAATAAACTTTTCAGTTATCAACTTTTAAAATTTGAAAGAAAATTTCAAAATATATCATAAATAATTTCAAAATATATCATAATTTACGAAATCTGATCGTGGTAAATTGAATCCTTTTCCTTTATCAAAATGTTACTAACCTTCGTTAAGTTTTAAACCAGTAAGTTATGTCGATGAAGTACGGTTCAAACGATTTTTTAATCGGTATGACCCCAAGAAAGGCAGCAAAGCCACTAGAACGCAAGCGGTTAGGAGAGTGTGGAAAAATTAGGATCAGAATCATTAATAATGAGTTGAAAGAGGAAAGAGTAATCAGGAGGATAGTAGATAATGATTGACATTTCATTTAATTTTTTGCAGGCTAAAGTTAGCTGGAAAGCATCAAGCCGGAAGGGAAGTTCTACAAGCAGGAAATGCAAGAAAAGAAACTGTTAGGATAGAACTTATGGTTACATTTAGCCAATTAAACTGTAAATTGACGAAATCTCGACGCCAGTCTAGTAACGCGCTTAAATTCAAAAACTCTAGGTACTATAGCGAAGTGGGTTCGAAATCAAGTCGGGTTCGTAAGAAATAGATTTCAATTTAACATAAGAAATTTCTATCTTGATCTCTGAGGAAGCTGCACTAAAGTGAAACGTGTTAGATTGGAACCCGTTTCCGACTTGTTCTTTAGCCAATCTTTTTGTCGGATTCCTATCCATATTTTATCTATATTTAATCTTCTATACATACACATACACATACACATACATGCACAAATACACACATATCTATATATAAATAGTTCATGTATATGAATCTGTACACGGAGTCTCTCTTCACACACACACAAGCACACGCACACACACACACAGAGAAATAAAAAGATGATCTCACTTGTTGTGACTTGAACAAGTTTTCCTCTCTACTGTTCCCACTTTTTAAACATTCACCGTTCTCTTGATGGTTCTTGAATGGTCTTTGAAGATGGAAGCCAGAGGATGAATGTTGGTAGTATTACTTAAGCTTTGAATGATCTTTTTCCTCTCACCATTGCTCAGTTGAGAAAACATAGTGCGACTGACGCAAAACGATTTTAACTTGTTCTCTTTCTAGGTGAATAACTCAAAGTGTTTTTCAATGATTCTTAGGGTATTAGGTTGGTGCAAAAATAATGACGTATCAATGTCGTTTTTTGACGTATTTTTTAAGGTCAAAAAACGACATTATTACGTCATTATTTTTGCACCAACCTAATAAATCGTATTAAGATAACTAAACGTCTTTACCTGGAAAAATGAAACTCAATTAGATTAGTGTTTTTTAGATATAAATTTTATGGGATGGACAATCATCGTATGATGTTACACGATTTGAACAATTTTGCTGTTTGCACGGTATATATATATATATATATATATATATATATATATATATATATATATATATATTGTTTAAAGTTTGATAGATTTGTAGACGAAGAGTGGTAAAAATCGGGGACAGAGCTTTTGCAAATAAATACTCTGCAGACATAAAAATTTAAAAAATGTATGCTGGCTATTGGTCTCTTAAGGCGTGGAACCGACACTCACCAAGCAGTGTTGCTTTCTATTTCTACACTGTTTATTTATATATACAGTGTGCATCAATTCAGAGGAAAAAATTTTTTTTTTTAAAAAGAACATAACTCTAAATACATCAAATGATTTGTACAATAGCTTCATTTGTTGTGTGCAACACATCTAGACGATGCTCAAGTTATGTTTTCTCTACTACACTTTCTGTTTTCCATAACTCTCTTGTACCAGACACGGATACTAACAGGAAGTGTTGACTTTTGTCATATTTTGTACTTTACTTCCGCTCAACATCAGTCGGCCGATTTTTCAAAAAAATAAAGTGTTCTGTTCGAAATTCCAACGTATATCACCTGAAGAAGGCCGGAATGAATAACGGTCGAAACGTTTCGAATGTGGCAATAAAGGTGAGAACAACAGTCCGAACAATGTAAATAGTGAAAATAAAAATTAAAACTTTAATAATATTTCTTTAACATGCAAAGTGTATTGATTGATCTTAAGTTTAATGGATACAATAAACCGTGGAAGATGTAGAGATAATTTATGGATACATACACCCCTTCTTTCTTTCTTTCTTTCTTTCTTTCTTTCTTTCTTTCTTTGCTCCTCCATTTTGTTTGTTTGTTTGTTTGTTTGTTAGTTTCTTTCTTTCTTTCTTTGCTCCTCCATTTTGTTTGTTTGTTTGTTTGTTTCTTTCTTTCTTTCTTTCTTTGCTCCTCCATTTTGTTTGTTCGTTTGTTTCTTTCTTTCTTTCTTTCTTTCTCTCTTTGCTCCTCCATTTTGTTTGTTTGTTTGTTTGTTTGTTTCGTTGTTTCTTTCTTTCTTTGCTCCTCCATTTTGTTTGTTTCTTTCTTCGCTTTCCCATTCTTTCTTTCTTTGTTTGTTTGTTTGTTTCTTTCTTTCTTTTGATGAAGAGAGGACAATAGAAGAACAGTTTTAAAAGGAGACTGAAGATAACGACTGAGATTGCATTTAAATTTTTGAAGATCAAATTTGACTAGAAAAGTAAGTAGGCGAAGGAGAATTCTACAAGTGATTAGTACGAGAGCGTAGAGGTTACGGTTACATGTAGCTATTTCAACTGTAAAATGATGAGACCTAGCTGCCAATCTAGTACTGCACTTAAATTCGTAAAATCGAGGAAAACTCATCAGCATAATTACCGTGAAAATATTTATAGAAAATGTAAAGTAAAGCTAGACTACGGTGTCGAGAAAGTGACTAAAGATTAGATGCCAGATTAGGAACGATAAAAATGTAGATTCTTTGAATTTTGTCAAGAATCTCTAGATAAATAGCAGAAGCACCAGACAAGATTTGGTCTCTATGAAGCAGGATACACATTTCGCTTTCTTTTGCGATTTTCATTAAAAGTCAGGAATCAATAATAAGCAATTTTAGCATCAACATGAAAATGATAGACAAAAGTGAATTAAAAATGAACAAGATATATATAAATTAAAACTTTAATAATATTTCTTTAACATGCAAAGAAGTGTATTAATTGATCTTATATTCAATGGATACAATAAACTGTGAAAGTTGTAGAGATAATTTAAGGACACATACAATCTATCTATCTATCTATCTATCTATCTTTCTATTGTGAGACCGGAAACTACCTACACAATAGACTCTTCCAGGCCTATATTAAGTAGGCGACATAGCACTCTACAGAGAGTGATAGAGAGTGACACAGAGACAGTGAGAGTCTTGTACGACTACCAGTGTTGAACACTAACTTATAATAAGCTCTGCGTACACTATCTCTGTAACCTGTTGTTAATATATCTTTCTTACATCTAATCCGTGTTCCGTGTTTTACTTCTGTGGGCCCAACTTTGGCACCCACATCCCTTTCTTATTGGATAGAATAAACTATGGAAGTTGTAGAGAAAATTTAAGGACACATACACTCCCTCTTTTTCTTTCTTTCTTTCTTTCTTTCTTTCTTTCATTCTTTCTTTCTTTTTTCTTTCTTTTTTTCTTTCTTTCTTTTCTTTCTTTCTTTACTCCTCCATTGTGTTTCTTTCTTTTTTATTGGATACGATAAACTGTGAAAATTGTAGAGATAATTTATAGACACATACACTCCCTCTCCCTCTCTTTCTATCTTTCTTTCTCTCTCTCTCTCTATCTCTGCATATATATATATATATATATATATATATATATATATATATATATATATATGTATTTCCATCTATCTATCTATCTATCTATCTATATATATATATATATATATATATATATATATATATATATATATATATATATATATATATATGTATGTATGTGCTTGTGTGTGAACACATCTATAGAAAAAAATCCAATTAAACATTTAAAGGAATGAAAAAATAACGATTAATTTTTACATAATTCTATTTTGATCTAAGTTCAGGTCAAATGTTGAGTTTTGAGCAACATTTCTAAATAGCTCTTAAAATATTTACCCAGTGTGTCAGACAATTCTTCACGTTTTGTCTAATTAGACGGCAACTCATCTCCCCTTTTTTTGCGTTCATTTGAAGATACTCTTCAGTTTTATTACGTTCTTGTCATTTTTAATTTTTTCCTATTTTCTTCCAAGGAACTAAGTCTTTATAAAAAGAAATTAAACTTCGAAATCACGGGTTGCGAGTAAAATTATTTTACTATTATTATTTTCTTCTCTCTTTTGGCAATCAATTTATCAACGTCAAAACGCTAATAAAATTCTCAACTATTTTTTCCTCATCTCAATTTGATTCTCGCTGCAAATTATGCAGGACTCTTTTACTGCATATTCGATTAACGAACACACGGACAGCAGTACAAGTACAGGAATGGACAACTCAATACCGCCGACTAAGCACCGGCGCAACTCAGGCCAGTGACAACTCAACACCAGAAAAAACAACTTTTATGATCGAATAAAAGTAATTAAGCAAGGATTAAAACCTTAATTAATGAATATTTTTCTTCAAATGTCACATTATGTAATTTATTTTTCTGAAGTAAATTGACACATAAAAATAATTCAATAGAAACACGTTTTTTTTAAATAAATTTAATTTATATTTAATTACATTTAAATACATAATTTAATTACATTTTAAATTTAAATACATTTAAATAAATTACGATCTATTTTATTAAAAATAATTTTAAACAAAAAACTGCTTGATTTTGTTTTTCATTTTTCCATTTAATTTCTTAAAAAATAATTAAAAACAAATTTGCTTATTATTCGAAGTATGAGGGCAAAAATGAAACGATTTGAAATTGAGAAGTAACTCTATTCCACAGAAGTAGATGTTAAAGATATGAGAATCTCATTGCCTACGCTATCTCACCTTTTCTTTATTTCTTGTTTTCTTGCTTTCTTTTTGTCGCTGAAACCAAACAGCGTTTTTGGTAAGTAAATTTCCTTGTGATAAAAATGCAATAGTTCATTATTTATTAGGTATTGGCAGTGCATGACGTACGTACTACCTAACTAAAGAATGACGAAATAAGGAACAAGAATAATAATATTAAAAGTGTTTATTATTGATTCTTGACTTCTCATGAAAATAGTAAGAAAAATCGGAATATGTGTCCTGGTTCATAGAGACAAAATCTTGTCTGGTGCTTCTGGTATGTTCCTAGAAATTCTTGAGAAAATTCAAGCAAAGTACCTACACTTTTATCGTCTCTAATCTCAGCTTCAGTCACTTTCCCGACACCGTAACCTAGCTTCCCTGTACCTTTTCTATAAATAACAACAACAACAATAATAATAATAATAATAATAATGATAATAATAATGTTGGAGCCCTCGGATTGATTGGAAATAGTTCCGATAGAGTCATTGAAAGGATTCCTAGTAGCCCGTACCTTAAAAAATACAAAACAATTATACTCATAAGTACAGATCATAACATTATGAAAATCTTTATCTATGGAAAATGTGTGTGATCTTTTTTTTTTTTTTTGTCAGTGCAAAATGTCATGAAGCCATTTCTAACCTTAAGTCTCTGGTTGGGACCCGGAAGGAAATTTGTATACCACAGAAACCCAAGAAATAATAATAATAATACTAAAAAAAAAAAGAAAAAGAATTTCAATAATTGTCAAATTATAAACACCCGAAAATCGAAGTAAAATATAGAGTACACTTTAAGCAACGATTAATAACGTTGTAATAAAAACAGAAGCTGAGAATATGGTCAAAATGCGTCATTGTATAAGAAATTCGGACAGAAAGACGGCTAAATTCTAAAATGATTGAAGTATTAGAATGAAAACAAACGAAGGAAATTAGTGCCAATGACTCGGCTATTTTACGTTGAGATAGTGTAGGCCTCAATGTATCAAAAAACACTAGAACG
>OZ010606.1:57740221-57767721 GCA_963932145.1 Acanthosepion lycidas | reverse complement strand
CGCTCTACATTCTTTAGTTCCAACCTTTTAAGCAGATTTCCGGTGGTGGGAAAGTGAGTGAAGCCGTGATGGTAGATCAGAAACGATCGATAATATAATAATGGAGATTCTTTTTTGGATTCTGTCATGATTCTCAAGATACTTCACAGAAAGGGCAGACCGGATCGATATTTGATCCCCCTCATACGCACCCGTAGTTTAAACTTGGGATATCTGCTAGGAACTGTACAGTAGTCCATAGTATAAAAAATACTAAGACATCGTTCAGGAACATTACTGTCGCCATACTTAACACAACGTTTCGGCCGTTGTACGCTCCGGCCTTCTTCAGGTGGTTGGAATGTCAAACTGAACCCTTTATTTCGCTCACTGGGGAAGACTGTTCTCGTTCCACGTGCCATGTTTTAATGGATGTCAATTATCAGTTATCTCCTGTTAATTAAGGACACATGGCACAGTGGATAAAGGTGTTGGTTAGATCGAGTGACAGGACCCAAAGAGTGTGAGTTAAATACGTGATTAAGGCGGTGGAGAACTTCAAAACAGGAAATAACAGGAGACAACTGATAACTGACATCCATTAGACATGGCACGTGGAAATAGAACAGTCTACCCCAGTGAGCGAAATAAAAGGTTCAGTTCGACATTCCAACCAGCTGAAGAAGGCCGGAACGTTGGAACGGCCGAAACGTTGTAATAAATATGGCGACAAAGATGAGGACAATAGTCTGAATAATGTAAATAGTGTACATAATACCTCATCTCAGAAAAAGAGACAGATACTGAAAGGCCGAAACGTTGTAATAAATAAGGCGACAAAGATGAGGACAATAGTCCGAATAATGTAAATAATGTACATAATACCTCATCTCAGAAATATAGACAGATACTTAAAGGCCGAAACGTTGTAATAAATATGGCGACAAAGATGTGGACAATAGTCTGAATAATGTAAATAGTGTACATAATACCTCATCTCAGAAATATAAACAGATACCGAAAGTCCGAAACGTTGTAATAAATATGGCGACAAAGATGAGGACAATAGTCCGAATAATGTAAATAGTGTACATAATACCTCATCTCAGAAATATAAATAGATACCGAAAGTCCGAAACGTTGTAATAAATATGGCGACAAAGATGTGGACAATAGTCTGAATAATGTAAATAGTGTACATAATACCTCATCTCAGAAATATAGACAGATACTTAAAGGCCGAAACGTTGTAATAAATAAGGCGACAAAGATGAGGACAATAGTCCGAATAATGTAAATAGTGTACATAATACCTCATCTCAGAAATATAGACAGATACTGAATGGCCCAAACGTTGTAATAAATATGGCGACAAAGATGAGGACAATAGTCGGAATAATGTAAATAGTGTACATAATACCTCATCTCACAAATATAGACAGATACTGATCATTCAGGAACTGTGAAACCCTGGCAAATAAAGGCCCATTATTCTAATTACAAAATTTGCTACTATAATGAAATAATATGAATAAATAGGTACAAATAAAAGAGATTAAAATTTACTAGAATTTGCATTTACATTAAGCAGACATTAAACGCATGAGAACGTTATTGCCTCTTCCATCTTTCCTTTCTTTCTTTCTTTCTTTCTTTCTTTCTTTCTTATTATAATGCATGTATTATTATTTCCGCTAAACCGAAACAGCGTCTCTGATATATCTTTTCCCTCTATCCTTGCAATTAAAACAGAATGGTCTATTATTTATCTTAGGCAATGGCAGGGCGTAACGTACGCGCTAACAAACAAACAAACATAGTGGAATGATTATGCTAGCAGTTTTATTTTCAATCTCATCGGGCTGATGGATTGATTGGTTGGTTTATTAATTTTCTACGGCTTATCAACCATTTGTAGGTTATTTAAAGCCAGAAAATATTTAGTAGTGTCCTTGGAGAAGAGATAGATTCATAGCTTTCCCAAGAGTATTTGTACGTAAGTGAATATAACGAACCCTACTCGGACCTCTGATTAACAATTCCGAGCCATTATCCATTACACCACCTGCACCCCCACGCTTACAACACCTAGTATTCTCCAGCGGTCATCCATCTACGTACTGACCACGCTCGACGTTGCTTAACTTTGGTGATCGTACGGTTTCAACGTGATGTGGCCGCAGGTCCGGACTGATGGATAGACTACCCGGAGTCGAAACCGTGGGAATTATTCTGTTGTTCAGAAATCCATAAATTAACAGTGAATCGAATGAGTATAAAGAGTGACCCTTGCCTCAAGGATTGTCGTTTATTGATTCGCTGATCGATCGATTTCCGAATCACAACTTTAAATGAATGAACAATGATAGAATGTCAATGGTTGCTTTCCGTATTGAAGATAAAAAAAAATTGATTTGATTTTGCAGGTGTGTTATGAGATGGACAAGTATTGATTCCCGGTGGTGATATGGGGGGGGGGTATGCCTGTTTTCAATAATCAATTGAAAATATCGATATTGTTGTGTCAAAACTTTTTAGAAAAAATATGATTATCCGAAGTAGAATTTCTAAATAAAAAAATAAAAAAAAAATAGGATTTGAAAAAAAATTAAATATAACTTTAAAAGATACAGTAACTTGATAAAAATTAATTTAAAATATGGCAACTTATAAAAATTTAGCAACCTTTAGATAATACGGACGCAGGTTCGAACACAGACAACTGGTGCATTTTCTTCATTAAAGACTCTCGAAAGTCCAAGACGGTAAACGTTAATTATTCTGTTAAAATGCAGAGTTTACTACTTAGACACGTATATTCACTCAATATAATTAAGTAAACAGTGGTTGCTGTTGTTAATGCAATACTCTTCAACTTGAATCGAGCTCTCCCAGCCACTGACGTCTTTCTTGTAGTAAAGAGGTTAAATTTGCCATCACTCTTCGATAGTTTGTTGATAAGACCTCTGATTGATACTAAATCGGTCGGGTTTCGATTCCTGCTTGAAACAATCGGATGTCTAGCTACACTGATGAGCTGCGAAACCGCCTGAAGATTGCACGTAACCATGAAACAGAGACATTCCCCTTTCTGCAGTGTACATATATACATACATATTTTTACAGAGGAGATTTCGATCTGAAGAGTTGAACACCTCGGTGTTCACGAAATAAATTATAATCGAAATGGATAATTAAAGTCTGTCTTCTTATTATCATTATAATGCTCTGTAGTATACATTGAGTTCTCCTTGGATTTATATCCTCTTCAGAATATTCCTTCTAGTCACAAACTGGTAAGACGTGTGTGTGTGTGTGTGTGTATATATATATATATATATATATATATATATATATATATAGAGAGAGAGAGAGAGAGAGAGAGAAAGAGAGAGAGACAGAGAGAGAGAGAGGGGGGATAGATAGATATGGTGCGATGGGTAAATTGTCGACATTTTTATGTTTTTATTAGGACCTTGAATAATAAGTTCTCGCTGATTTTTCATGAAAAATATTTTATTTACAAAAATTAGTAAGAAGCATGTCATTGAAAGTATTGTGCATCGCTTGCCACTACTTGTTCCTATCTTTCTGGTAGTATTTTGTATTTCATGTCGGAAAAACGACACGTCTTTTGAGGCTAACCACGAGTCAACCCATTTTTTGGCATCTTCATAAGACTGAAAGTGCTGCTCAGCCAGGCCATGTGCCATCGATCGGAACAAGTGTTAATCAGACGAGGCAATCCCTGATGTATACGGCGGGTTGAGTAGCACTCCTCATTTAAGCGTTTCCAAGTAGGTTTCCAGCCGTTTTTCAACACGTGGCCTAGCGTTGTCATGTTGCAAAACGACCTTGTCCTGTCTTTGCTCCTAAAGGGGTCGTTTTTTCCTTAATGCTCGGCTCAAACACATCAACAGTAGTTTATAGCGTTCTCCCGAGATGGTTTCGGTCGGCTTGAGCAACTGATAATAAACTAAACCCAGATGATCCCACCAAATGCAGAGCAGAAGCTTCGAATCATGGATATTCGGCTTTTCCGCCAATGATGCATGGTCGGGCTTACAACACGATATTCTACGCTTAGGGTTATCGTAGTGTATCAACTTTCCATCGCCGGTCACGATGTGATCTAAAAACCCTTTCCTGCCGATAACGCAGTTGTTAACACGTGACAAGACGCCGTTTGACGTCTCTCGGCTTCAACTCGTACGGGATCCTATGTCCATGTTTTTGAATCATACCTAATACTTTCAAACATTTCAAAACTGTTGTGTGATCAACTCCTAATGATTCTGCAAGTACAGCTTGTGCCTGACATGAGTCTTCATGAAGTAATGCCTCCAATTCTTCGTTTTCAAACTTTTTCGGTGCACCAGAACGTTTTTTATCTTCAACATCAAAAGCATTATTTTGAAGCCTCTAAACCGATTTCTGCATGTTGTTTCCGACAGAGCATGGTCGCCGTAAATCTCAACAAGAATTTTTTGTGCTTCAGCTACAGATTTCTTTTTAATAAAGTAGTGCAGTAAAATTCTCCGCAAATACACTTTCTTTGGTACGAAATTAGACATGTTGAAGGCTATGAAAAACAAAGTTGTTTACACTTCGGTGAAATGATATACACTGAATTTCAAGTACTTATTTATAGATGCATTACCATCCGGGAATACTACTAGGAACGCCATCTGTGGGAAAAAAGCGAAACTTATTCAAGGTCCTCATAATTCGCACATACGCTTTTTTTGTTTCTGATTTTGTCGGCTGCACAATATAGTAGAGTCAGTCGGGCTCCGTCTGTGAGAAAAAGAGCACCATGAAGAAATTCACTTCGCCATAAATTTCGAAAAGGCATACTATACTGCTTGGCATTCGCAACGGAAACTTCAGTAGGTACATTTCAGAGACTTTGGGTATTAGTCCGAGGACAATGCAGAGTATTCGGAAAGAGTTGGATGAGTCTAATGGTGATTACAAATGTACGCCAACTCGGAAATTTCACTCTGTTCATTCTAATAAGAAAAATGAAAATAACTCCAGAATTTTTCGGCGAGGCCCTCAAACTAAACACGGAGGCCTACATCAAGTGCCTTGAGGAGGTAGTGTTACCCTGGATCAAGAGGGTGGCGTCTGGAAAACCCTATGAATGACAAGAGAACTTTGAACCATGCCATACAAGCGGGTGAAGCCAGTCTTGACTGCCAGATAATTTCGGCGACTGCATAATCCTTACATCTGGCTACCTACAAACAAATTGCAATTCCTTGATTATTATGTGTGGGGCACAGTTAAGATAGAGATTAACAACCCTCCTTGTAACACCAAAAATGAACTGAAGTCAAGTACTAAGGGTGCATTCAACGACTTAAAGAGGAATTACAGGAGATTCCAAAGTCACCTGGAGGCCGTCATTGAAGGTAATAGCGATTTTCTTGAATAAATTTACTCTTTAGTATTTCAAGATACTTTTGGATAATTTTGGTAAATACATTTTTTAAAATGAGACGTCAGTGTTATTATAATTTTTTGTATAATTTTGACGATATTTATCCTTCGCACCGTCTCTCTCTCTCTCTCTCTCTCTCTCTCTCTCTCTCTCTCTCTTTGATTAACATTTAAGACTTAAAATAAGAATTATATAGCAAAACAGACGGGCTCTATAGCCTTGGATGTCAACTGGTCTACCGCAGAAAAAATGGCAACCTACTGCGGGAAAAAATCTGCCTCGTCAGTCACGTATCAAAAGATTAGGTTATATATATATATATATATATATATATATATATATATATATATATATATATGGTTGGATAGATGTGAGCTTGTGACCCTGGGTTTCACGCTTTAGCGATCGTCAGACAAACTGATTAATTTTTTAAAAAATTTTGGGTTTATGTAGATTATTGTGGAAGTGGTGGGGGAAACTTCGTCGTGAATGTATACATGTCATATATATATATATATATTTTTTTTTTTTTAGATATTTGTCATGTATACATTCACGAAAAAAAAAATGACATGGATACATTCACGAGACATTCACGAGACATTTCCGCCACACTTCCAATCTTTAAATTTCAACATACAAATGCGTATGTATAGACACAACACCACCCGTATACATACATATGTCATATACGAAACTGCCCACATATGTTTATATATGTATGAGTCCCGACGGACGACCAAGTATGTATATGTGTCTGCATACATCGATGTTTGCGTCAGTACGATGAAAAAACGACAAAGTTTCCCCCACCACTTCCACAATAACACCAATACACGCAATCTCCATAAAACCAAACTTTTAAAAAAAATTAATCAGTTTGTCTGACGATCGCTAAAGCGTGAAACCCAGGGTCACAAGCTCACATCTATCCAACCATATATGTTAGCTCTATCTCTGATATTGAGCGCTTTCTAATAAGTACCGCGCATATAATATATAAATAATTATACATATATATATATTTATTTATATTTATATACACACACTTTTAACACACACACACACACACACACATATATATATATATATGTATTTGTATACGAACGCTTGCTCATACATTTACCTATATTTATCAATTTGATTATATTCATATATATATATATATATATATATATATATATATATATATATATATATATATATACAAGAAGCTATGGATCAGAGCTGATAAATCCAAGAACATTTACAAGATTAATCCATCGGAATATAATCATCTGATTCTGAACAAAGTATCTAACTCTTATAAAAATGATAATAACTCCAAACACTTATCCTCCATACACAGAGAAACAGCTAAATTTGCATTGAAACACAATATTGCTGATAGAATGGGCACTACTCACTTAAAAGATGCCTACCTACTTTTTAAAGACCATAAACCTAACTTTCAAAATAATAATGGTACATTAAAGTGGTTTGTTTTTCATTACATTATATATATATATATATATATATATATATATATATATATATATATATATATATATATATATATATATAATTTATTCGAAAATAATAACATGTTATAAAATCACTACAAAAATTCTGGTGTCTTATCAAGTGAGGGTATTGAATTTGATGGTGTCCATACCAATACTTGATAAGACACCAGAAGTGTTGAAACAAAATGGCTATTTTTAAAGTGATTTTATAACATATTTATGTTATAATTTTCGAATAAATTATATTATTTGCTCTACGCCGTATTGAGCACTCTATTAAGAATAGTATTATTTTTGTTTTTGTTATTAGAATTTATTCCCTATACACCAATCCTATACTTGGGTATATATATATATATATATATATATATATATATATATATATATATATTAGGTTGGTGCAAAAATATTAGGTTGGTGCAAAAATAATGACGTAATAATGTCGTTTTTTGACGTTAAAAAATACGTCAAAAAACGATATTATTACGTCATTATTTTTGCACCAACCTAATAACATAATTTTAACGTCAAAAAACGATATTGTTTTTGCGCCAACCTAATATATATATTGAGGTTTAGTACAACTCACAGGCACACACGGACATATACATAAATACATATATAAATCATCGTCATCACAAAGGTTTGACTTCGCAAAACGTAGATCAAGAGGGATTCTCTACACGTCACTTGCAGGCAGGTTTGTGACTGATAAGTCCGATGCGGGACAGGAATACACGGTCGCATTAGTTACAGCTGAAAGTCCGGTCTGGGCTCAATGGCATAGAGTACTTCCTCTTCTGCCTCTTGTCTCTATTTAGGTATTTGCAAAGAAGAAGTCATCATGGTTGATGGTGAGACGTCATGCGTCACGGTTCTCAGCTAGGGTTGACCATTGGCAATGATTGATGTGACAGGCACCAAAGGATTTTTTTCAGGCAATCGTTGAATCGCTTCTTTGGTGACACTCTGCCGGGATAGAGCTCGACGTAGAATCAAATTTTAGGCAGGCGATGATTCTCCATCCTGCAAACTTGTCCAGCGTAGCTGGGACTTCAGCACACACACACACACACACACACACACACACACACACACACACACACATATATATATATATATTAAATAAAAACAGACCACTTTAAGGTTCCATGTAATAAATTATTTCACCACAGCCCTTTTAAAAAGGACTGCGGATCATCAGACTTTACTTCCAAACAAAAAATGAAAAGAAAATTTACACATTTTTGACGGGCCGTATTAAACATATGTAGAAATGAGGGGGAGAGAGAGAAGACATGAGTGAGTTAGCAGATATTGATACATTTAAACGATTAACTTAACGGAAGTTATATATTGATAACGAAGGGGTAGAGAAGAAAAAAACTCATAGAAAGAAAAAGAGAGAAGGAAGTTAAGAGAGAAGAGAAGAGAAGATGTCACTAATTTTCTTTGTAAAAAAAGCTAAAAATAGACGCTGTTATTTTGCTTTACTTTGAAAGTGTTATTTTGGGGAGATTATCTAGTTTTTCATAAACTAAATACATACATACATATATATATATATATATATCCAAGTATATGATTTGTGTATATGGAATGAATTCCAATAACCAACAATTACTATTCTTAAAAGAGTGCTCAATACAAAGTAGAGCAGATATAATTATTTTTTTTTTTTGATTTTGTAATTAGCAGTTTTAAATTTTGATATTAAATTTTATCATATAATTTAGTAATTATTCGTTGGAATAAATTATTTTTTAATACTAAACATCTGAATAGATATTATAACATGACTTCGTTATCGAGCTTTTTGAATTTTCCTGTACTTGTGTTCTGATTGCTCCATCTAGCCTTTGTAATAACGTTTTCCCCTTGCGTAGAATATTAATTAATTTGAAACTTTTAAAACCATTTATTTTACATTCAACGTCATCACTTGATAAGACACCGAAGGTGTTGAAACAAAATGGCTATTTTTGTAGTGATTTTATAACATATTTATGTTATAAATTTTTTTTCTTTAAAAATAAATAATTATATATATATATATATATATATATATATATATATATATATATATATATATATAATTACCTATTTCTTGATTAATATTCAGTATATACACCCTTGCGGAAATTAACTGAAACAACTGCTTTAGTTTCCTTTTTTTTTCACCATGCCATTAGTTTTAGACCGACTGGAGTGACAGGGTGTAATCGATCTCTTCTCTGTCCTCAGATTAGGTCATTTGCAGTGGTGTGCGGTGATATGAATCTATTTTCGGGGTGTATGATGAAATTAGTTTGGCCTTGAAAAATATTGCGTTATCTGCGATTGCACCAGTTTCCTCACGACCAGACATTATTGTTTCGACTGTCGATTAGTTGTCCTATAGCAATTGCCTGCGATAGAGGTTACTCCAAGGAAGCGTACGAAAATTATAACGCTGCACGAACACAATGACAATCCTTACCAGTAAGCAAATCAAAGTACTATCAACTGGCTCGCAATCTCTCCTGAATTAAATCCACTCAAGAATCTGTGGTCAGTCTGCAAGGAAAGATTTCATGGAATGGATATACGAAATAATGTGCACTGGGTCATTTTCCATTGGAAAAATACGTAAACTTAAATATTAACGGAATTATTAGTATTGTTTCAATCAATTCGCACAAGGGTGTGTGTGTGTGTTTGTGTTATATATATATATATGTGTGTGTGTGTATATATATATATATATATATATATATATATATATATATATATATATATATATATATAAAAGCAAAAGAAATGAGCCATCGAATATCAATTTCCTTAAGTTTTACTAAGTATTCATAAGCATTCGACAATGTATTTTCAAGGGTATTTGTACTCACCCGGGACTATGAGGCAATTTGCCGCATATGCATGACTTTAAAACGGGAAGAGACACAAACCTGGGCGAACTGTGATACTGAAAATAAGTCATGCAAATGTTATTAGGCACGAGTGCCGTGGTTTCTAACCTTTTCTTATCTGGCAGCACCTTAAAATCCTGATATTCTACTCACGCTCCTTGTGGATAAAACCAAAAGCTTTTGCCATAGATTCTTCTCAATCATGTTTGAAACGAGGAGTTCTCTTTTCCTGACAGTGAGGTGCACATCGAGAAGGTTTCGAAACTTGATTTTGACATGAAGGAAACTGGGGAAAAGAAACTGCGTTCACAATGATACGTTGTTGCGAATGGAGCAAGTACAGTAACGACTTTACAAAGAACTGCTTTCGAGTGCTGCTATTTGTGATATCCTCTGAATTCGCCATTTCTCGACTTCCGCTTTCTCTTACCACTTTTATCTCACTTTTTAAGAACATTTCTTGACCCCTTCTTGGCACCTTTTGAAGAACTGAATGTTACACCTCTTGGGAGAACCGGCACCCCAGGCTAACAATCATGCCACTAGAGAAAGCGTATATTTATTTCTTTTACTGAGGAAAAGAACACTAAAGTTACACAAAATAAATTTACTTATATATTTAGTGACATGAAAAGTCGCAATAAGTATTAGAATTGTGTCCATTGCTACTTATAAAGTGTGTTATCGAGTATGTTCTGACATTCACCCCGGCAGTAAACCCGAAGTTCTTGCAAAACGTATGGCTTTCCGTTATGCACTTTAGCCACAGTTAGTCAGTTATTTACCATGCGCGATACACGCTTAGGCGATCACGTATCTTTCGATACATGACTGAAGAGGCAGATTTTACCCGCAGTCAGTTGCCATTTCTTTCTGCGGTAGACCAGTTGCCATCCAAGTGTTATAGAACTCGCTCTGTTCTGCTATTTACCTATAGCTGGAGGAAGAAGAAGAGGTATTTGTGCGTAAGTGAATATCACTCAGTTACGAGCTATGCGTGATGATCGCTTAGGCGATCATGTATCTTTCAATACATGACTGAAGAGGCAGATTTTACCCGCAGTCAGTTGCCATTTCATTCTGTGGTAGATCGGTTGCTATCCAAGGCTATAGAACATGCTCTGGTCTGCTATTCATATGTGGGGAGAGAAGAAAAGGGTTCATACCTTCCTCAGGGTTAAGTGAATGTAATGGATTCGACTGGAATTCGAACTCGGCTCTCCGATTCCTCAATCCGCGGTGCTATCCATAACGCCACCGTGCCTCCTTAGCCACAAAGGTCCGATTATGCCTAGATCAGATCTTTGGTTAGACCATTCTTGTGTTACTGCAATCAAGTGAGAAAATTCTACAAGAATTTACATATGCATGGCAATGTGATCCATCTTGTTGGAATAATTTAGCTTCTGAAATATCAGATATTATGTTGCTTGTGGAACTCTCTTCCGGGTCTAAAAATTCCACTTAATTTTGATCTTCAAAATTTTAAAAGCAATGTCAATCTTTACAGTCTTCTTGATTCCTCTTCCTATATTGTTTTCCCGCCTTTATAATGTTTCCTTTTTGTTTTTTCTTATTCTTTCACACTCAGTAACCCGTTGTGATTTAGTGGTTTTACTGCCTTGCTTGGGGCGAAATGATTAAAAAAAACAAAAACGATGGGACATTAGGAAAGTAATATATTTTTCGCTATTCAGTTTTTCATAGATTTTTCGCTTTTTACATCGATTTTTGTCAGCTTTCTTGCACATCGCTCTTGTGGCAAATACTGTTAAACTGTTAATCGCTCATCACCAAATTTTACTGTCTTTGTTGTATATTTTGATTTATTTCTGGCACTATTTGGCTTTTGGGTATCCCCTCTTGCATTAGAATTCAGTTCTATTTTGTTTTCGTCATTATATATCGCTTTGGCCCATTTCTCATTATACCACAGCAGATGTTCTTTTGGCCAGTGTTTTCGCTTTATTCGATGTTTATTTGTTAATGGTGGCTTTTTCTTTACCGCAATATCTCGATTTGGATTATTTTTACATAGTATCCTTGTTAATATATGAATGAACACTTTCAGTAATAATCCTGCTTTTATTTATTGATTAACTAGCTGTTAATTTTGGGTTGGATACTGATGACCTCGCTAGCATTCTTTGATCTCTTTTTGTCTAATTTTGAAGGTTTGCTATTCTTTTTTATATTCTAAACTCTCTAAACATTAGATCTTAGTGACTCGGACAGCATGCTTTGGTATTTGCTGATCATTCTACGCGATATTTCGATTATTTTAACTCCTCCAAACTCGCTCTTCGAATTTTTAAACTGCATTAAACAAAGGGACAATTAGAAGGTACCAGACTTAATGCAATCTGTTTTTGTTTGTTTGGGTTTTATGGCATATCAACCACTGTGGGTTATTTAATACCAAATCCAGTTTATATGAATTTTAAATGCCTATTTTGTATAGAATAAAAAACGTATAGCTGGCAACATTATTGTTTAAAAAAAAACGTATAGCTGGCAACATTATTCCTTTTCTACAAAAAAAAAACTTAGAGCTGGCAACATTATCGTTTCAAAAACTTAGAGCTGGCAACATTATCGTTCCAAAAACTTAGAGCTGGCAACATTATTGTTTCAAAAACTTAGATCTGGCAACATTATTTTTCTGAAAACATTATCTGAGACCTTGCTGTTGGATGCAGTTTATCGCCATACCCAGGACGCGGATGTAGTTTACCGTCATACCCAGGACGCGGATGTAGTTTACCGTCATACCCAGGACGTAATGCAATCTGTGATTGATCCTTTAACATGAGAGATTAGCATGACTATCTTAATCCGATAGAATGTATAGCGAAAGAGATGTCAAGTGACTCGTAATGTTGACATGCCTTATTTTCAGTATCACGATATGTTTTGCACACTGTCTCTCCAACTGTGTTTGCGTGAATACGACAGCTTGTATTACAATCCCGAATAACCAGATGCGAGACTCCCGAAAGTACATTATCGGATACTTACAGACTCTTTAGTACAAATTAAGTAAACTACTTTTTTTACCTATGGTGGCTCATTTTCTTTGCGTGCTATTATATTTATATATATGAACGTCATGAAACTATAGATGGAACATAAAACAATCCATACATTCTGTTAAAAGTACAAAATAAAAAAAAAAATCCTTGATAAGGATTAAAAGTATAGCGGAAAGCGTTCGAGCATATAGAATATTCGGACAATTTCTACATAATTTATGCTCAGAAAAAAAGAAAATTATAAAAATACAAGAAAAATTAGTTAAATAAAAACTCAATCGCAGTAAATTGTCAGTCGTAAATACAGAATTATATATATATATATATATATATATATATGCACACTAAGATCTACATCAAGCACCAACAGTCTATTTCAGGCAACGCAATCTTTGGGCTTGTAAGCACACACACACAGACACGTACACACACACACACGTACACACACACACATATATATATATTATACATAAAGACACAATTTATAAAAAGAATTAAATAGCAATGTTAATGTGATTAATGTCGAAATAATTTCCACTAACAGAAGACTTAATGAGTCATTAACTTACTATCAATTCCTTGAATAATAAGATCCTTATATTCGAGTTGTCAGATGGAAGACACATGCCATATACTTTCGACAATTTCAAATTGTCATCTTCAGGGTGCAGTTTTTCCATACATAGGCAAACACTAGGATGAAATATATGTAGACAGAAAGATGTTATTTTTAATTATTTATTTCCCTGACTCAATATTGCTTAATTTCGGTGAACATGCGAGAACCGCTGTTTCAACGTGAAGTGGCCGTAAGCCTGTAAATTTACGCCTACCGTCCTGTGCATTTGACACTTTTTTTTAGACGAATACTGATTTCGGGTATTTTTCAGCGTCATGTCGGAGATGAAATACCGTCGAAGGTTCTAAAAACAAGCATGAATATTAGAGCGATAAAAGGAGACATATTAAAGTAAAAGGAGACATTAAAATAAAAGGAGACATATTAAAAAGCGATTCATATAAAAAAAAAAAAAACAATTCATAAAAAAGTGTTTCCTCTGTTCATCTCGAGGTGCTCGACAAAATCCAATCAGATATGCAATCTGATAGGTCCTGATCTGGCATCTCGTCTACAGACACTTTTTCGCAGATGTGCTGTGGCTTCCCTCTGTCTTTTCCACAAATATTCTCATGGCATCTGCTCTGACGAGCTACTTTCACTGGTACCCCAACGGTATGCATTTAAGCGTGCTACTGGGTTGGCATTTCGGTCCCATCCTTTCACTGTTGAAACAGTTAAGTGTAACCGCCTCTTCTAATCGAACAGGTTCTTCTTTTGCACTTCCCGACAGTGGAACTCCCTTCCTACTACTTGCTTATCTGATAGCAATAATCATCAAGTATTCAAATGTAATGTCAATCGACATCTTCTGATGTCTTGATCCTTCTTCCCGTCCTTCTCTATATCGTTTTTTCAAACAACCCTCTTTACTTTTGCTCTCATTCTCTGTAACGCCCTTGCCTGCTCGTGTCACTCCCGCCTTGCTTAGTGTGGTATGACATGAAATGTAAACTGTATATTTTCAACAGGTTAAGTGGTTCACAAAATCACACGGCCGCTTAGGCAAGGACACACACGAACGCCATTTTGGAAACGAATAATACACATCTCTGCTACTCTCTTGAAGAGTTTGTCGTTTTTCTCTTTCTCTTCGAGTAACGACCATTAAAAACGTCTAGATTAATTATTGCACGAGTTTAACGAAGCGGTTTCAAATAATATACAAATCTGACTCTGCCCAATTTTGAATGACCAATTTTAACCACACCCACTAGCAGTCACGTTCCCACCCAATGATCGGCTGCCATTTTTAATGTATTTCATTAAATCTGATATACATTATTTCATTCGAAAAAAACAAAAATAAGTTTTAAAAAAAGGCAGATAGTACTAACTAGCAGCATGGCCCGGCGTTGCCCGGGCTTGATTCAAAAATCGTACGACTCATACAGCAATCGCTATCACTTGACTTAAAATATTCCATGCCTTTAAAGAAGTGCCCTTTGCCGTGCTGATGTTGCTTATTTCTTGCCTATCTCACACTGCAAATTTTTTCGAAGCTCTATACTAAACATTAAATCTGTTACGAAAAAAGAACTAAACAAAATGAACACAAAACGATCAGCTTTAAAAAAGGACTCGTAACTAGAAAAACCAAATGAAAAAAGAATGTTAACAAAAATACTTTTTCACAACCAACCCAGTTCTGTGGAATCAGAATCAACGTTGAGTTTAAGCAAGCAAATGAGCCAATTGGAGTAAAGTGCCATGCAGATTTAAATTTTCAACACTTGTGACGAATGCAGATATCGATTTTTTTTTGCATGCTAGCATGCTAGTTAACATTCGTGTCAGTCAGCTGTTGGCTCTCACGCTGGCTAATAGAATCTTCCTGCCTACCCGTGGCAGCCAGCTATTGGCTCTCACTCTGGCCAGTAGAAAATGGCCGCAAACTACATGAAAACTGCCACAGAAGCATGAAAAAATCGATTATTTCCACTATCGATGGGAGTTGGGAAATGCAAAGTCGGTCTTGGCCTTCCCACTAACTTGGAGCATGTGCATGTAAATTTTGATGCAAATCCGTCGAAAATTGCGACCGTGCATTCGTTACACACACACACACACACACACACACACACATCCTGCCTTTTATAGATAGAAATAATAAGGAAATGATGGCATAAAATCTCCTTGAAATCTTTGTTCTTTTTTCGTAATCTACCTTTTTAGCTAGTGTTAATTTTAGGGCGGGCGTTGCGATAAAGCTGAAAGTTGGGGGTGTCGCAGGTTCGACAACAAGTGCTGGGTAAGTTGTTATCTCGAAAATAGGATTATAACTGTCTTTTTTGAAAACAAGAACGGCTGTGGTTAATTCGAAAATCGATTTAGCTCATAAAACTATCATGTTTAAGACTCTTCTATTTAACAAGTTTGTATCTGCCTTATTATAAATCATCATCGTCGTCGTCATCATTCTCATCATCACCACCACCATTACCACCACCACCACCACCATAACCACTATCATCATCATCATCATCATCACCACCATCAGCATCATTATCATCACCACCACCGCCATCGTCACCACCAACGCCATCATCACTATCACCACCAACGCGTCCTAGGTAAGAAGATAAACTACGTCCGCGTCCTGGGTAAGACGATAAACTACGTCCGACAGCAAGGCCTTTGATCAGACAGAGGGTTTTGAAGAGTTTGGAACCACTTCTAAATTGCTTGCGATCCCAGGGTCCCATCTATGGATAAATAGTTTAATCCCAAATTGGGGCGAAAACGCCATGAAAGTGTAAGAATAGATATTAACACCAAAGATACATTTTTGTAAAAGATTATTACAAACAATGAAATTTTGAAGGAAAAATTATAACCAGCAATACATTTTTAGGAAAAAAATATTACTTAATGAAATGATGTATATCAGATTTAATGAAATACATTAAAAATGGCAGCCGAGCTTTGGGCGGGAACGTCCCTGCTAGTGGGTGGGGTTAAAATTTGTCATTCAAAATTGGGCAGTGTCAGATTTACATATTATTTGAAACCGCTTCGTTGAACTCGTGCAATGATGATGATAGTGATAGTGATGGTCGTCTTGAGAAATATGTCGGCATTAAATAAACTCTTGAGGGTGATATACCGTAAAAGAACCCCCCCCCCCAAAAAAAAAACACCATCATCATAATTCCCACTACCACTATCACTGTCAGGATCATCATCATCATCATCATCCCCGCTAAGACACCCCACCCCCACCATCATTCCTATGAGCGGCTGTGGTAGTAAGATAGCTGCGCTGATGAGTATCTGTAGAGTTTGAAAGCCGAAGAGTTGTCCATTCATGCGTAGCGTGTCTTAGGAAAGTAGACCGGGCTGAGCCCGTTCCCTGTCAGGACAAATACCACCCGATGTTCAACATCAAGGCCCGCCATGGTCACCGTTGATTCCATCGGGGTAGCGGAACCCTCGAACCTGGCCACTGACTTCATTCTAGGAAGCCTCCAGCCCAGCGGTGCCGTTCCATCATCGCGCCAACTGCATACATTAGCCCCAGTCTACTACATTTGTACTAGATACCCGTTGGACTTACAGGACGTTTCACCGAGCAGATCTTTTCTTTAATTCTGTCCATCAGAAATGACTAATAGGGAAATTGTTTAGTCACCACATAGTTTACATGACATTAGTAGTACTAGTAGAGTGACCTAACACAAAATTATAATCTTGACAGGAACACACACAATCACACACACACACACACACACACACATGTACATATATATATATATATATATATATATATATATTATTATTGGCATTACTAGTAATCCTAACGTTATAAAAACTACACTCGTTCGGAAAACCTTCGGTGTCCTGATTTGCAAATAATCAAACCAATACCAAAAGAAAAAAAGGTATAAAAAAGAAAGAACCAAGAACATGTACGTCAGCCGAAAATAATCGTCTAGCATGCAAGTTCAAAGCCCAAAGAAAAAAAACCGATACGAGTAGGCAAAATAACGAAATAGAGTGCTCAATACGGCATATATATATATATATATATATATATATATATATATATATATATATATATATATATATATATATATAGAGAGAGAGAGAGAGAGAGATAGATACAAATAGATAGATAGATAGATAGATAGATAGATAGATAGATAGATAGATAGATAGATAGATAAATATTATATTTTGGACCATTTTCAAAGAGTTTTGTGCTATGTCAGTTTCATCGTCTTGAAAATATCTCGCCTTCATGCGTCATGTTTTTTTTTTTTAAAAAAGCAACTTTACGCGTCAGTTCATGACATCTTTTTATTCATATTTTCATTTTTATTATGATCGTTTTTAATGAGAGACAAAACTATTGAGCAATTTGGACAATTTATATTTAAACTATCATAAAAAAAAACAAAACAAGGAAATATTTCGTAATCTAGAAAAAAATCCTTAACAAACATATCACGCTTTTCTTTAACCAAACTTCATAATATATACATATAGAATATATTAGAATAATACAAAAATCTACTTATAATGCATCACACACCAACATATACAAATAGTCAAACCAAAAAAACAAAACACATGATCTGACACATGGAATCAATACAGAAGAGACTCTCGACACTGGGTGTTCATTTCAATAAGCACTTTTATATTTATATTTACATACACTCTGTTCTTGATAACGGAGCACTGTAATGCATAAATATAGCGTACATTAAAACAATATTTTATCATATCTATATAATAAATGCAAATGTCAGTGTTTCACTGTGTCACGCTTTTATAACTTTACTCTTAGAGGTCGTAGCCCACCATATCATACCATTTTGGAATCAGGCCGACTCCATGAGCAAATTAAAAAATTTCCGGCTCGGATCCAGACCCGCAATCCTAAAATTTGGGATTTCCAAGTTTTTATTACTGCGATTGTTTTCGGTGATTTTTACGTTAATTTTTTTTTTTTTTTTTTTGCGTCGAATTTTTTTATATGATAATAATTCTTATAACTTGGAAATAAATTTTGGAATAATCAAAATTAATTACAAAATAACGCGAAAGTCACCCATAAAATAAAAGTAATTGTTTGTAGGGAAAGTAAGGACCTACGTACATCAAATTGTCTTTAAATTAAGTGGCGGCAGAAGAATTATCGTTGAACTTTTAAAAGGCAAGATTAAATCTTAATGCAGTACTTAAGTTTCAATTTGTAGTTTATTGTTACCTATCGCATCTACTCCTCCTCCCTTTCTATTGTAATGAAGGCTCAATCACGAGCCCTCCGCAGGAGGTAGCTTACATTTGTTTTCTTTTTAGCATTTCACCCCAAGCAAGGCGGGAAACCACTAGCACGCAAGGGGTTACAGAGAGTTGAAGCGAGAACAAAGAGGAGTGATATAGGAAAGGATGAAGAGGAAGATATGAGATAGATCAAAGCATCTAGAGATGTCGATTGACATTACATTTCAATAGTTGGAGATTATAGCTATCAGGGAAACAGGAAAAGAGGAGGGAGTTCCACAGGGAAGAAGTGCGAGACATGAAGCTTTTGGAGTAGAAGAGACGGCTACATTTAACATTTTCGACAATGAAAGGAAGAGAGCGAGATGCCAGCCTAGTTGAACTCTTAAATTCATGAAGTCTGGGAACCAGCGAAAGCAGCTTATCGGAGCAGTTACCATGAAAGTATTTGTAAAAAAGACAGAGGGAGGCGACGGCACGTCTGTGAGAGAGCGACTGCAGACGAGATGCCAGATCAGGGCCAGTTACATTGCATATCTGTCTCTGGATTTTATCAAGTACCTTGAGACAAACAGAAGTGGCTCCAGACCATATATGGCAGCAATACTCCATGCAAGGGCGAATTGTTGATTTGTAGATTTGAAGGATGGACTCCGGCGGGAAACATTTCCTGGCGCGGCACAGGGCGCCAAGTTTCCTTGCGGTGGACAAAGCTATTGATTCAACGTATTTGTTCCATCTCAGGTGAGCGGACAATGTGAGTCCGAGCAGCCACAAAGAGGTGCTCCCGGAAAGTTGAGAGTCAGACATTCTAATGGGGGGGGGGCAGGGATGGTTCTCTGTGATGAGTAATAGAGAGCAGTTTTGTTTTTGAGGCATTAAAATTAACCAGCCAATTACTGCCCCAGTTCACAACCGATTGGAGGTCCTTTTCGAGACGAACGGCCAGGTTAGTTTTGTCAGCGACACTAGATTTGTCTTGAAGGCAGGAATAAATTGTAGTGTCGTCTGCGTAGATGCCTACTTGGGAATCAATCAGGAAGATCGTTAATGACGATAAGGAACAGAGTAGGGCCTAGGATAGAGCCTTGGGGAATACCTGCGTTCGTGGGATAGGAGCTGGCGGAGAATCCGTTGAGAACGACCTTCAATACGCTGTTTGACAGGAATGATTGTATCAAGTCAAACAATCAACCTAAAATTCCGTAACCCTGAAGCTTGCGAAGAAGGCCGCCATGCCAAACCTTATCAAACGCTTTGGAGATGTCTAGGGCCGCGGCACGAGCTTCTCCGTTATTATGAAGAGCTTGGTAAACAATTTCAGTGATGGCCATAAGCACATCAGCGGTAGAACGGGCAAAGCGGAAACCACATTTCTTGTTGGAGAGCAGATCATAAGATGTATGGTGCTTAACCACTTCGGCGTTGATTAAAGCTTCAAAGACATTGCCGAAGAGTAGTAGGAGACTGATAGTACGGTAATTAGAAGGGTCAGAAGGGTCTCCAGACAGGAACAATGGATGAGGACTTCCAACAGGCTAGAAAAAAGATTCATTAAGGCAGTAGTTATATAATTGGGAGAGGGCAGGTGCCAGTTCAGGCGCACATTTCATCAGGACAATGGCTGGTATCCCGTCTCCACCACTAGCCCCAGAGGTAACCTGTAGAAAAAAAACAAACAATATATATAAATGTAAAAGACAATAGGAAAACTGTAATTGTAGCCGACGCGTTTCGTCCAATGTGAACTTTTTTTTCAAGGCAAAAGCGAAATGAATTTATTAAAACAAAGTAACTATTAGGTTGGTGCAAAAATAATGACGTAATGATGTCGTTTTTTGACGTATTTTTTAACGTCAAAAAACGATATTATTACGTCATTATTTTTGCACCAACCTAATGATAATAATAAAACAAAATGTCCTTAGCAACTGGAGGAATTTAGAAAACGCTATTAAATTCGTATTTCAATTTTCAGTTGATAATATGAATATAATAGGGTTTTTGCCTCGAAAAAGTCCGCAATGAGCAAAACGCGTCGTCTAATATTACAGTTTTCCTTACATATATATATATATATATATATATATCAAAAAGTAATTATGGAATCCTGTTGCCTAATATGTCTCAATTTGTGCTTATATGCCTAATTCTTTTAGATGCACACACATACACACACACGCGCGCGAGCGCGCACACACACACACACACACACACACACATATATATATATATATATATATATATATATATATAAAATATAAAATGAACTTAAAAGAAGCTAATTATTGTCTAATAAATTTAATGACTAGACGAATTCTAGCATATATTTAAATAGTTTACATTCTGATATATATATATATATATATATATATATATATATATATATATATATATATATATATATATCCTACTTATCCGTCAACAACACCATCAGCAGCTTCTTCATATTTTTTTGTATAGATGTGTACTGCTGTTTAGAAATTCTTTGGACGCCATTGTTTGACGTTATAGCCTTTATCGACTCCTTCGGTTTCAGAATCGTGCAGATCGTAGAAGTGCTTCGTTCGTACTGATTCGCCAAGCTGACTACACGCTGGTCATGTTTTTCGATAATTTTTTTTCTTTAATTCAATGCACCTCATCCGCTGTGGCAGCGGCAGTGGCTTCTTCTTCTTCTTCTTCTTCTTCTTCTTCTTCTTCTTCTTCTTCTTCTTCTATGCAGAATGAAGCCGCTTATCAGTTTTTTCCTTAAGCTCTATCGCACATGCGTTATAACGTTCTCGCTCACTTCCGTTTTTTATAACAGTACTTGGAAGGAAAGTGTGTAGAATGTGGTCGTCTTACCACACCATTGAGTTTGCATCGGTGATCATAGCTTACGGAGCAATTTCTCGCCAAAACCACACTCTTTGGGTCTGGGATATTCCCCAGATCTCGCTCCTGGCGATTTTTCTTTTCTTTCCAAAGATCAAAGTCATCTTCAAAGGAATAAACTTTCAAGACGCCAAGAAAATCCAAGAGAAAGTGACGATGCAAATTACTGTGTTGGCATCAGTGCCTCACTTTTATATTTAGACACGCTCTATCTCTGATATTAATCACTTCTACACTTAAATATAGCATACCGTAAAACTACATTTTTATCGTGAGTATATGATATGCTTTCCAACACACACACACACACACACATATATATACATATATATATATATATATATATATATATATGTCATATACCGTATGTATAAACACTAATGGGTATGTCCCAATCTTCATAAATACCTTGGACACTTTTGTAATTGGGGGTAATATACTGTCTAACTAGTCTGCCACTAGCAGTGGTTTACCTACTTCATGCTGCTGGCGAGTATTGTGTTTTGTTGATGTTATAAAGATTACTATTTCATTTCCAAATTCCATATATATGTCATATGCCGTATCTATAAACACTAATGAGTATGTCCCAATCTTCATAAATACGTTGGACACCATTGTAATTGGGGGTAATATACTGTCTAAGTAGTCCCCCAGTAGCAGTGGTTTCCCTACTTCATGGCGCTGGCGAGTATTGTATTTTGTTGATGTTAAAGAGATTACCCTTTCATTTCCAACCTCCGTTTTGGTTATTCTTCATTCAGTAAGAGGCATAGGGAAGTAATAGATAGCAGGTCGTATTGAGAAATCGGGGAGCTGAGTTCGAATTCCAGTCGAATCCATTACATTCACTTACATTCTAATACCCTTGGGAAAGGTATGAATCCGCTTCTTCTTCCCCCAGCAGGACATACTGAGTTCATTTCCTACCACCGTTTTGGTTATTTCACTTTCAGTAATCTTTTCTAGGTTACAACCATATATATATATATATATATATATATATATATATATATATATATATATATATATATATATATATATATTACATTCAACGTCATCACTTGATAAGACACCGAGGGTGTTGAAACAAAATGGCTATTTTTGTAGTGATTTTATAACATATTTTTTTTAAATAAATAATTATATATATATATATATATATATATATATATATATATATATAGAAGACAGTCACAATGTAGTGTAGATTTTTATATTTTTATGCTCATATTGTTTATATATATATATATATATATATATATATATATATATATATATATATAATAATAAAAAAAGGCTTAAACACTAATATTTCATGGTCATAATTTATTCCATTGGAATCGTAATTACGATCCAATTCATCAGAACTACAAATTCAAAGAAAAAAAAATTCTGTTTTCTTTTTTAATTTGTAGGTCTGATGAATTGGATTGTATTTACGATTCCAATGGAATAAATTATGGCCATGGAATATTAGTGTTTAAGCCTTTTTTTATTATATCCTTACTCTGTCCTGGACATTGAGTTCTACCTGGATTCTATCCTCTTGGGATTATTTTTATACAAATATATATGTATGTATGCATATATATATTTATATATTTTAGATATATGATTGCATATGTTCGCGTATAACCACTAATATTATCTCTCTCTCTCTCTCTCTCTCTCTCTCTCCATATATATATATATATATATATGTGTGTGTGTGTGTGTGTGTGTGTGTGTGTGTGTGTGCGTGTGTGTGTGTGTGTGTGTGTGTGTGTGTGTTGTACCGGGACAATAAAACGTAAATAGGTGATTTGTTTCTTCCGTGTTTTCATTCGGAATAATTCTAGTCCTCCCCTGCTTCTCCTCCTGCTGGTTGTGTAGAGGGGAGATATGTAAATAATGCCGTCAAGCAAGGTGCTGTTCATCGGAGATAACACCGATCGATCAACAGCCGGCCAAAAATCGATCATTTGCTTTCGACACCCCCACTACAACGGCTGATTTAGAGCCATTCCTAATACGGTACGTTAATCTGGACGGAATTACCCAAGAGAAAAGACAAAGGCATCTGGTTCGGATCCGGAACTCATTACTGCTGCAGTTGCGAGTTCGATCTTTGCTTGAGCGGTATATATATATATATATATATATATATATATATATATATATATATATATATTTGGCCACTCGTATTCGAGGATACCCGTCTACGATGGTGGCTATCCAATCCCTATTGCAGACTCTCGCTCAGGCACATTTATGTTTGTTCAGCGCCCATAGAGCCCACGTAGTTCAGATTGTTGATCATGCTAGATAACAAGCTTTCTCCCAGAAACTGTAACTAAGGTCTGCTCTGCAACTATGCAGAGCAGACCTTAGTTACAGTTTCTGGGAGAAAGCTTGTTATCTAGCATGATCAACAATCTGAACTACGTCAGCACACTTAAACCCTCGGTCACGATGACTTGTGACTTCGTGCTAGCACAGCTAACGACGACTCCTAGTGGTTCCGTCTATCTAATTTCACTCACAGGGCTTGGGTTGATCCGGGGTATAGTTTTCAGGCACTTTTCAAAAGTCCTGCACGCTGGGATCACCCCCGCCTCTCCAGATCGATAACATCAGGAAGTCTCCTTCCTGACAAATCAACCGTGGAAAGATTCGAACCAGTGTCTCATGGTCAGAAAGCGAACGTTCTAATGAGTGTGGCTAATGCGTACATTAGTAACTATAAAAAAATAATTTTCAATTACTATAATTAAAGTGAAGAATATTTTACCGCACTAATCGAGAATTATATATGCACTGGTCGAATTTTGGTATATACAAATATTTAGTCCACCGGGGTAGATTGTTCCATGTACTATGTTTCTTTTTTTGGAGGGTGGGAGGATATTTCGTTTTTAGTTAATTCACCATGATAACTATCCAAGTTTTTCTTCACTCCGTTTAGGATCCGTCCTGGGTATGACGATAAACTACGTCCAACAGCAAGGCCTTTGATCATGAGGTTTCGAGGAGAGTGGAACCACCTCTTAATTGCTTGTGTTCCCAGGTACACCTTGACCCGGGGTGGTAGCACCTGTTAGGGTCCCAGCTACGGGCAAATAGTTAACCCCGAAATTGAGGTAAAAAAGCATTATGAAAGTGTAAAAAAATAGGTTTTCATACCAGAAATACTTTGGAGAAAATTATTACCAGAAATAAATTTTTCAAGAAAAAAATATAATGCCAGCAATATATATATATTTTTTAAATATTACCAGCAATACGTTTTTTTTTAAATAATATTACCAGCCATATATTTTTTGAGGAAAAAATATTACCAGAAATAGATTTTTGACAAAACAAAAATATTACCAGGAAAAAAAAATTATCGGCATTAAATGACCCATTGAGGTTGATATACCGAAAAACAAACCAAACCAAACCAAACCAAACCGGTGAGGACAGGGACTCAAGTCACTTTTTGTATCAATCAACCAACTCTTTTATTTACTGGGTCATATCTCCTTGGGGATACTAGTAAGCGAATTTTTTTTTAACCTCATGTCTCAGTATCATTTTTTTTACCAATGCTCATATTACAATTTTTCTATAACCTTTCCCTTCATTTCTTGTGTTTCTCTAGCTCTCTGTATTACTGGTTCCCATATTGTATTCATGTCAATGCTTGGCCAACTTAGGAGATTTTTGAGGCTTAGCATATGTACTGATTCCTTAAGTTTTCATATTTTCCAGTGATATTCTCTGTCTATTTTTTCAACCTCATCTCACAGAGGGTGGTGATCTGCCTTTTCTGCTATGGACTAAATTAAAGTCTTTCATTCAAAATTCCAATGTATATCAACTGAAGAGGTCCGGATTATACAACGTTCGAAACGTCATGAATATGTCAGTAAAAAATGAGGACAACAATACGAACATTGTAAATAGTATAAATAGTTACAATACTTTATCTCAGAAACATAGAAGAAGGCGGGAGCTTACAACAGCCGAAACGTCGTGAATATGACAATAAAAATGAGGACAACAGCCCGAATATTGTAAATAGTATTAAATAGTTACAATACCTAATCTCGGAAATATAGATAGCTCAATATATTAATGGTTCCCATATTGTATTCAAGTCTTTCCTTGGCCGCCTTAGGAGATTTTTGTAACATAACATATACGCTTATTCCTTCAATTTTCGTATTTTCCAGTAATGTTCTCCGTCTATTATTTCCAACTTCCTCCATAGATGGTGGTGATCACTTTTTTTACTTTCCACATATGGTCAGTTATGACTGATTTTCTATGGCTCCTCTTGTCATGGCCCTACGGTTTTCCTGCAGTCTGCTCTTAAGAGGTCAATGTGTTTCTCCTTTGTATTTTTTAAAAAATAAAAATATTTTCAGATCACAGATTGTGTAGAATTTACTAGAATTGTCCATCAGACCATTATGAAATTCGTGTCCCCACAGGAGAGAAATCCAAACGAAATTCATGAGTGTGTGATGCTAACTAACTTTGGGTGACATGTGACTGTCATTTTCACCTGTGAAGAAGCTGTGGGACATTTTCCAGCATGAAGATTGTGAGGGTTAGGTAGCAGCACCGTATGGAAGAACTTCAGCCGTATCAAATGTCTGGCATTGTTGATCAAGACCAAATTTTAGCCGAAGGACAAATATGAGGCGAAAGAATTTTACTGAGACATGTTCGGTTAGTCATTCTTGAGTGGCTGGACATACAGAAGCTGTCAATCAAATTGATATCAAAATGTTTGAACGCCGACCAGAAAAGGGTATTGAATAGATTTCTGAAGTTATTTTTACGACATTTGCAGTAATCATGTGATAAATTTTGTTTTGCAATCTTTTAATCTTCTTTTTTTTTTTAACGACATGATGCTGTTGATGAAACAGGTTCCAACTCTATAACCCGGAGACCAAACATACAGCTTTCGAAAAAGCCGTGTAGCGATTCTCCACATTTGTAATGTTTGTTTGCTTAACAGTATATCAACTCCTTATATTTTTTTAAGCGTTTCACCCCAAGCAAGGCGAGAAGCCACTAGGACGCAAGGGTTTACAGAAGATTTGGAGCAAGAGGAGTGATAAAGGAAAGGATGAACAGAAGGATAGTGGAACTTGGGAGTATTACTAATTTCCTTTACGAAAATGTATTGCTGGCATTTGTTTCTTTTTCAAAAAAGTATTGCTGGTAATATGTTATTATAAAAATGAATTCCTAATCAGTTTTTATTTTCCTTACAAGAATGTATTGCTGGTAATATATTTTTGTTAATGACAAATTCATTTACTATGAAAATACACTGTAGACAGTTCTACTACAAAAATGTATTTTTATACTTTTATAGTGATTTGAACCCAGTTTGTGGTTTAACTATTTGTCCATAGCTGGGACTCAAACACGTGCTACTATCCTGGGTCATGGCGGGCCTGGGAACAATAGCAATTAAGATTTGCTTCCATGTTCCTCAAAACTTCCAATCGCCCTCTCAGAGGCCTTGCTGCCGGAAATATTTTATCGTCGTACCCAGGACAGTCGTTTGCAATAAGAAACGTATTCAAATGAACCAGACAGCTAATGGCAACTATCCCTCTAACTGGCAGTGACGATCAAGAAAAGCGTATGTTGTAAAAAACTGAAAGAATATTCGAGTATTTTTTCTTTGTGTCTTTTTTTAATCTTTTATTTCATGTTGCCTTTCATTTCTTCTTTCTCCTCTTCCTCATCCACCGTGTTCGAGTTTCTTTTTAAAATTCTATTCCACCATTCACTATCAGTTATTTTCATCTCGTTTCGTTTCTTGTGGATTTTTTTTCCACCATTTTGTTTTCTTTCTTTCCTTTTTCACCTTTCTATCACTATTTCTTGCAATTGATGTTCTTCACCACTTTC
>OZ010606.1:57717721-57735221 GCA_963932145.1 Acanthosepion lycidas | reverse complement strand
TATTCAAGTGATAAATGAATTAGAAAAGGGACAGATGAAAAAAGCGCCTAAAATAATTGATGAGTTTGATCAGTGAATGAGAGAATAAGGTATGAGTAAATAACCAAATGACAAAACTTGTTAAAACTTTTTACAAAAAAAAAACACACACACAGAAGCAACAGCAAGTAAGAGCGGTGAATAGCTGAGTATATACAGGATGTTTCAAAAAGAATACGCCAAAATCATCACGTGATGTGTCAATAACGAAAAAAATTACAAATCTCTAGCATGAACACATGTGTTGTATATACATTCAAGTTTTATTTCATGTTTTATAAGTGGCCACTACCGGCAGCGCAGACAACATCAAGCCGATATGAGAATTCCTCCCAAAAACGCCTCAGCATGTCACGGTCCACCGTGTTGATTGCAGCTGTTATTCGATCTTTCAAGACATCGATACTTGCTGGAAGTGCTGGAACATAAACTTGGTCTTTAACATACCCCCACAAGAAAAAGTCACACACAGTGAGGTCCAGGGATCTGGCAGGCCAAACACAGAGAGCAAGGTCTTTAGCACCTCTCCTCCCAATCCATCGCTGAGGCACGTTTTCATTCAGATGAGCTCTAACCCCGAGATGTCAATGGGGTGGTGCTCCATGTTGCTGAAAAATGAAGTCATTCGAATCTGCCTGCATTGTGACAATGGCATTTGTTTTCACGAACTCAAGCACTGTTTTTGCGTGCTTGAGTTCGCGAAAACAAATGCCATTGTCACAAAAACAAATGCCTTCTGCTGAGGAGTTGCGATTTTGATTGATCTTCCCACAATTCATCTGCACCGGAAGTTATACTAACGACAGTGGTGAAACTGACACCCAATCAAACTTTGATAACTACTCTATCAAATAACCACTGATCTTGTGAATATAGTGATTTTCTAAGCCCAGCTTAGTTGTGGCACAAGGCCGAAAGTATGGAGCATCCAGTGAGGATCGAACTCACTACTCAGTCATAATTAATCCAGCAAGATAAGCTTTCTAACTATTACACCACGTCGAGGTGCCCAAAATGATTTTCTAAGCACAGCTTAGATATGGCACAAGGCCGAAATTATCGTGGACCCATTGAGGATCAGAATTCACTATTCAGTCGTAATTGTACTAGGGAGACAAGCGTGCTAACCATTACACCGCTTCGAAATGCCAAAGTCTGTGCGAATATATGTCGTTTATTATGACTGAGTAGTGAGTTCGATCCTCACTAGATGCTCCATACTTTCGACCTTGTGCCACAACTAAGCCGGGTTTAGAAAATCACTATATTCACACAGACTTCTTTGCGTCCAAGAAACCTGATTTTTACCGTCAGGGTACTGCGCAGGTTAGCAAAATTTTCTGAAAGCCGATAGCGATTACTTTGGGGACTAACGGTATGTCATATTTGCTATCTACTTTTTTTTCTAATAAATCACAAACGGGGAGTACTTTTTCTTAATCGATTTCACCCAAAGCAAGATATTAAAGCCACTAAGACGCAAGGGCTTACTGTGTGTGGACGAGTTAAAAATGAGAAAATTTACTAAGGAGCAAGGACAAAAGAAGAGCAGTTAGGATGACAGTAGATAGCGATTGACATTGCATTTAAATGTTTGAAGATTTAATGTGGCTGGAAGCATGGAGCCGGAAGAGAGTTCCAAAAACAAAAGGGGTGAGAAAAGAAACTGTTAGCATAGAACTTATAGCTAGATCTAGCCAACTCAACTGTAAATTGGTGAGATCTTGACGCCAGTCTAGTAATGTGCTTAAGTAAAAAAAAAAAAATATCTTGGTACCATGAATGAATAGCAGCTCGGATTGAGGAATCGGAGAGCCGAGTTCAAATTCCAGTCGAATCCATTACATTCACTTATGTGCTAATACCCTTGGGAAAGGCATGAATCCTCCTCCCAGCTATAGGTAAAATAGCAGGCCAAAGTAGGTTCTCTAGCCTTTGAGCACAACTGGTCTACCGCAGAAAGAAATGGCAACCTACTGCGGAAAAAAAATCTGCCCCGACAGTCATGTATCGAAAGATACATGATCACCTAAGCGTGCATCACGCATGGCACATAACTGACTGATATTCACTTACTCGCAAATACTCTTGGGAAAGGTATGAATCCTCTTCTTCTCCCTCTAGCTATTGGTAAATAGCAGGACAAACCGGGTTCTATAGCCTTGGATGTCAACTGGTCTGCCGCAGAAAGAAATGGCAACCTACTTCGGGAAAAAAAATCTGCCTCGTCAGTCATGTATCGAAAGATACATGATCGCCTAAGCGCGTATTATGCATGGTATATAACTGACAGACCACGACGAAGGTTTCATCCGGACAGCCATGGAACTATTTATAGAAGAGGCAGAGGGTGGCAAATATAAGGCGGTGCGATAGTGACTGAAGCCGAGACGCTAGATACCTTGTAAATTCAAATTTTTTTGGCCTCGTCATCTTCTTGTTGAAATTGATAGATTTAACGGTAATCTCTACTTTTGTAGTTTCATCTTTCGTACATCTTGACTGTGGAACTATCTATCGGCTTCTTACTTTTCTGTAAACAACCATCTTGAAAAATTTAAATGCAACTTCAATCGCCATCTTCTGTCTTTTTAAACATCTGTCCTTCTATTGCCCTTTCTCTCCACTAATGACTTCACAGTTTTCTTTCATTCTCAGTAGCCATAATTGTTTCCTTTTGGTTGTGAAAGGATTTAAGCAAATTCATTCCCTGATGTGACCCAGTAGATTGTCGATATACCATATGGGGTCTTTTTACAAAGCGATGGGCATCATCAGTTACTGCATTTCAAGAGCATGCAACACCTTATACTCAGTTACATGCAACTGACAACAGAAAGAAGCTGTTTCATGCCTTTTGCCATAGTCACTAGCACAAGTTAAGCACGAATTTACATCGGCTAGAAGGGTTTTTTTTTCTTCACGGATTCCACTGCTACTTTCAAATAGAAAAACTGAAACAATTAGAATTAATATATATATATATATATATATATATATATATATATATATATATATATATATATATATATATATACTAGCAGGAGAGCCCGGCGTTTCCCGGGGATGTAACAGTAAGAGATAGATCAAGTATCGACCATCATAAAGACTGAAAAATAAAATTTACAAAGATTATTGTTTAAGGTTGACGGACACGCATGTCTTAATTAGTTTTTTTTCTTCTTTTTTTTTTACGAATTGGTCAAACCCAAACTCAAACAAAAACATTGTTTTCAATCGTTATGAGTCTACCGATTGAATAGAATTTTATTATAAACAATTGTCTTGTAAATGGAATTTTTAAAGCATTCTGAAATAAAGAAAAAAGTGTGCAAGACAATAAGAAACACTACCTGCCAAAAAAAAAGTGAAGTTTTGTTGAAATCGGTTGAAAAATGTAGGAAATCCGATCCCATATATAAACGAACACACACACACACAAACAACCTGGGTTTTATAATAACTATATTGTCCCCCTTTTATTCTGGCGACAGAATTGTGTTTTATCGTGTTTTCAAATTGATTTCGTACAAAAACAATTGGGTTTTTCCAATTTTTAGTGCTGTCAGAACCACCGCAAGGTAATTTTACGCAGTCCTGTGAAGTTTTGTTGAAATCGGTTGAAAAATGTAGGAAATCCGATCCAATATATCAACGTACAGACACACACACACACAATCTGCGTTTTATAATAAGTAAGATATATATATATATATATATATATATATATATATATATATATATATATATTCAAGCATGTTTGGTGAAATAAGTTAGACGTATTATGTCTATTTATCTTAGTTTTAATCCTTTCAAGTCCACGAATTAATTTTTTGATGGCTGTAGAAAATTGATCAAGAAAAATTTCAAATTTTTCTTTCAAATAACTTTTTATTTCCCAAGTACTTTAAAGTGTCCCTTTAAATCTTCTGTGATTGAACTATGATCGTTCAAGTGAAAGGTAAGCCTTCTGGTTATCGTCGTCGTCGTAAAGCCAACATACATATTAGCATTTTTAAAGGAACAGTCATGTCCACATTCTCAGTTTAGACAGATATTGGTCGAACATACATGAGTGCTCCACTAAGTCGGCATTGGTTACTGAATGTAGGATAATATAAGGAAATAAAACATTAGTAAAGCGAGATGACAATAAAAGAAGTCAGCGGACAATGATTGATATTGCATTTAAACTTTTGAAGATGCAAGTTGACTAGAAAGCAGGAAAAATTTGCTAAAAACAATCGTCACAGATTGACAATTGCGTTTAGCATGAAACAAACTGCCGCTTCTGGGTGTAAATTTGAACTGAATGTCCACTCATGTGTGTGTATATATATATATATATATATATATATATATATATATATATATATATATATAAGGAGAGAGAGAGAGAGAGAGAGATATGGATGGTTTAAGGTATACAGACCCATAATATATTTGTGCATAATTTTTCTAGACATATTTTGCAGACAGTGACACATTCTCAAGAAAGATAAAATATAAATTTATCGCATAAAACTTTTCTGAAAAATGTACCTCACGAAAGTCAGGAATAACACTGGCATAAACGATTTAAAAAATGTTAAACTCAGAAGCAAATAGCAGACAAGAGGGGTGCCTAGCTGAGTATATATTGCGTAAGGAATTATCAATGCATGTGTTTATATGGATGCATGCTTGAGCGGCCGGGAAAGTATGTATTTCCATACACGTTCAACGTTTATAAAATGCAAGTTTTGCATGTGAATAAATCTGTATGTCTGTATGTGGGGGGGGTGGCGTGGGTTCCGCTCACGGTGATGTAAAAATGCTTATCCAGGACCGCTCATGTGAGTGCGTCCATACGCATGCGCGTCTTCAAATCGTGAACCTCAATTCCGGTTCGTCTTTAAACTCCTCCCTTTTTCCCCACTCCCCCGTTTCCCTCCACTGCCCCTTCTCCCCAACTCCCTCTTTTCCCCTACTTCCTCTTTTCCCCACACCTCCTTTTACGATTCTTTCTTTCTTTTTCCATTTTTTTTATTATTCTTAATTTTTCTCTTTTCATTTATATTCCTTTTTATTTTTCTCAGTTCTTACGAATCTTCAGCTTTTCTTCTTCTTTTTCTTCCTTTACTCCTTTTTCTTCTTTTTCTTCTTTTTCTTTTTCTTCTTTTTCTTTTTTTTTACTTGTTCTTTATTGCGTCTCTTTATTTTTTTCTTCTTTTTCTTTTTGCTTCTTCTTTTCTTTTTTCTTCTTCTTTTTTCCAACCTTCTTCTTCTCCTTCTTAAAAATATTTTCTTTTTCTTTTTTTTTCGGAATATATTTTTCGTTGTCTTATTTAGTTGTTCCCTTTCAATTTTCTTGTTGAATTTTTCTCTATTTTTCTTCCATTTTTCGTTGTTTTTTCACCCTTCCTTTTTTTTTTTTTTTTTTTTTTACTTCATTTTTTTTCTTCTTCTTCGGGTATATTGTATAGATCGTTTTCTTCTTTCTGTGGTTATTTTCTACACTTGCACACTTTAATTTTTCTTTCTTTCTTTCTTTCTTTCTTTCCTTCTTTCTTTCTTTCTTTCTTTCTTTTTTTTCTTTCTTTCTTTCTTTCTTTCTTTCTTTCCTTCTTTCTTTCTTTCTTTCTTATATTACGAGTCGTTTCGCTCTTTCTATTTATCGCTTTCCTTTTACTGTCTTCCTTTTCAATTCCTTTTTTCTTTTCTTTTCTCTTTTTACTTTCTTTTGCGATTTAATTTAAATTTTTTCTTCACTTTGTTTATTTTTCGCTTTTTTTGCCCCTTTTTCAATTCTTCTTCTTCTTCTTCTTCTTCTTCTTCTTCTTCTTCTTCTTCTTCTCTTCCACTTCTTGACTCTTTTGGATTAGCTGATTCTTTGAGTCATTCGTAGAAATTCCGAGACCATTGATTCATTAACTCCAGAACTTATCCCCCCCTCCTCTGCCATCCTCCCACAAACGAAAAAAAAAAACGTTAGAAAATCCTGTTTAGCTTCCAATTTTCTACAGAAACGTTTTCCACTTTTAAATAAAATTCTAATCTTAAGGGCAGTCGTAACAGTTCCAGTTGTCACCATGACAACAAAAACGTAACGTGAGCCGTAAACTAGCGTCCATTTTGGCTAGTGACGAAAATTTCTTTCATCTTATTCTCTTTCATTTTAGGATCGGTAAAGAAAACAATCAAGTTACGTGGCTAATTTAAATGACGATTACTGGCGCTGTCACGGTAAGATAAACTCTCAAGGAAGAGGTACACGAGTTTAAATATTGCTTGAGGGCTGTTTCTTTATTTTTGAATCCTACTGAACGGTTTGAGAATGTAAAAACGAGCTCTGCGGGGCTATGAAAAAACAACACCCACCTTAAAAAACAAAAGAAGTGGAAAGAATTGAACATTAAGAGTAATGAAAATACTTTATCAAAAAAAAAAAAAAAAAAAAAATGGGCAATTTAAGACTATGTTTTCTACGGGCAAACAAACATTATTAAGATGGACGATGAAGATTGTCAGAAAGTAATAATAATAATAATGCTTCAATTAAGATATCCACGTATTTTCAGACTATTATGTCTACTGTTTGAAAGAACCACTAGAAATAAGCTTAAATTTTTTTCATCCAATACAAGGCCCAAGAGCCGCTCATGGTAGACGATTACCGTGTGAAGTTGTATTAGTGCAGGAAATGCCAAGAAGTGAAATTCTTGAGCTTATGCCGGAAACATAACACCTAACTCGAAACATGAAGAGGTTAAGATTTAATTAATAAAATTTTAAGAGTTCCGGCGCAGACGTTAGGAGTAAAGAGCTGAAGTAGACTTTAGAAAGAACCGGAAACCCAATCCTAAACCGGAAACAAGGGGTAAACCTCTACTCCTGTTCAAAAGACCGGAGAGGTGTGTGAACCAGACGATAGACGAACCTATCTACTCCTTAAGCTTATGTGCTTTCATCTTGTTTGTATCACAGATTAAACGAACGTGGCTAGGTGAAAATTTGCAGTCTAGACTGCATTAATCGCCGGAATTTCTATAGATAAAAATGAAATCTGAAATTTGAGCGCTCTATGTAGCCAACGGATTTATTATCCACTGACATAGTCGTAACAACTTAAAATATACGAATTACACTTTACAGATCACCGTCTCGTAATAGAAACTGGAAGTCTAGTGGAATATCTAGTTGAGAAAAGCAAGAAGAAAGGGCTAACTATTAACTGTAAGAAGGAAACTCAAAGAGGAAAGCAAGGTTAATTCCTAAATGTAAGAAGTAAACAGTAAGAGACAAGCAGAAAGAAAAGACTAGCTATTAACTGTAAGAAGGAAAGTGTGGGAAGGAGGTAAGAAAAAGTGTTGACTATTACCTGTATATAAAAAGGTAGAAAGCATTATTTTCAGCAAAATGCAAACCCCACGCATATATTGAGAATATTAAAATCTAACCCGTCCTGGGTAAGACGATAAATGACATCCAACAGCAATGTCTTTAATCAGGATTTGGTGAGGGTGGAACTGACGATAAGCTACATCCGCGTCCTGGGTAAGACGATAGACTACATCCGCGTCCTGGGTATGACGATAAACTACATCCGACAGCAAGGTCTCTGATCGGGAGCTTTTGAGGAGCGTGGAACCACCTCTTAATTGCTGGTGTTTCCAGATCAACCCTGGCCCGGGTGATAGCACCTGTTAGGGTCCCAGCTATGGGCAGATAGTTAACCTCCAAACTACTTGAGTCTTAGAGGCATAAAATCAAGGAGTTGGCCTCGGGAGTCACCAAACTTCTGCACGTCACTCACTCAAACACAGTTACCCACATTTAATTAGCGTTTTTAGAAAGAAACATGTATTTACAAGTCGATGTGTGTATATGTGTGTGTGTGTATTCCAAGGGATTTGTATTGTAGTTTTTTGTATTATGGCCTATTGTTGTTTATAAGAATTTTCCGCCGATTATGTCAAATTTTTAAGCCGAAATATAAATTTGATATTTGTCAAGAAAATTAACTTTTCGTTAGTTATTCATTCATTTTTTTTTCTTAATTCTTTTGACCGATAGTCGTCGTTGATTAAAAACTCTTTTTTTAAATTCATACCAGCGAGAGGTTAATATAGATAGAAATGATGAAATTTTAAGGTTCGACGATTGTTGTCGACTTAGTTTGACTGTATTTGTATTTTCGATTGACGAGTTTCTTAAAATACATTCATTTAGAAAGGAAAATAACCCGAAAAGGAAAAACACGCTTGAAAAAAAAAAAAAAAACTTTCCCAAACAATTATCGCTCATTAATATCGGCAGAATTCGAATGTTTCAGTGCGCATGTCGCTTTTGCTTGTATACAAACCAAATTTTAGTCATACTGAAAAACGTTCTTTGACTAAGTAATTCAAATAAAATCACAAATACAGAATAAGAAAAGTGTAATCATTTAAAGAATGTTGATCAAGTCGTCAAAGAAACACACATCGATTTTCGTTCCGTTTAGGGAGGAAAATCGGATGAAAGAATTTCCGGGTAAAATAAAAAAAATTTAATATTCTGTCTTCTTTTTATCGAAATCCGCCATTTTGTTTTGTTCAGTTTGCAACTGATTCGTTCAGTTTGTTGTTTATTCACTTAAATTTTCCATTGGAAATCCCAAACGTCGGCTGCTGCTCTCGCTTCAAAACCGGAAGTATTTGAATTAAAATATATCGAAGAACGTCACTCTTTGATATTATATCCTGCTTGTTTTTCATGTTATTCATTCTGATTTTCATTATATCATGCAATATTTTACAACTGCATTATCTAGTGAAGACGGAATGCATGGCTGTCATCAAGTGGAACAGCCCCAAAATGCTAGAATCACATTGAAGATGTCAACATGAAGCAAATACAGAATTTTAACTATTTGGGAAGTGTTCAATTAGACGACGAAAAATATGGCACCGAAATCCGAAGATTCGTTGGTAAGATGTCTTCCAAAAGTTTTAACAAAGTATAAAGAAACAGGAGAATTTTCGTTAGAAACAAAGGAAAGAGTGTTGAAGTTTCATGTAATATGAGTTCTCCTTTATGGCAGTGAATATAGGATAATCTCCTCGCAGATGAAGCAACGGAGTTCTGGTACTACAGAAGGATACTGAGAATACCATGGACTAAGCATGCGAACAACGAAGACACTTTTAAGAAAAATGGAAGCAAAAGGGCACTTAGAAATAAAAAAAAGACGGTCTAAATTCCTGAGACACATAATGAGAAAAGAGCGCTTCGAGAATTTGACATTCCCAAGATTTAAAATTTGACATATAAGATATAAGGTAAGATGGATACAAGAAAACAATGCCTGACGTATTTAACTAGCGTGTGTAAATGAATGACAGATCAAAGAATGGGTATTATAGTCAAAAACAAAGAATTATAAAGGATAGGAATTCATGGAGAGCTAGGATCACCCACGTTCTGAAAGATTAAAGTGTAGTAACTGTTCTTATATCTAATGCTAATAGTATTAGCCGTTTTATTATAAGGAAAGATTCGTTGGCCGGGCAGCTAGTGCTACTAACCGCTGAGATTTATAAAATCTTTCTCTTGAAACAATTTTTCAGGAAAATAGCTTTATCAGGTTCTGTAGTTGTTAATGATTTTTTCAGTATTAATGGGAGCTTCCTTCCTTCCGCCTCTCTCCCCATCTTCCTTCCTTCTCCCCTCCCTCCCTCCCTTTCAGGTTATTTAAAGCCAGAAAATATTTTTAGGCCGTAAGTTCTTTTTGTTTTTTTTTGTGACGATTATAATGGTTTAGTGGCCTTACTAGATTTACTAGTTAACCCATAGCTGTGTGGGGGAAAAAGGTGTATTCATACCTTTCCCAAGTGTATTTGTGTGTTAGTGAATATAACGAGCCCAATGGGAATTGGAACGCGTTATGTACCCAAGAAATTTCAACTGTCTCTCCCTCACGTTAAATATAAGTGTTCTTTTTGTTGGCATTGTCTTTAAAACTCCATGTTCGATTCATGTTATTCTCAGCACATTTCTCTTGCTTTAAGTCGGTTTAATACGTAAGTATGAATGTTTATTTAACCCTAAACATATACCGGCAGAAAACTGCCTGCATTCGAATAATAAATGAGTTCAGTAAATATATAAAAATCAAAAGGGGACTAAGACAAGGATGTGTCTTCTCACCAGACCTTTTCAACTTATACAGCGAGACGATTCTGAGAGAATTAGAAGTCCTACCAACATAAGATATGCAAATGACACAAGTGTTGATAGCAGACACAGACAAGGAGCGACCATCAGAAGAATGAAAAACATCAAAATGAATGTTTATTTGACCGTAAATATATACCGGTAGCAGACTCACTGAATTAAAAAAATGCTCTTCAGCAGAAGAAGTGGCAAAAATAATATAAAATGGACGTCTTTTATTGGAACTTCTTTGAATCTATATCTACTAGCTTCATTTCCGTACACAAAATGTAAACAGTAAATTTTAAACGATTTGTTTTTCTTATCGAACATTATTTCTTATTACGATAAACATTATTTTTAGTTGGTACATGTGTCTGAGTTGACATAAATGTTTTTTTTTAATTGTCTTAAACAGAGAAAATAGCATCAACCATTGATTAAAAAGTATTATAAAAGAAATTGTGCCTCCCATCAAGAATTGAATCTGTATTCCCTTTTCATATCAAATTATGTCATTACCAATTTGGCTACAGGAGACTGTCATAAGGCATAGCTCAACTATATACCTAAGGAATGAATATGTCTATTGATCTATATCTACTAACTTCATTTATGTGCTCAAAACTTAAACAGGAATTTTTAAACATGTTTTTCTTTTAATCTGACATTATTTCTTATTAATATAAACATTATTTTTAGTTGGTACATGCGTCTAAGTTGACATAAGTGATTTTTTTTTCTTAAACATCTAAATTAATATCAACTGGCCTAGATTGAGAAAATAGGTTTCCCAATCGAAATATTGGGAAAGAGTGAAATTTGTCAGCAAAGGTCACTATTTATGATGACCTATCTATTAGGTTGGTGCAAAAATAATGACGTAATAATGTCGTTTTTTGACGTAGTTTTTAACGTTAAAAAACGACACTATTACGTCATTATTTTTGCACCAACCTAATATCATAGCTATTATAAGGTTGGAATGAAAGTCTTGTCATATTTTTGAGATGAACAATTTAAGGGATTTTTTTTTAATACTCACAACAAAATAATCACTAATTTTTACATTCTAATGTTTTTCTTTCTTTTCTATTGACTTTATCCTTTAAAAAGTGTTTACATCAGACCTATATCAGAGACTAGATGAGTTTCAATATTTTTTCAACAATGGATAGGGCAAGAAATATTATGTCTGTGCAAGCAAAACTTTAAGTATACGGACATACCAACCAAAGTTTGACAGGTTTTAATTGAGAATTTTTTCTATCGAATATTCCCTTCGATCTCTAAGAGCAAATTCTCTCGATACTGAGATTTTGCAAACAGCAGTTGAGGAAAATCATAAACAAACTATGATTATCAGTAAAACTGTTCAATACAAATCACACTTCCGTCATAAGACAGGTTATTAATTCTGAAATGTTTAAAAACTGATATTGAATGTTACTTTGGATCGAAGCCTAAACAACTTTACACTCGAAGGATCAATAATTTGTGAAATAGATGGAATTTTGTTATCAATAATGAGGGAAAATATTAGCTCGATAATATATATATATATATTTATGTGTGTATGTGTGCGCGCGCGCCCGTGTGTGCGTATATATATATATACATATGTATATAATTATATTTATATATAATTATATACATAATTATATTTATATATAATTATATATAAATATATTTGTATATAATTATATATAAATATATTTATATATATAATTATATATATTTATAATTTATATATAAATATACATATATATTAATATGATTATATAAAAATATGATTATATATATATATATATATATATATATATATATATATATATATATATAGCGAGGAGTGTTTGATTGATTTGAACTTTTTAAAACCCTTTATTATGCATTCAACACCATCACTTGATAAGACACCAGAAGTTTTGAAACAAAATGGCTATTTTTGTAGTGATTTTATAACATATCTATCTATCTATCTATCTATCTATCTATCTATATATATATATATATATATGTATATATATATATATGTAAGTATGTATGAATTAAGACCGAAGAGTTATTTATTCCTTCTCAAAATGCGATAGGACTTTTTTGTCCCAACTTAATACTTTCTGCTCTCTTTATTGTTATCGATCTCGGGTTTTACCTGGTTGATTTGCCACTATTGAGTACTAATCGATAAAGCTCTGGAATAAGAAAACAGCAGTGCTGGACTTATTGATTCTATGGGAGACCGAAAATGTAATAAAAAGAAACCAAAGTGACACGCAAAGAATAAATAAATGCATGTTTTGTTTATATTTCTGAGATAAGGTATTGTAACTATTTACATAGTTCGGACTATTTTTCCCATCTTTATAGCCATATTCATGAAGTTACGACCGTTGTACACTCCGCCCTTCTTCAGGTGATATTAGTTGAGGTGTTTTCAGTTCGTAATTCCAGCTAATGTCAACTGAAAAAGACCGGAGCGTACATCGACCGAAACGTCGTGAATATAACAGTAAAGATGAGGACAATATTCCAGACAATGTAAATAAATACATTTTTTATTGAATTTCATTATTGTTTTGGTACATGTAGAGATGGAAAACAAATTCGAGATTTGGTAGAGAAACGCATTTCGTGTTCTTGTGAAGTCGATAGTTTTAAATCCTATCAATGCGCATTTAATATTTATATTGGGTCAGTCTATGAGTAATGCTAGTATCGTGTAACCAAGTACTAGCTGTTACATGATCGGGTCGTCAGCAAGTAAATCGGTTCCGCTACCAGGTTTTTTCTGGTGAGTAAGGGTGGTTGGACACCTTACAGAATTAGAAACAAGATCTATCAGAGAGCGGATCTTTAACCATCTTAAGGATCAACGGTCACCTGACGCAATTGGGGTAGACCTGGCTTCATTGCATAAAGCCAATGAGGTGATGATACGGCGTCGCTGGGTGGGCGGAGAGTTTTCTAAATCGAAATGTCCTTGACCAAGAGGCGTCTTCAAGTTGGAGAACATCGACTTTGGTTTGACCCGGATGATAAGGAAAGGGCTCCACCAAGTCTACAATTTACTAATATAAATGAGAGAGATGGTGTAGTAATATAAGTGAGAGAGACAATTTAGTAATATAAATGAGAGAGACGGTGTAGGAATATAAGTGAGAGAGACAATTTAGTAATATAAATTCGAGAGACCGTGGAGTAATATAAATGACAGAGACAATGGAGTAATATAAACGAGAGAGATCGTGAGTTAATATAAATGAGCGAGACTGTTTAGTAATATAGGTGAGAGAGACAATGTAGTAATAAAAACGAGCGAGGTCGCTAAGTAAAATAAATGAGAGAGACTTCGTAGTAATATAATTGAGAGAGACAATGGAGTAATATAAACGAGAGAGACCGTGAAATAATATAAATGAGAGAGAGGCCGTATAGTAATATATTAGGTTGGTGTAAAAATAATGTCGGTTTTTGACGTTAAAAATACGTCCAAAAACGACATTATTTTTGCACCAACCTAACAAATGAGAGAGAGACTGTGAAGTCAGAGAGAACGTGTAGTAATATAAGTTGATATTGGACGCCTTGATATATTTTCAGCCAAAAAGTATAAGAATTAATATAAGCCAATTTCTTATGTGTAACACCATATATTATTGCCTGAAATAGAATCCAAAATGTGTGAATAAAGGTGTGTTTGTAGAAATATGCTTCTTTGTTGGTGCAAAAATAATGACGTAATAATGTCGTTTTTTGACGTTAAAAAATATGTCAAAGAACGACATTGTTACGTCATTATTTTTGCACCAACCTAATACTTATGGGCAAAGTTCCGACGGAAAATTGTGAAGTGTTTTTAGTTGATTTAGCAGAACCATTAGATATGCCTGTATGCAAACAAGTAAGCTTAGAGCATTTTATGCTGTTTACTTTTCCGCCCAATACGATATGTGGTACAGTGGAAACTAAAAGTCCCCGGGGTAGGAAAAGAGACACGTTTTATCTCTAAGGTATCCTATTGTTAAAAGGGAGAAGATGAAACTATGTGGGTTTTTTTTTTTCATATACATGTTTTGTTTTTTTTCAGCGCCATCTATTGGTGGTTAGCTGGAGTTCTTTGACAGACAAGTTCGATAATCCCACAAGTAAAATGGTGACGATTTTCTAAGCTTAGCTTAGAAGTGGCACAAGGCCGAATGTATACTGCAGCCATTCCTCAGTTGCAGTTGTTCGAGCGAGACAGCCTTGCTAATAATTACACCACGTGTAGGTTTAAATGCGTTAATATTTTAAGTAGCAAATGAATTTTATAAAGTTCTTTTTAATGAATCTATGGATATAACACATAAATACAAATCTGCTGATGAGACAAATACTTGCTCTTATTTTAATAATAAGTCTGATTGGTTCAATAAGGAAATACTGACCACGTCCTGGGTATGACGATTAACTACAACCAACTGCAAGCCCTTTGATCGCGAGGTTTTGAGGAGCGTGGAACCACATCTTAATTGCTGGCGATCCATGGTTCACCCTGACCCGGGGCGGTGGGAACCTATTAGGGTCCGAGCTATGGTCAAATAGTTAACACCTAAACTGGAGTCAAAACACTATGGAAGTGTAAAAATAGGTCAAGAAAAAAATTATTAACAGTAATAGATTTTTGAAAAAAATTACCATCAATACATTTTTTAAGAAAAACAATTAGTAGAAATACATTTTTGAAAAAAATGTTACCAGCAAAACATTAAAAAATATTACCAGCAATGCATTTTTTAAAAATAACAACAGCACTTTTTTGTAAATAATTATTACCAGCAATAAATTTTTGGAGGAAAAAATATTACCAGCAATACTTTTTCGAAAAATAACAGCAACACCTTTTTGTAAATGATTATTACCAGCGATACATTATTACCAGCGATACATTATTACCAGCAATACATTTGTGGTGGAAAAATATTACCAGCAATGCTTTTTTGGGAAGAATATTACTGGCAATAAAAATCTTGTCGGCATTAAATAACCCGTTGAGGTTAATATGCCGAAAAACAAAACAAACCAAACCAAACGAAATATTGACCACTGATCTAAAAAATGATTCGCAATACGTTGTTAACTGGGGCAAGTAATGGTTTGGTAATTTTAACGCCTCTCTTTACATCGTCTGAGAAAACACATTTTACCTTACATGGCTGATGCTAACCTCCAGGAAAGTTTCTCATTGCACCGTCTGGGGCTAACGTTTTCCGCTTATATGGAGTGGAAATATTTTGTTGAATCAATTGCTAGATCTGATGGTTGGAAAGTTGATTCACTGTGTTTTACTCGAAATTTTTCTCGCCAAAATCTATCTTACACATTTATAAATCTACTATTCATTCACTGAATATTGCTGCCACATTTCGTTTCAGAGATTCTGCTGCCGGCATGAGACTTCCTCCTTACTTATGGAATACGAAGGGAATGGGGATGATTAATCCCAGTCTACGTGGCATGGTAGGCCTTAACTGTTTTCGAACTGATTAATGTAGCTCGTTTGAACATTTGCCATGGAAATAGCGATAGAGTAGAGAGAGGCCTGCAACGTTTTGTCTGTGGGAAATGGGGTTTGTAATATAGTTGCATATTACCTGCCAGCACCAGTCTTAAACCGCATCTAGTTTTAAGTAATTGTTTTAAATTCTGCTTTTCAAGACAGTCGAACAAGCAGACGCTTCTCCGTCAGTTACTTCCAATCTTTATACAGCAGATAACTTATTTGCATTTAATACTTGTCCTTATTGTGAGTTTCGTATAAACAAAATAAGACAAAGAATGACTTTTGAATAGCAGATGAGAAGTGTTGATAAAGAGAAACCTAAGCAAAGAACAAGTTAAAACATATGCTTAGAATATAACTGCCACATCTTGTCTGGTGCTCCTGCTATAGATTTAAAGATTCTTGATAAAATCCAAAGAATATTGTTGCTCGCCAAATTTTTCTCGTCAAAATCTCTCTTACTGATTTATAAGTCTACCATGCATTGAATATAGATGCCGCATCTTGTCTGGTGCTCCTGCTATATATATTTAAAGATTCTTAATAAAATTCAAAGAAGAATCTGCAGTAGTATTGGTCCTGACCTGGCATCTCGGTTTCAGTCATTTTCTCGTCGCCCTAATGTAACTTCACTCTGCTTTTTTGCTCACTACTGTCATTATAATCATTCGGAAGAAATTCCTTCTATTGTACTTAAACTTTATGAATTTAAGCATACTGCTAGCCTGGGGACCATTTCTCATCATTTTATAGTTGAAATGGCTACCTGCCACCAGAAATTCTATGCTAATAGTTTCTTCTCTCGCATTTCACGCATGTGGAACTCTCTCATGACTTCTTACGTTTTAGTTAACTTTGATTTTCAAAAATCTAAAAGCAATATCAGTCGTTGTTTTAATTCCTTTTTTTCATTGTTCCCTCCCCTTTCATAATGTTTTCTTTTCTTCTCATATTCTCCCAGTAACCGTTTCCATTTTAGTTGCTTTATTGCCTTGCTTGGGGTGAAATGGTTTAAAAACTATCTATGTGGCTTTACAGAAACCGATGTCTTGTACCTAATTGAAAATGCACCCCTTCTTGTAATATTTCTTTTAATCAAAACGTGTGCATAAATGGCGTCTACTTGATCGGGTATATTTTCTCGTGTACGGGCAAAACTTTAAGTGTGATTATGTTTCTTTGCGCAGTTTTGTATGCCTAAATCGTTTTTAATGCACACACGAGCCTCTACGCTGTCGTCTGCTTCGTACAATTTCAAAAAAAAAAAAAAATTCTACAGTTTCTTTCTTCCCTTCTAAGTAAAGACTATATTTTCATTTTTTTTTTATTTGTTTGTAATGTTCTTTAATACTAGATATTTATTTTTGTTTTTAAAAATGTTTTATTTAAAAAGAAAAATCTCCTAACATCAGCATCGTTCTTATAAAATCAAAGGTTAAAAAGAAATGTAAAAAACGGATTTGAAAAATTCTCATTGATTGTTTTATTCTAGTTTTATATTCTTTTATTGATAAAAGAGAAAAAAAGACGAATTCCGACTTTGTCATATTTTTTTTTTTATTATTAAAAAGGAACTATTCTTTAAAAGAGGGTTATATTCAAGGAAATATCAATTTTTTCTCCCGACTGAAAAATTCACTGCGGAGCTAAGGCAGCTGTTAGAAGCGAGCAAGATATATGAAGGTAAGCTGTAATATTGAAACCAGATGAAGATAAAGCGTCATGATTATATTATGTTCGTGT
>OZ010606.1:57680221-57715221 GCA_963932145.1 Acanthosepion lycidas | reverse complement strand
TCACTAGAAAAACTGAAATGAATTATAAATATTCTTTAATGTTCCCCACCCCACACCGAAATTTATTGACAATGAGAAAGAGAGAGATGGTCTGCACTGAAGAATAAATAGTTAGAGAAAGAACAGTGTGTTATTAGATGTATAATTTTAAGATTTTATAAAGAAGGAAATAGTACGGATTCAAACCGTGAAGAACGTTGAAGACGACAAAGATGAGAGAATAAATTTATATATTAGAAAGAAAAAAAAAATCACCCATTCCAATTATCATTATTATTGACGTCGCTAGAAAGAAATAAAATAAATGATCTCCAAATAAAAATTTACTGTGCATTTAAAAGATTAAAAATTTGGTTCCTGTCTGTCGATGCCTGTGAAACGCTCAAGGTGTTTGCACCATTGAAATTAGTTAAACGTGAAGCGAAGTGGATGAAGGAAAGTGCCCAAGGCCTAAAAGAAGAAAGAGGAGCAGGAGAGAGAGAGAGAGAGAGAGAGAGAGAGAGAGGGTAGAGGGTGGGGGAAAGAGAAGAATGCTAAAGCGACTTTTCCAGGTGAAAGGAGAGACGCGCACATTAGCGTTCGTCAGAATCAAGGAAAGGATTACGTTGAACTGAACGTTCTGAATAGAAAGCAAGCAAGAAACAACGGTGTCAATTATACTGAATCCATTTGTAGTTGCAAATCAAGATTTGAGCCGAGTTTCAAGCGATGGGAAATCTGAGTTCAAGACTGTTCAGGTGTGCAACATTTCGGTTTCTGACTGGCCTCCGGCGGGGAAGATGAAGATGGTCAATAGAAGATGGATTGTAATGTGTCGGTGGGTGAAAGCGAAAAAAGGGTACAAGAGGAAAAGGAAGCTACGAGGATTAAGATTGTCCGTAGGTGGGTATAGAAAGACAAGAGAATGGTGGGAGAGTGTGCGGGAATAGGATAAGTGAAAGAAAGTACAATAAAGAAAGAAGAGAATAAGAGAAAAGAAGAAAAGAAAAGAGGAGAAGGAGTGGAGGGAAATGAGAGAGGGAAAGGAGAGGAGGGAAATGAGAGAGTATAAAGAGAAGAGAAAAAGAAGAGAGAAAAGGACAGGGGATAAAGGGGTGAGGATAAAGACAGGAAGGAAATTAGAGAGCAAAAGAAGGGGAGGAGAAGGAAAGGAGGAAAAGGGAAAAGGGAAAAAGGAGAAGAGGAAAAGAACAGGAAGAGGAGGAGACAAGAAAAAGGAGAAGAGAAAAAAGAGAGGAAAAAGAAAGATAGAGTAATTCCACCGTATCCACGAGGGATACGTTCCCAGATACTCTGCAGCTGTCTTAACCGCGGAAAGTACCGAACCCTGTACATAATTGGTTTTCTTCCGTAAACAAAATCCTATCATAAAGTTTAATTAATTAATTAGCACAAAAAGAGATTATCAAGAACAACTAATTAATAAAATAGAACAATTATAACATAGCACTGTAATAAAAGTTATGTGACGAACAGAAGTTTAATTCTTACTGTAAATCTTATTAGGCGCAATAAGAAATGAAAAAAAAACACTACACTATTTACATTATTCGGACTATTGTCCTCATCTTTGTTGCCATATTTATCACAACGTTTCGGCCGATTTACGCTCCAGCCTTCTTCACGTGGTTGGAATGTCGAACTGAACCCTTTATTTCGCTCGCTGGTGTGGACTGTTCTAGTTCCACGTGCCATGTATAATGGATGTCAGTTATCAGTTATCTCCTGTTAATTCCGCTATGCATGTTCTCCACTGCCTTTACAAGGTATTGAACTCACAACTCTTTGGGTCCTGTCACTGGATATAGCCAACGCCTTTAGCAACTGTGCCATGTGTCCTTGAGGAAACGCTGTGATAAATATGGTAACAAAGATGAGGACAATAGTCCGAATAATGTAAAAAGTGTACATAATACCTCATCTCAGAAATATAGACAGATACTGAAAAAGAACTATTAAAATAGATCGATCTATCTATCTATCTATCTAGATAGATAGATAGATAGATAGATAGATAGATAGATAGATAATCTCTACATACAACGTGTGAAAGCATGTACGATACCCTGTATTATTCAGCCGCTAAGCAGGGGAGGTAACAGAGCTTCGGTGGCTAACGTGGTACTATCACCCCGGGTGCCACCAGCAACTTATGCCAACGGACAGAATATTGTTTATGTATACGTATCAGTCTCTTCCGATGTATTTCACAACATTTTTTTAAGCGTTTCACTCCAAGCAAGGCGGGAAACCACTACAACGCAAAGGGTTACAGAGAGTTGGAGCGAGAGCAAATCGGAGTGATAGAGGAAAGGATGAAGAGAAGGATAGGAGATAGATCAAGGCATCTGGAGACGTCGATTGACATTACATTTGAATAGTTGCAGATTATAGCTATCAGGGAAATAGGAAAAGGGGAGGGAATTCCACAGGCGAGAAGTGCGAGACATGGAGCCATTGGAGTAAAAGAGATGGCTACATTTTCGACAGTGAAATGGTGAGAGCGAAATGCCAGCCTATTTGAACGCTTAAAATGAAATTTTCAACTTTGTGCTAAAACACACAATGCGCTCGTAGCGACCGTCGGAATGGAAGGTAAACATGTTTCACGTTTCAAGCATGGTTTTACTTCATATTCTGGCCAGTGATGCCAACCTTCAAAAGGAAGGAAACGATTGACGGTCCAAGGAATCCACGGCACCCGAACTCAATAGTTAAGGCATGACATGTCTATCCCTTGACGAAGCAGCAAATATCAGCGATTCGTAATGGTTTTTTTTTTTTACCCGTGCGCCTCCTCTCTGTTTTTCTCCCATTAATTCTACTCGGAGGACAAACTTCTTTGAATCAGACCACGCTACACTGTTAGAGCGATCGTCTGTCTGAATGACGTGTACCGGAAATTGCAGAGATCAACTAACACCGTCCAATCACAGGCTCCATTCAGTAGTGCCATGTTGGGAGTTACTTGGGTCTTTCGCACGCGGCGTTCACCTTCCTTGTGAAAATGGATCTTAGGTTCTCTGGCCGTTACAGAGTAGTTGAGGGCTGCTTCACACTGTGTATCGACTAAATCTATGACCATTTCAGCTCTTTGTTATGACGCCACGCGTACATCTGCGGTCATTGTAGGCATGCAGAGAGCACGTGACGTAAAGTGTCACAATCAGATTGACATGATGCCCATACAGCAGTGTCACACAGCTTGAGTTTGTTCGCATTTGGTAAGAGATCATAGATAGATCGCAGGAGGAATGATATTGCTAATAGCTCCATTGCAATCAGGGTATTCCATGACAGATAGCCTCACTGGATCAATATCACTCCATGTAGTTCAAGCACATTGTTTAGGCTGAGAAACAGCAGTAGCTGTTCTCTGCTCTTCCTCGAAATTCCTTTTGTTCAATGTTTCGTTTAGAGTTTGGACCTTAGTTTGGTGAAATATGGTTGCTCGTGCTGTCCAAGCCAGATCGATCGGTTTGGGTTACTCCCGTAATCTCTTTGGTTCGAAGGTTGGATTATATTTCTTCGGTGGCCGACCATTTGGTATCAGTTTTGATATCTACTGACGAACTCATCAGTCGAGTCCTTTATCATCATGCGAACTTCCCGACCTTGAACTCCTCCAACAATAAGGAGATGGGAAATTGCAGTTTTCTGTCATTAGCATTAAGTCTCACTGTGCCACTTTCTGCACCTGTTTACCACAGTGCCGATCATTCATTCAGATGTCCGAGGTTTCACTTTGATAGTCAGGATCAGGTCGACCTCAATGCAGAAGTGAAATTCCCTGACAGAGCCTCTGAGTAATGATAAACTCCAGCTTTTCATGGGCTTAGCCTTAATTTTTACAGGGCTAGGCTAACCCCAACTCTAACCCTCGATCATTCCACAATCCCGGCCTTCAAGAGGCACTGTCGATATAGTCTATTATGTGCAAAGATCCTCAAAAGGGTCATGAGCAGCAAAAAAAAAAAACAAAAACAAAAACAAAACACTATATTCATTTTCTGGGATTTCCAAAAGGCCTTCAACAAAGTCCCAAAACCAGCAATGTGAGACACGCTTGCCCACTTTGGCTGTCCGGATCGCTTCGTGTTTCTGATTGGTATGCTCCACAACGAAATGGTAGGCCGGGTGATCTATAGAGGTATCCTCTTCTAATCACCAGTGGCCTTAAACACGACTCTGTGTTAGCTCCGACACTCTTCTCTCTGTAGCTCTCCACCATGATCAACGGGATTCCCCCTGGTACCAATGACACTGACATCCTATATAGATTCGAAGGCGGACTCTTCAACCATGAACGACTTCGTTCTCGCACAAAGACTACCACGTGCGAGAAATTCAGTATGATGACGACAGTGCAACTACGGATCAGACTGCCATTAACCTCCAGAGATCGGTAAACCTGTATAACGCTTCGGTATGCAGGTCAATGTCAAAAAGCCGAAGATTCTCATCCAGCCGGCCTTCAGACAAGCAATACATCGACGGACAGCCAGAAGACTTCGTCTATGAATTTCCCTACCTTGCCAGCATCATCTCGGATAATGCCACTTGCGTGAGAGACCTTTACCATGCCCCATAACCAGAAGTCACAGGGTGTGGTTGGCCCATATTTCCTTACACCTCCAACGCTAACTGCAAATGCTTACTTACAAATGCTGCAAGAGTTTGCCATTTGCAAACCAGACGAACAGGTTATTTCCAAACGCCTCGTTTTGCTCGTACTGTTCACGCTTGTCTGAACCAAAGTTTCCTAAATCGTTGGATAAGTCGCGGTGGACGGTTGGCATGGTCAGCACATTTCCCTGATCTGATACCCTGTGACTTCTGTTTATGGGGTATGATAAAGGTCTCTCTCGCAGGTAACATTATTCGAGATGATGCTGTCAAGGTAGGGAAATTTATAGACGAAGTCTTCTGGCTGTCCGTCGATAGATAATACAGAGTGTATAGTAAAGAAAAAAAGGTTAGAGACATCGAAGAACTCAAGCACAAAATAAAAGGTGTATTATCAAACACTCAATCAAATGTGTGGTAAGGCACCTAATTGTACTGTTGATCGGTGGTTTTTGGTTCGTGATAGTGGACAGGTGGAATCTGTTCAGGGAACTCTGAATAAATGATTCTTTCACACTAGTGTTAACATAATTTTGACTCGCCCTATATATATATATATATATATATATATATATATATATATATATATATATATATATGTATATATCCAGACAAGTGATTACATGAACGAATTGAAATAATAATATATCAGACAATATAATAATATAATACAGAGTGTCAGATCAGGTGTGTGTGGTAGCCATGCCAACGGTCCGCCGCAACCTATTCAACGATTTGGGAAACTTTTAATAGAGACAGGCGCGAACAGCACGGGCAAAATGAGCCGGTGCACCATCCTGCTCGTCTGAATTGTATGGGTATGTTATCATTGGTAAACTCTTTCATTATTTGTAAGTAAGCACTGGCAGTCACCGTTGGAGTTGTAAAGAAATATGGACCAATTACGCCCCTATGACTTCTGGTTCTGGGTTATGATAAAGGATCGCGTGTATAGTAAAGAAAAAAAGGTTAGAGACATCGAAGAACTCAAGGACATAATAAAAGGTGTAAACATTCCCCGTGAAATGTGTGTTAAGGCAATAGATTGTGCTGTTCATTGCTGTTTTTTGTTGTATGAATCGTGCTGCTGAACAGTTACAGACTGTTCAGTAAATCCTGAATAAAAGATTCCTCTTATACTAGTATTAAAATAATTTTGATTGATTCGTTTTCCGCGGCTTACCAACCTTTTTACTGGTTATTTATGAAAATCATACGAGTTTTTTTTTTATTACTTAAACGCTATTTTTAGTGGATACTCGTATTTGTGTAGACGTCCCATTTATTTATTAAACAGTATTTATTTTCGTCTACCGTTCTGGATATTCGAGAAATCTACGTTCTACGGTAGGATTCGAACCAGCGTTCCCCTAAGAGAAACCGACATCAGCTCTTACTTGCTTTGAACTCTTGGCTACGGAGCGCGTCGATGGCAAAAACAAAGTCTTAATAATAGCGCCTTTAACCACGGCTTCATCCGATTATTGAAATAAACATACTGCTTAGTTGCGTGTCCAAACGTAAACAAAGCAATTTCTAAAGAAAGGAATGTCTTTATTTGTTTAATAATCCGACAGTCTTTTGTTACTTAAACGGTATTTTTAGTGGTTACTCGTATTTGAGTAGACGCTCCGTTTATTTATTAAACAGTATTTTTTTCTACCAGCCTGAATATTCGAGAAATCTTATTTAGATTTAGCTTTCCGCTAGATTAGAATCTTCATTCTTCTGACATGTTTATTTAAAATAATTTTAAACTGTAAGATTTTTTTTAAGATAATAACGGTTTTAGTTATACAAATCTTACTAATTAACCCATAGCTGGGGAGAGAAGAGGTGAATTCATATTTTTCCCAATGGTATTTGCGTGTAAATGAATATAAAAAACCCGACGGGAATTGGAACTCAGCTCCCCCAAGAAGAAGAAGAAGTAGGAGGAGGAGGAGGAGGAGGAAGAAGAAGAAGAAGAAGGAGGAGGAGGAGGAGGAGGAGGAGGGAGAGAAGAAGAAGAGGAAGAAGAAGAAGGAGGAGGAGGAGTAAGAGAAGACGAGGAAGAAGAAGAGGAAGAAGAAGAAAAAGGAAGAGAAGAAATAGGGAGAGAAGAAGAAGAAGAAGAAGAAGAAGAAGAAGAAGAAGGAAAAGAAGAAGGAGGAGAAGGAGGAGAAGGAGAAGAAAAAGAAAAAGAAGAAGAAATTATTTCTTCAAAGGAAAGAAGAATGAAAGAAACGAAGTAGAGAAAATAATGAAAGAAAAGACTGAAAAAAGAAAGAAATAGTGAGCCAGAAATAAGGAAGAAAAAGAAGGAGAAATACGAAAGAGAAACATAGAGAGAAAAGAAAGAGACGGTAGAAACAAAGAAAGGAAAAAAAAGAAGGAAGAAAGAAAAAGGAAGAAAAAGAAAAGAAAAAGAAATGATAAGTGAAGCGGTTTTATTTGCAAGTTTTCTAGCCATGTTGATGAAAGCGACACCTAGCAGAGTAATTGTCATTTGGATTCACACAAATCAACGTTGTTTTAAAAGCTCTGACAGATAAGCTGCCTTGGGCCCTGAAGACCAAACATCTCTCTTGCCACTACGTTAAAGTCAAAACGAGGAAGGGACGCCAATAAAGTTGACACGTGTGCGCGCTCACACACGCACGCACACACACATACACACACACGCATACACACACACACACACACACACCCTTCTTAGCTCTTCCCGGGGGTGGGGGTACGTATGCGTTCGTTTTGCAGTCCCACGTGTTATAAATAATGAGATCACTCCTCATTAACGCTCTCTATAAATGGCTTTGTGCCAAGCTTGCCTCAAGCCAACAAGCATCTCATCTTGCAAACCAGTCGAACAGAGTTCATAACTCACCGAGAGCTCTATTTCAATTGCCTTGTACCAGATTTATCTCAGTTCAAGTCGTATCGCATAAGGAAAGCACATCGATGCACGTCGAACAACAGGGAGAAAGGATATGTACCATTTCTTTTTCTTTCTTGGACGAAAATGTTCGCTTAAAATTTCAAAGACATTTGTGCAACGTTTTGTTCTTGCTAATCTCCCCTAAGTTCAGACCTGGGGTGACTTTTTATCCCTAATATGCTAGAACAAAAAAGAGAAATAATGTCTGTGTGTGTGCGGGGGTATATTCTCAATGTCTCATAAAAATACGAGTCTAAATTTTTCATACGTCAAATAAGTATTTATTCACTTCTGAACCCCATGAAATTAACTTCGACCGGATCGGCTGGTATGTGGTTTCGGGTCTTTCTTCGAACACTCTTCTTGCAAGAATACATATAATTCTGTCGATCACTTCCTTAGCTAGACACTTTCTGTCATCCGGTTGTCACCAGTGAGTATGGCCTTCGTCCAACTGGAATTTTCATTTCTATTTGGGAAGGTTCATTTTTTAAAAAAATAATGCCATATGTGATACACGCTTAAGCGATCATGTATCGAAAGATACATGACTGACGAGGCAGATTTTTCCCGCAGTAGGTTGCCATTTCTTGATTCGGTAGACCAGTTGCCATGCAAGGCTATAGAACCCGGTCTGTCCTGCTATTTACCCATAGGTGGGGTGAAGAAGAAGATTGATACAATTCTCAAGAGTATTAGCACTTTAGTGACTATAATAGATTTGACTGGAATTCGAATTCGGCTCTCCGATTCCTCAATTCGAGCCGCTATCCATTACTCCATCAGTACCATTTTTGACTTCCATCGGCATGGCTGATGCTAACCTCCAAGGCGAGTAACTCATTGCCCTTTCTCTTGAATTAGACAGAATTATATTGAATTGAGCCGCTATCTATTACTCCGCCATTTTTTTTTTCAAATCAGCTTTAAACAAGGCAAGAAAGTTTGGGTTTAGTGAGACAACAAATTATTCCGCTTTTTACACACATTTCACGAAACATAAGCAAAATCCTCAGCTGAAATCCATTAAAAAGAATCATTTTCACATAATTTGGTAGGAAAAATGTGATATTTCAACAGAAAAATAAGTTTACTATTTTATTAAATAAAACGATAAGGCACAAACATAAATTCAAATTAAATATTTAAATAATTATATGGAAAAAAACACTGAGATATGATAGCTTCAGAAGCAGAGTCTACCTAGAAGATTTCGAAGACCCAAGAATATCTTAAAATGAAATTTCAGACAGATACTAAAAAAAACAAAAAAAAAACACAAACCGCCGACTCAGGATTGTCTCAAGAGACTGTAGCCTAGTGGATTGGTTTGTAATTTTGGTGATATTGTAACTGTAAGTTCAATCCCTGGGCCAGGTAGTGCAGACTTAATCTCAGTAGAAACGAGACGAGATATAACTGTTAAAAATAAATAAGAACCAGACGAGATATTTCTAGACATGGCCAGTGGGACGTAGATTAAATAAAAGACTAAGTTTTCGACAAGCTGGAGGGCACCACAGTGGAAACATTGAGATAATAACAACAAAGATAAGGACAACAGTAAATGATGTAAATTATGATCACTCCTCATCCCAGAATCTCACATAGTGTCCCTCTACATACTGTGACCTTCAGGGTGTGAGTGATCATGGTTTTCCGCAACATCTTAAAAATTACTATCATTATTCACACTATTATCCATATTCACAACGTTTCGGTCGTTGTACGCTCCGGCCTTCTTCAGGTGATTGGAATTTCGAACAGAACCCTTTATTTCGTTCACCGGGGCTGATTGTTCTAGTTCCACGTACCATGCCTCTTCTTGGTATCTCAGTTATATCCCTTTAACTCAACTCTCCAAGTTTTTGGTTCACCACTGCCGTGACTTGGTATTAAACTCCCAACTCTTTGGTCCTAGTCACTGGATTTAACCAACGTCTTTATCCGCTGGGCCATGAAGATGAGGATAACAGTCCTAATAATGTAAATAATGCAAGGAATCATGATGCCTCATCTCAGATATATAGACAGGTCCTAAAATTAGAAGCTCTAAGCAATGTTTGCCTCCTTACTGTACGTTTCCAAGTTTAAAATAACCATGCAAAAGCTTGGTTTTGATCTTTTGTGGTTTTTTAAAGTTTTTATTGACGAACATGGGAGGTTAACAGCACAGAAAATGAAATCTCCGAGCCGAGTTCAAATTCTGGCAGAAACAGCCAAATAATGTTCTTTTTTTTTTTTTAATTAAATTTATTTATAAAAATAAACATCTCTGGTTGGGTCATTTCAAAGACTTTCTCTGACGTCGTTCCTTTTTTTTTTTTTTTTTTTTTTTTTTGTACTCAAAACATACACAAAGAATTTTTGAGTAATTAATGGATGTAGTTTTTAATCCAGCATTATTTATTCTTAATAATTTTGGATTAAAAGATAAATTCATTCGGTACTTATAAATAATTATTTTTTAAATGTCGTGTTCTTTATGATGTAGGCAATCGTGGCTCTCTTCAACATCTTTTTCTTTTAATATCTGTGAATTGCCATGACTATATTTGAGGAAGTTATCGGAGTGGTTTCACGCTTTTGAATTCAGTTTCTGTATTCCAAGATTGGTTACCCTAATCAGGCTCCAATGTTAAGTCTACCCTACTAGTTTACCTATAGCGTTAAGAAAAGAAATGAATTTATGTCTTTTGGAAAGGCAAAATTCAGTTAGAATTTAGAGTCGGTATGTTGATTCTATTTTCCGTGTCGATAACCGTTACACTACATTCCATTTTCCGTGTCCATAACCGTTACGTCACATTCTATGTTCCGTGTCCATAACAGTTACGTCACATTCCATTTTCCGTGTCCATAACCCGTAGGCCACATTTTATTTTCTGTGTCGATAACCGTTACGCCATTTTTCATTTTCCGTGTCGATAACCGTGACGTCATATTCTTCGAGATAGGAGATTCTACGTAATGCCTTAATCGATAGATTTTTGATGACTATACGATTTCTGTGAGAGTATGTATTGATTAGACAAGCGAATCTTAAGTAAAAATCGTTTATCTCAAAGAAGTTTGGCCAAAGTACCTTTCCGATCACGTGATACTCGCAGAACAATTTTTTTTTTCCGCTGACATGAAGTAGAAAGATTACAACTGAATCAATTGCTAGGTCTGCTCCTAGGAAAGTCGGGTCACTGTCTCGCGCTAGACAATCTTTCTCGCCAGAATCCATCTTTCGCATTTAGCAGTCTACCATTCGCGCGTGCATTAAAAATATTGCTGGATCTTCGGCTTTGAGGTTTTTGTTTTTGTGATGAGGTTCACCCTGTACAAGGCTCAGGCGTAACTCGAGGTAGAGGTTTACAGAGAAAAAGGAAGATAACGGTTAATCTTATACAGCATAAGATTCTAGTGATCAGGGAAATATCCGCTCCGGAGTCGGTTCTAAAGAGCAGCGGTTCGCAGGAAGAAGTTGCTCGAATGAAACTTCAACAATGGAATACGAAGATGTTGTGACCAAGTAAATGGTTAAAGAAATAACAAAACAATATTAAGAGTAAGTACAACAGAAGCGTATTACACGACTAGTGAGTGTGTGTCGGTTGATCCAGCGATCAATCTATTCGACTAATATATTTACCAGCCTCCTCACGAGGTAGGATGTGGCACAAGGCCAAATTTAACGTTGGTCATCCGAGCCCGTAGGCTCAGCCAAAAAATCCCTGAAGAACACGCATAAACGGGTGTGGCTCTGTCTACTACCCCGGACGAGACTCAGCCCTTCAACACAGCCTCGTCCGGTTTCCTCTCTGCTCATGGCAGAGAGTTTGACAGATGAACAATCTGGTCGACTGTTATATTTTACTGTCCCCCTACAATAAATGTGTGTGGCACAAGGCCAAGTTTAACGTGGGTTACTCCGAATCCGTAGGCTCGGCCAAAAATATTCTCTTTGAACCCGTATAAACGGGTTCAGGGACTGTCTACCTTCCCGGACGAAACTTTGCCCTGCGGCAAAGGTTCGTCCGAATTTCTCTGTGCCGTGGCAGAGAGTTTGACAGTGAAAAGTCTGGTCGACTGTTCCCCCAAGGCCTTCTCTCCTCCTAATTTTATAGTAGGCGGAAGAGTCCAACATAGACTTTTTAGAGGGAGGACACCACAACAGAAGGGAATGAGGTTGGTTCGTTACAATGGGCGTGGCATGGCGCGTCTCAGTTATGAAGTTTAGAACTGGTGGAATTGAAGAATGTGATTGGAAATCCTACCGGCATTCAGCATTGGCGGCCACAATCTTACCAGCATAAGATACGCAGGGGACACAGTACTGATTGCAGATACGGGAAAGAATTACGTGGGCGAGAAAAAGGGATTAGCCATACATACAAAAAAACAGAATGCATGGTAATCCGTAAAAGGATGATCCTGAAATGAGATTTACAGGTTAGTGATACTAAAATCAAGCAGGTGTGGAAGTTTAAATATCTGGGAAGTGTTTTGACGTGGGACGATAAATGCAACGCTGAGATCCGAAGACGTATTGGGATGGCCAAGGATGTATTCCAAAAGCTTGGCAGAGTATTACAAAACAGGAGGATTTCTTTGGTAACAAAAAAAAAAGTACTGAGCTGCTCCGTGGCATCTGTCCTCCTTTACGGCAGCGAATGTTGGATGGTCTCCTCAAAGAAGAAAAGACTTGAGACAACGGAGATATGGTTCTACAGAAGGATGCTAAGGATATCATGGACCGAGCGTGTGAGCAACGATGAGGTTTTAGAGAGTCGGCAAACAAAGAGGAAGCTTATATTTAACATCAGGAAGATTCAGCTCAAATCTCTGGGAGACGTAATGAGAAAGGATGGCCTGGAGAATCTGATACTCACAGGTCGAATAGAGGGAAAAAGAGACAAAGGAAAGCAACGCATGACATACATGGCGGGCTTACGCAAGTGAATGACAGAATGTCGTCTGGGGGAGGTGGCAGAGACACGAAACTTATTGAGAGCTACGAGGGATAGGATGATGTGGAGAGCCATGGTCGCTTATATCCTGAAAGGACACAGAAAATAAAAAGAAAAGAAGTTGGTTTGAACACTTTCCATGGAAATACCGATAGTGTAGTGAGTGGCTTGCGGTGTTTTATGTTTGAGAAAGGAACTATAGGGTGGAAAAGAATGATGGTAGAAAGCAATAGAGCAGTGATAGGGTTTTCCACATCCCGTCTGTGAGAGAGAGGTTTCAGGATGGAAAATAATTTGTCACCTACAAGGACTTGGAGACGCTTTTGAACTCTATCGAGATTGGAAAGTGGAGACTGTGCAGCTCCTATCCATATATGGCGACAGTACTCCATTTTCAGCCTGACTTGGCTCTTGTAAAGGCAGAGGATAGAGGAGACTCTTTTGGGCTGTATCGAAACTGGAAAGTGAAACCTGGGCAGCTCCTATCTATATATGGCGGTACTACTCCAATTTAGGCCTGATTTGACTCTTGTAATGGCAGAGGATAGAGGAAATTCTTTTGGGCTATATCGAGACTGGAAATTGAAAGTGAGAGTTCTGAATTGCTGTGTAATATCAATCCTCCTATTTGGTAGTGAATGCTGGACAATTTAATTACAGATGAAAATGTGAATGCTGGACAATTTCCTCACAGATTAAGAGGAGACTTGGAGTAACAGAAGGATGCTGACAATAAATTGAACTGAGCACGTGAGTAACGAGGAAGTTTTAATGTCGTTATGTTCTTACTTAGAGTTTGTAAATCTATCTAGATGACCAGATCACGGCAGCTGATCTCTGCTCTGACCTCTCTCTAACAGCTTAAAGCTGCCAAAACAGACTTTTAACTTTCAATACTGCAAAAAACCGAACTAGTAAGTTCTTTTAAGGCTGTAGAATGTATCTGACACCATCTGCAGGGTTCTATCTTTACAGCGTCAGCTCAGACCGAAAATGGAATTATTGCTGCCATATACGGCTCTCGCCGTCCAGTTGTCTCTTTCCATAATCGACAAAGAATCAATAAAAAAGGTTTACTCTTCCTTGTAGGCAATGAATGATTTCTACGTTACAACTCCTTCCCAATAGACGTAATGTCGCAAACATCTCGCAACTCGTTCGCTATTTCCTTGGAAAATGTTCTGACGAGCTAGATTCAACTTGTTCCACTAGTTCAGACCTTTACAGCTAAGACTTGCCATGACATGAACCCAGAGACGAAACAACGTCATTATCTTCTACTCTATCACTATTTTCATGACAAATGTTCAGATGAGCGCTCCATTCTTTAGTTTCACCAGTTCAGATCTTTATAGCTAAGACCTGCCATGACATGAACCCAGAGACGAAACATCGTCATTATCTTCTACTCCATCACTATTTTCATGAAAAAAGTTCAGTTGGGCGCTCCATAATTGAATTTCGCCAGTTCAGATCTTTATAGCTTGGACATGCTACGTCCAAAGAGTTGTATCAGCATCATTTCTCCCGCATTCCAGTTGGAAGGTGGAAATTTCTCTCAGACACCATTCTTCCCACGTGCGACTGCTTCAACGACTACTACAATCTTTACCTTTTCAAGTGCTGTGTCAACTGTTATATATCCTACATATCCTCATAGACTTCGGTCCATAATACAACCCGATTCAGTAAACTCTCCATTGAATGGCTCTTGGGCCTTCTATTGGGAGAAAATAGCGTAAGAAAACTATTATCTGGAGAAATAATTTTTTCAAAGGTCTTGCCCGAAGTGAGGATCGAACTGGCAATGTTCCCATCACCGATACCGTGACATTGATTTGTTTGTTTACACGGTATATTAACTCTTTTATCATCATTTAATACCGAAATTTAATATTGTTTTTAGCTTTGAAGTAATAAAAAATATATCTTATTCAGCTTTCACTTGTTGAATACATGATAGATGATATGCAGATTTTGTGCAGAGACATGTCTGTGTGGACATGGTTACTAGAGGCAGTGATATGCATGGTTTTATGTTGTAGTTTTGTTGAAGTTATAATTTGGAATACGTTTTGATTTCTTGAAGTAATTGTAGGATATTACGCGGATTAATGCTATGAAAAAGTTCTTTTATTTTGCTTCTTTGGTTGGTTGATTTTTTTAGTGGCATATAAACCTCTATGGGTTATTTAATGCCGAAATCTAAATATTTTGGACACTATTTTATGGCTTCACCCAAACTATTTTACACATGATTGTATTGTTGGTCATTTTGCTATAAAATATGTTGTTGGCCATTTTGCTATAAAATGTATTGTTGGTCATTTGCTATGTGTCGTTGGTCATTTTGTTATAAAATGTATTGTTGGTTATTTTGCTGTGTGCTGTTGGTCATTTTGCTATAAAATCTATTATTGGTCATTTTGCTATGAAATATGTTCTTGGTCATTTTACTATAAAATGTACTGTTAGTCATTTTGCTATGTGTTATGTGTTATTTTGCTATAAAATGTGTTGTATCAGTTTGCTATAAAATGTATTGTTGATTTATTGTTGGTAATTTTAGTATAAAATGTATTATTGGTAATTCTATAAAATTGTATTCCTGTTCATTTTTCTTTAAAAGTGTATTGCTGGTTATTTTCTATAAATAGATTTTGTTGGTCTTTTTACAAAATAAAAATATATTACTAATTAGTAATTTTACTATAAAAATGTATTTTTATGCTTCCATAGTGTCTTTCACTATTTACCCATAGATGGGGCCCTAACAGATGCTATCACCTGGGATCAGAGTGACCATGGGAACAACAGCAATTGAGGAATGGTCCCACGTTCCTCAAAACTTCCAATCTCCCGATCGTGGTACATGCTGTGTGATGTAGTTTATCTTGGACTGCATATTGAGAACATTCAATTACTTATAAAGTGATAATTTTAATTCAAGTACAAATCTCAAAAACTAGTATCTTTATAATCGACAGCACCTGTTCTTGAAGTGCGATAGTTCCGCGTTTCTCAACCGGTCTGCCCAGGCAAACTAATCCGCCCTGGAAGATAGTCAGGCGTCTCCCTAGTTAACGGAAGAATAATTTATGAATTATTTTTATATTTAAAAAAAAATAATATATTTTTAAAAATCTAGAGACCCCAAACACATGGCTTTCATGTCTAAGTTAAATCTTTGTCAGTCGATGTTTAAAACTGGATGCTAAATTCCTTTAATCTTTAAAGAGTGGATAATCTTTTCACTTTTGCGTTTTTCAAGGGATTTAAATCCGTCATTTTCGATCTCTCTATATGAAATACTAGATTCTTTATAAATCCATTTAAATTAAAAAAGTACCGCTCAAATATAAAGTGTGATGTTTTAAAATAAGATAAGCAGCCATACCCAGCTGGTCGATCAGAAAAAGCATTCAGATAGAATTGAGAAAAAAAAAAGCATCATGTTTAGATATAACAGAGTCTTGCTTCTTCAATTACTTTAAAGTACTTTTATCAAAAAACATTTTGAATGCAGTTACTGATATAACAGAAGTATTCTGTATTTATTCAATCGAAGTTAGCCGAGGACATGAAGGGGTAAAACAGGTAACATGAAGACCCATTTCGGATCACAATTATTTTAGAGGTTTTTGAAATTCAATTTGTCAATGTTCTATCAGGAATCAAAAAGGGGATACATTTATTAAGCAATTGGTTTGATGAAAATTGGTTGAAAGATCAACGAAAAATAATAAAGAAACCAGCAAAAATCGTCATTTTTCAGTATTTACGCGGGTTTTCACTATATGGGTGGACTCAATTATCTAGTTAAATGACTGTTAAACAATCAACTTATTGAGTGAAGTTTAGACTGCTTGAAAATTTATGGTTTTCTTTTCGTTTTTCGCTAAATGCAGTAGCGTAGAAATAAAAATTAGGTATCATTGAGTTCGTCGTGATGTAAGTAACCTACATATCGAGTTTTAGCAAAATTCAGGGGAAAAAATTGAATTTACCGACTTTGGATCGGTTTTATCGATTATTGATTTTTTTTTAAATTATCGATTTTTTACGTTACATGTAAAATCTATGTGCCAAGTTTGGTCAAAATCGGTTGAATGGATCGCAAGTGAAAAGGTATCACACAGACAGACACACAGACACAAACATCCTCTGCTTTATATAGAGAGATGATTATTTCAGGCCACTTTTTTTTTTATTATTATTTTTCCTATTTTCAAATTTCATGGCTAATTTTTCCTTGTTAAAATTTAAGGTGCACTCCAGAGTTTTAGTTATTCTACAAGTGCACTGTGAAGTTTAAAAAAAAAACAAACATTGAGAAACACTAGGGACCACTGTCTTATAGAGGACAAGTGTTCTTTGTCCTGTTAGTTTTTGTCTAAATATATTAAGAACCCAGGGTCTGGTGGTCTGGTGCTTGTGAGATCGGCTTCACTCAGCTGACCTTCTTTGTCAAGATAATTGTCAAAATGATATCAGCTGACATTGCTACAACTTCTATATTATTTTTCTATTTTCAAATTCCATGACTAATTTTTCTTTATTAAAATTTAAAGTGCATCTCCAAAGTTTTATTTTATTTTTTATTTTTTTTAACAAGTGAGCTCCAAAGTTAAAAAAAAAAAACAAAAAAAACCAAAAAAAACATTGAGAAACACTGGTAGGGTGACCCCCCCCCCAAAAAAAAAACGGGAACTTTTTAACAATCCAATAAAACCAAGAGTGATGGAAGAAAAATATTTTATTCATAGTAATTGAAACCTTAAAACATGCAATTTAAGAAACAATGATGGAATTTTCATTTTTTTTAAAATTAAGTCCTGTAGATGGCGTCCTCCTGTACGAATGCATTCTTGAAATCTACTGTTGAGATTCCTCATTGACTGCTGCAATATCTTTGCTGGGATACTGTGAATTTCATGTTGAATTCTAAATGGCGAAATGTTTACTTGCTCAAGGTTATTGTCCCGCAGTATTGCCACATGCTCATGTCTGGCAATACGCATTTCAAAAATTCCCGTTTTTTTGTGTCACTTGTTAATACAATATTTGGTTAAAGTTGTTATGGTCAAATATGTAAGAATGTAATAAGGGAATTTCTATGGGTATTTTGTTATTGTGGAACTCTAAATGAGATTATTTATTCATTAAATTAAAAAAATTAAATAGGAAAATGAATTTTCATAGATTCTGCTAGTGTTAATATTAGTGTTAATACAAATGATAGTGGAAGCGTATGTAATGTCATAAAAATAAACTTATTTCAAGAGACTTCTGCAGTTCAGACCAGAAAACCAGGTTCTTCCAGACAAACACTTTTAGCTTAATGCAAGGAAAATAACTGTTACTGAAGGAAAAAAAAAGGAAAGACAGACGATCTTGTAAGAGCTGGCAGTGGGCAAGTGAGGAAAAGTGAGGTGGGGTGAGGGAGTGAACAGTCTAACCATCATGTCCTCCTTTCCGTGTAGCAAGTGAATGGTCCTCTGTCTTAAGCTGATAGGGATCACTGTCTTATAAAGACCAAGTGTTCTTTCTCCTGTCAGTTTTTGTTCAAAAATATTAAGAAGCCAGGTTCTGATGGCCTGGTGCTTTTGAGATCGGATCCACTAAGCTGACCTTCTTTGTCAAGATGATAATTGTCAAAATGATATCAGCTGACATCTGCAAGATGTCAGCTGATATCTTAAGGAAACAACTGATATTGCTACAACTTCTATATTATTTTTCTATTTTCAATTTTCATGACTAATTTTTCTTTATTAAAATTTAAAGTGCATCCCCAAAGTTTTAGTTTTTCTACAAGTGAGCTCCAAAGTTTAAAAAAAAAACATTGAGAAACACTGGTCAAGATATTTTTTATTCAAATCATATTATAATTCTGCTTGTTCCTTAGCACATGCGTTAAGCCTTGTCAGTATCTCAGAGATAATGGGCTATTCAATTATTGATTGTGAGGAGCGATGGAAAAGAGATAGAGATGTTTTTTGGTTTCAGTTGTAACATTCTTGTAAGGGCTAGCTGTTGGCGAGTGAGGAAAAGTAAGGCGAGATGACGGGGTAAACAGTCTAACCAGCATGCTCTCCCTTTCGCGTGGTGAGTGAGCGGTCGCCTGTGTTAGGAACCGCTGTCTTATAGAGTACAAGCGTTATTCGATATGTCAGATTTCGTCTAAAAACGTCATTCATCAAGAAGCCAGCCTGATTCTTGTGAGGTCCACCCACTCAGCTGATCTTCTTTGTCAATATAATAATTGTCAAAACGATTTCTGTAACATCCTGCCGATGTTTCATGTACAAAATATAAGCTGATAACAGATACTACTATATTATTTTTCTATTTTCAAATTTCATGACTAATTCTTCTGTATTAAAACTGAAAGTGCGCCCCAGAGTTTTAGATATTCTACAAGTTCGCCCTGAATTAAAAAAAAATAAAAACGTTGAGAAACATATTGAACAAAATCGACGATTATACGAGTAATTACGGCACATAGTTTTAAAGAAAAAAAAAATCACATAAGTCTCTTGTAACTTGAAATGCAGTTTGCGTTTCTACCATTTGAAAGCTCAATTGAACAAGAACAATATTTAATAAAATATTTATTGAAGAAAAAAATAAATAAAGCTATTTTAAATAGTTCTTGTTCTAAGAAGATATCGAGATAAAATCGATGAAGAGGCGCAATCATTTGATACCGTTTCGTTCAAATACGTCGATCATTAAATAAAATTACAGTGTAACTGTAATTACAGTAAAAAGAAAATGACAATAAACTCTTTTTTTTTTTTTGTTTTTAATGGAGAAAAGGGAAAAGAGGAAAGAAATCCAACAACGCAATAAGAGAATCCCATTCCTTCGGGTCACACAAAAACAAACCCAAAAAATGACGATAAATAAATAAACGAGCAAGCGGTAGAGGGAGAAGATATCGTCATAACGAGAAAATAGAATTGAATTGTTAAATCTATAATGTTTGAAAATGCTTATCACTGAGATTTATTTTTTTATTTGTTTCAAAACGTATAGATATCGGAATTCGATCGTGACTAGCTGATGTGATGAAAAGTTTGATTTCGGATGTTGAAAACAAATAGCAAATGAATAATTCAAAGATCCCCAAATGATATTTGCACGTTTTTTTTTAAGCATTCTCTAAGAACGAAGCGACATTTGGTCTCCAGTTGTTGGCCGTTTCAAACCAGCAACTGCTGATAACCTTTGATAGATTGTTCAGCTCTAGAGAATACAATGGCACATTTCTTATTTTTCATCACTTCCAATTAAAATAGACATACAAACATGCACACATGTTATTTATACTATTTATATAGATGGACAAAAAACAAATAAGGACAAAGATTACATAATGTTAATGGTAATAAATATTAGCCGTTTCCATATAAGGAAACATTCGGTCTTCATTAACTAAGCAGCCAATGCTGTTTTTACAGAATCTTTCTCTTAAAACAATTTTTTAGGAAAATAAGTTTATCTAGTCAGTAGTTATCGCTATTTCCAGTATTGATGCTTTTGGTTTGGTTTGTTGCGTTTTACGGCATATCAACCTGAATTGGTTATTTAATGCCGACAACATTTTTAGGATAGATTCGTATGAATAGAGTGTGTATTCTTTAGTTTAGATTGGTTTGGTTTATTTTGTTTTACGGCATATCAACCTGAATGGTTTATTTAATGCCGACAACATTTTTAGGATAGATTCATATGGATAGCGTATGTATTCTTTAGTTTAGATTGGTTTGGTTTATTTTGTTTTACGGGATATCAACCTCAATGGTTTATTTAATGCTGACAAAAAAATTTTGTTTAGTCAAAAATCTATTTCTGGTAATATTTTTTTTTTCCTGAAAAATGTATAGCTGGTAATATTATTTTAAAAAATATATGGCTGGTAATATTTTTCTTCAAAAATTTATTTCTGGTAGTAATATTTTTACAAAGTATTTCTAGTATTAAAACCTATTTTTATACTTTTACAATCCTTTTTACCTCAGTTTCGGGGTTAACTATTTGTCCATAGCTGGGACCCTAACAGAGTGGACCTGGGAACACCAGCAATTAAGAGCTGGTTCCACGGTCCTCAAAACCTTCTGATCAGAGGCCTTGTTGTTGGGTGTAGTTTATTGTCTTACCCAGGGTGCGGATGTAGTTTATCGTCTTACCCAGGACAGAGTATTGATGGGAATTTCTTTTCTAACCATTTTTTTGAAGTTGTGTGGAATGTCAACATTAATTTTTCCTCGAGTTACATGTGCTGACCTTTTTAGTTGCTGCTGCTGTTAAAAGTCCTCAAGTCACGTGACTATTGATATCTAGAACAGACCTTTATGACATTGTAACGCCAAGGTTGGAAGAAAACTGGTCACCACTTGCTTAAAGACACTTTTTACAATCAATTTGAAAAATTCTTTGAAGAGATTTACCTTTAATGTTTCTAATTTAGAAATGTAGGCTTATCGTGTGAATACATTTTGTGACAAATGGTGATTGTTAATAATTAACTATAACTCAAGATTCAAATGTTAAATAAAACAGTAATTAATTAAAATCGCAAATAAATACTCAGAGGCGACAGGCTGTTTCATGCTGAGCGCAATCATCAAACCTGACAATTGCGCCCAGCATGAAACAGCCTGTTCCCTCTGAGTGTTGACCTCAATGTTCACTTTTATATGTATATATATATATATATATATATATATATATGTGTGTGTGTGTGTGTGTGTGTGTGTGTGTCTGTAAAAATGTATAGAAAATAGGAAAGAACTCGTTAGGTAAATGATCCAAAGTTCTTTAGTATTTTTGTTATTATTTTAAAAAAAACAGTGCTCGATACAAAAGTAGAGCCTAAATATAATTATTTATTTAAAAATATGATTCCATCACTACATAAGAGTTCTCATGTTTCAAAACAAGAGCCGAAAACTTCAATATAATTATTTGAATTAAATTGAATTAAAGTACCAAGCTCTGTTCCATCTTCAAGCGAAATTTTTTTTTGAATAACTAATTCCTGAAATTTACGCGTTTTATAAGCATATTCATTATTAAAATTAAAATTAATATGGTAACGGCTAGAGCAATTATTTAAAAAAAAAGCGGGGCGTAAAGGTTAATAATTTGTATCAATATCTCAGTTACATTCAAAGAGCTCAAATCAGGGTATGGTGGGGTGTCTAAATTTAAAGCGGAAGATGACATCGTCTAGTCTGGTTAAGTGTCTATGGAGATTTTTTTATTTTATTTTTTATTTTTTTCCTGAAAGGGTTTTGTGTATATAAAAAAACTGTCATAATTCGCTAACATTTGTTTTTTTGACGACTACATAAAGGGTTTTTTATTTATTTATTTATTTATTTATTTGTTTGTTTTTGTTAGGGCATTTAAACTTTTTATTTAGACTATGGAGTTTAAAATTTGTATTTATTATTTTATTTTTTGTTTTTTATGCTAATTATTCTTTTATTATTTTTTATGCTTATATATATATATATATATATATATATATATATATATATATATATATATATATATATATATATATATATATATATATATGGGCGCGTGGCCAAGAGGTTAGAACGTTCACTTTCTGACCATGAGACCCGGGTGTGAATTGGTCAGGAAGTAGACTTCCTCAAGTTATCGATCCCCATTTTGTAAAATGCCTGAAAACCATACCACGGCTTGACCCAAGCTTTGTCAGTGAAATTGGGTAGAAACTGATACGGGCTTGTTCAATGAATACAACCCTACTAGAAAGACATGTATGTTACTTGCGCGAGTTTCGTGACAACGTTTGTAAGTATGTTACAAGACTCAAACGTCACATGATTGTACACAGGTAAATTTCCAACATAGGTAAGAGAAACTTTATGTTTGTCACGTGTGTACGAGAGGTTGATAAAGTGAAGTTGACCTTAAGAATTACTTATGGCCCCACAGAAGATTCTTAGAACGGACATAAATGATAGAAATAATACAATTCTAAATAAAAAAAATAAATACAGCCATCAAGTGAACAGTTGGTCTTCTACAAAGAAGTGAAAATCATCATCGTGTATGTATGTATGTATGTATGTATGTATGTATGTATGTATGTATGTATGTCAATAAGTTCTTAGCCTTACGCTAAATAAAGAAACCGCTTAGTGTTACAAAAGTATTGCATACTTTTCAATCTTATATATAAAGTACAGTGTATGTTTATTCGTGTGTCCAAGCGAGTTGTTTGGACAGGAACACACACAAATAATCGCCTTTAAGTATTGAATTAATTTTTTAACTTAGCTTTTAAAAGTTCAACGATAATTCTTCTGCTGCCACTTAATTTAAAGACGATTTGATGTACGTAGATCCTTATTTTCCGTACAAACAATTATTCTTATTTCATGAGTGACAGAACAGGAGACAATTTATTAGATGAAATTAATATAATGTAAAGATGGGAAAATAGAAATTAGAATTAGTTATACATTCAACATTTGAAGAGTTAAAGAAACATAATAGCTAATTAAGTAAAACCTATATCAAAGAATCTATATGAATGAATACGAAATTGGGGTACAATTAAACAACGAATTCTGGGGTTAAAAACCGCCAACTCTTCTTCATAATAGTTTATACGCGTATGACGCAATATCTGTATTATATATTATCTACTTCTAGGTGATATCACTCTTCAGGTTTAACTAATCTGCATATTGCTTTTAAAAAAGTATATTTCATAAAGTAACTGTTCTTAATTAGTGTTCTTTTATTCAAGGATTCTTTTCATTCTCATATCAAACATAGTTCTGTTTTGGAATATCGTTTTAAATAGTGCAGAAAAGTGTTTGAAATTTGCATTTTACTTAGTCTTCAACAAGTTGGCATCTATTTGTAAAACTTTCTTTAACTATAACAAGCCAATTTATGAATGAAATATTCATTTAAAATTTTTGTTTCTAGTTGAATATATCTTACTGTGCGAAGCGATAGCGAGCGGGCGAAGCCTGCTGGTATAATATAATTTCTTGTCAACGCCTTTAGATCAACAATTAGCCAAATAGATAGTATTTTATACAGTGAACATTTCAAATGAGAATCCAGTTGATCCAGCAGAGTCAATGTGTCTGTTGACGCTTGTTCACGGTCTCTGACGCATCTGTTGTTTGATGAGTTCTTACGGGTGTGGAAGCGAGAACGTTTTATGGAATAGGAAGAGGAAAGGGCACTCGAATGAGCTTTGTCTTGTCACCTGTCTCTCTATTTTGTTGTCCTTTGTTCTCTGTGATTCCTTCCGATGTTATCTCATAGCTCTCAGCAGTCTATATTAATGATAATGATCGTGGGGCCCGAAACGTTGTCATACGCTTGTCATAAAAAAATAAAAATAAAAAAAAATCGAAGTATAAATCAAATAGAACAGGGACAATTACAGAAACCAACCCTCTTTGTATTTGTATTGTTTTTTTTTTTAAAGTCTCAGAAACATTTCTGTGATTCAATGTAACAAGAGAGATAAGTCATTCCAATAGGCTTTCATGCATAGGCTTAGCTAAACTACTTAAGCTCTTATCTCCCGGAGGTCAAGTAGAGCTAATTAGTTAACTGTACTTTCTTTTTGGTTTTCTTTTTTGTGTCGCTTCCGTATTCATCCGCCTTTTGCATTTATTCTTTTTTTTTTTCTTCCCCTCTCTTCATTCTATTGTACGTCCCTTTATCCGTGCGAGTTTATTCTTGCCTTTCGCCATCACCTCTTCTCTTCTTTCTTTACGCTTAGTTTTTCTTTTGTTTCCTCTTCTTTTTGCTTGGCATGTTATGTCGACATGAAGAATCTCTTTCGTTTTTTTTTTTTCTTTTGACTTCCTGAAAAAAAAAAAAATCCTTCACTTTCCCCTTGTGTCCGCCCTGGCAAAACAAATATTTCTTCTTTGTCGTTTTTGCTCTTGGCCAAAAGAGATGAGAAAAGTTTTAAAATAATTTCGACTGTAATTCGACGAGCGCAGAAAATAATCTGATAATGGTACTTACCAAAGACCGATTCCAGTGTATCTAAGTTTTAATGAGAAATTCAAACAAACTGGCTTAATGAATTTCACAGATGCTTTCGTATGCCCCACTACATATATATATATATATATATATATATATATATATATATATATATATATATATATACATTGAAAATTACCAGTACTGAAGCCATGTTGCTGAAGTCACAGTTACGCTGGTCAGAGCAGGTCTCTAGAATGAAGGACCATCGCCTACCCAAGACAGCCCAGTATGGCATACTCTTCATTGGCCACCGTGACAGGGGGGGTCACCAAGAAAGTGTTATAAGGACTCTCTCAAGATGTCCCTCAGTACCTGACACATTGACCATCGCAGATGGTCGACACTTGCTGCTGACCGTCAAGCCTGGAGTCGCACCGTCTACCAGGGCGTCTCCACCTTTGAGGACTCTCGCATGACCAACCTGAAGGAGAAACACCGCAGGAGGAAGAACCCGGAAGCCCCAGCAGCTATACCAGACCTTTAATTTCAGTCACTGCGGCCAAACTTGCCTGTCACGTATCCGCCTGGTCAGACATTAGCTTGCCTGCAGTCGGCGTGGATAGTCCACTTCATAAATCTTCGTTCGCGAAGCCAAGAAGAATGGTAAATGTTATGGGACTTTACTCATAATAACATAATGGGCTATTCCATACGTAATAAATACTGCACCTCAAGAGGAAGCAAAGAGTTCAGTCCGAAGTCGGGCAACTGGCTGATCGGTTGAACTCTCTGCCTACGGGCGGGGAGGAACCCGAAGGAGGCTACGCCGAAGGGCGGAGTCTCTTTCGGGGTGGTAGACCGACCCTAAACCTGTTTATACGGGTTCAAAGGGCATATTTTTTGCCCGAGCGCACGGGCTCGGAAACCCCACGTGCTCGGAAACCCCACGGGCCCTGAAAACCCACGTTAAACCGGCCTTGTGCCACATGATGCCCTCGTGGTGGGGGGAGAGTGACTAAATACCTTTCAGGCCGAAGTCGGGAGACCGGCTAATCGGCTGATCGGTTGAACTCTCTATCTTCGGGCGGGGAGGAACCCGAACGAGGCTACGCCGAATGGCAGAATCACTTTTGGGGAGGTAAAACCGACCCTGAACCCGTTTATACGGGTTCAAAGGGCATATTTTTGGCCGAGCCCACGGGCTCGGAGATCTCACGTTAAACCGGCCTTGTGCCACATGATGCCCTCGTCGGGGGTGACTAAATACCGTTCAGTCCGAAGTCGGGCGACCGGCTGATCGGCTGATCGGTTGAACTCTCTGCCTTCGGGCGGGGAGGAACCCGAACGAGGCTACGCCGAAGGGCGGAGTCTCTTTCGGGGAGGTAAACCGACCCTGAACCCGTCTATACGGGTTGAAAGGGCTATTTTTTTGGCCGAGCCCACGGGCTCGGAGATCCCACGCTAAACTGGCCTTGTGCCACATGATGCCCTCGTGGTGGGGTGACTAAATAACGTTCAGTCTGAAGTCTGGAGTGAAGTCCCTCAGGAGTCTGTCAGTCAGTCAGAGCGAGCGAGTCAGTCAGTCGAGTCAGAGGCAGTCCGAAACAGTCGCGTTCAGACAATTACTACTAAACCTGATTGTTCGTACTAACACTTTCTACCTCTCTGTATATATTCCTGTTTGTAATATATCTGTGTTATTTCATATCCGTGTTCGAGTTCTTCTTTATTGGTTCTACCTTCTACTATCACCGTGATACAAAAAACCGGACCGTAACAGTAAGGTAATTCGCACACCATGGAGTTCAGTTAATTGATCATGAAATGCTTCAAATGTTATCAAAATTCTTACTGGATTACATGTATAATGTTCCATAAGCAGAAAAATGAACATGTTAATTCAACAGGATAAATATTTACCATATTGTACTTTAATTGTTCCTGCTTTTCTCCATGAACATTTCCTTAGCAAATATGTAGGTCGAAGATGTCCTGTTAAATGGACACCGAGGTCATCAGACCTCACACGCTTGGATTTTTTTTTCCTGTGGGTCCATTTGAAATTAGTTGTTTATCAGACACGCCCAAGAAATGTTAAGGAACTTAAAGAAAGACTTACTTATAAATGCAACAATATGACTGAGGAAACACTCACGTGTCAACGAATTATGAAGGTACAGAATTGGATTTTGAAAAAGGAGGAGGACATTTTGAACATCGCGTATAATAATTAAATAGGTAGTAAATAAAATTTTCATATCTAATTATGCCTTTAATAAATTAGCTCTATTGTGCGCGACTTTTGCCTCAATTTGTCAACAGAAAAATCAAAATTCAAAAAAAAAAAATTAAATTGCTGATACCCTCTGACGAATGGATGGAGTAATTCTTGGAAGGCCCGTCTACAAAACTCTGGAGTCAGGATACTGAAAGTAACATCAATCAGCTAAGTAACAGACCTATTACACACACACACACACACACACACATATATATATATATATATATATATATAGTAATAAAATATAAGTTTAGGACATGGTCTATAGGTTAAAATGCTCAATATCAGGGATAGAGCGTCTGGAAATATAAAAGTGTACATTGAAGTCAACACCCAGACGCGACAGTACAGTATGTTTCATGGTAAACGCATGCTAAAAACATAAAACAGACAGTCGCCTCTGGGTGTGCACTTATACATATATATATATATATATATATATATATATATATATTACTGTATACCTACTTTTTCCAACACTGTATATATATATATATATATATATATATATATATATGTATCCTTGTGCAGGTATGCAGAAAATAGAAAAGAACACGTTGGGTGCATAATCCGGGGTTCCTTAGTATTTTTGTTTTTATTTTTAAGAAGACAGTGCTCCATACAGAAGTAGAGCTTATATTATAATAATATTTTTTGTTTAAAAATATGATTCCTTCGCTAAGGAATCATATTTTTAAACAAAAAATATTATTATAATTATTATATATATATATATATATATATATATATATATATATAATTAACAAATCGGAGTCTTCAGAAAGCCATGATAATATTTTATTTCGCGAGGCCGATAAAATTCGATTTCGCTTCGTCAGACTTTGCGGTTTTTTCAAGATAATGAAAATGCATTGTTTTAAAACCGCAACAAATTCATTGCTTTGAATTTTATTGGTTTCGCGAAATAAAATATTACCATGGCTTTCTGAAGTCTCCGATTTGTTAATTAATTATTACTTGTTCAGTTTAATAAATTAACTTTCTGATATATATATATATATATATATATATATATATATATATATATATATATATATATATCAATCTGTATCACCCCAATCAAAGTATTAATGCCACTAAAACACAAGGGGTTACTGGGCGTGGAAGAATTAGGAACAGAAACAATAATGATGAGTAGTAAATGAAGAGAGTAATCAGGAGGACAGTAGATAGCGATTGACATTGCATTTAAATTTTTGCAGATTAAAATTGGCTGGAAAACATGGAGCCGGAAAATAGTTCCACAAGCTAGAATTGCGAGAGAAGAAACTGTTAACATAGAATTTACTGCTGTATCTAGTTAGCTTAACTGTAAATTGATGAGATCTCGACGCCAATCTAATGCTTCACTTAAATTCAAAAACTCTAGGAGCTCATCCCAACAATTACCATGAAAGTACTTATAGAAAAGACATAGAGAGACAACTTTACAGTGGATCCGAGCCGAGCCGTGCCGAGCCGAGCCGCCAGTTCAGGTTCAATAATATTGGTGATTCTTTTTTGGATCTTATCAAGGAGCTCAAGGTAAATAGCAAGGGCACTGGTAGTAATATTCTAAGCATGGATGAATGGTTGACAGAGATATGTAAGATAGATTCTGGAGAGAAAAATTGTTTTGACCAATAAAGTGGATTGACTTTCTTAGCAGATGATTTAGCAATGGATTCAATATAGTCTTTCCACTTAATATCAGCAGGGAACGTGAGCTTTAGAAGGCGCAACGGGACACTTTCTTGGAGGTTATCATCAGCCATACTGATGGAGCGAGAGATTCCCTGAGATGATTAAAGGAGAATATTTTAGATTTGGAGGTGAGGTGTTAAAATCAACAAGCCGTCTTTTGCCCAAGTTAACGACTAACTTGATGTCGTTTTGGCTGCCATTTTGACATCGGCATAATGACTTTACTATCTAGGCAGGAGTAAATGGTTATGTCATCAGCATAGATAGCAATTTGACAGCTGATGTCAGATGTCAGAGCTGAACTAGGGATAGACCCCTAGGGACACCTGCTTTAATACGAAAGCATCAAAATGGGTGGCCGTTCAGGATAACTTTCTTTTCACGATTTGATAGTTCCAAAAATTATCCGGAGAGCCCGTAACTTTTCATCTTGTGGAGAACGCTTAAATATATACATACATATATATATATATATATATGTATGTATGTATGTGTGTGTGTGTGTGTGTGTTTGTCATTCGAAGACAGTACTGTTTCGCTGTATCACAGCTTCACAGTGCGACTAGAAAATCGAAAGCCCCAAGCTTGGATCGAAACCCAACCGATTTGGTGCCAGTCAGATGGGCAGTAACGCTTTGATATAATCCAAGCGAGTTCTATTAAGATAATATAGAATTTGAAATATTAAATATAAAATGTTAGAAGTGACTGACAAAGAACGCTCAATGTCTATTTTCATTAAACAGAGCAAAATCTTTCGTACAATTGGAATTAAAATAGCATTAGTTAATGATCATTTTCACCTGTGAATTTTAAAATTTAAAATTCGCAGGATTTTTCAAACTGTTTATGGTGTCTGTTTGTAGAAGGGGACTGGTTATTTGGGGAAGGAAAGAGAGAGAACGTCAGCGGGGACAGAGGGGAAGAGAGGACAGAAGAAGGTATAGTTACAGGAAGTAATATGGGGTATTATATTATGGATGTAGGAATGGGCAGGGGGAGAGAAAGGGAGCCCGATGAGCTGACCTTCATCTTAATGGTCACACGGCTAAAGTTTGATTTAACTGGGATACACATAAATTAATGAAAAAAAAACAAACTAACTTATGTAAAACATCAAGAAGAAAGAAGAATAATTCAGAATTATTGGTGTATTAATCCATATTAATCCATATATCAGAACCAAAAATATGGGGAAGTGTCCCAGGGAATTTGAATACGCATGCGTCAGAACATCTCTACTCGTACAGCCATCTATACGTACATACTCGTGGTATGTTTTTCAGGTACTTTCCAAAAATGCCGTACGCTGGGATCGACCTCGATCAACATCAGTAAGTTGCCTTTCTGAAAAATCGATGACATGGTACCAAATGGTGACATTCGAACCCCAGTCTCATAGTCAGAAAGCGAACGTTCTAACCACTCGGCCACGCGCATATATACATATATACATAGACATACACAAACATACATACACATATACATCAAAATTTATGGAGAACACACATAAACTTCACAAATAAATGTTATTACATGATAATTAATTAACCTAAATATTATCTTATTATTATTATTGCTTATTGTTATATCATAACCTATTGTAGTGGAAATACATGTTTATGTAATCACATGGCATAATCTCTGTAAACATTATATATATATATATATATATATATATATATATATATATATATATATATATATATAGATAAATAGATAGATAGATATATAGATAGATAGATATATAGATATATATGTATATTTATATATATTAAAGTCCACATATATATATACACGTGTGTGTGAGTATATATATATATATATATATATATATATATATATATATATATAAACACACGTAGGAAAACTGTTTATTAAATTTATTCCAATATACTTCCCCCATCAAGCACTCTTCACAAGATATTCAACAGAAACACAGTGAAACTCAGCTACAGTGTATATATATATATATATATATATATATATATATGAGTAAATGAAGGACCCTGTAAAAAAAAAAAAGAATCGAAACACACAAAAGCATCTTTCAAAAATTGTAAATGCTTTCTAAACTTATTTGAAAAATTTAACAGAAAAAACTAAATTACAAATGATCCAAAAACAGCATCAGTCTACAACCAAAACTTCCTGGGGATGAAAATAGCCATAATCACCTTCCAAGACCGACACAAATTACTAAACAAACGATCAGAACTTATTTAAATATACCTTGTAAAATACTGAGAAAAATAGACATATATATATATATATACCCTATACAGTGTAGATAATATATATACACCCTATACAGTGTAGATAATATAACATACTTTAGACGAACCCAACACGTTCAGCTAATGAAATAAGAGAACCAACTTCGAAAAAATAAACAAAATATCTAAATAAATATACTTATTAAGTAAATAATGAACAAATTAACAAACTACAGCACACATAAACACAAGTAAATGTACTAATAATAACCAAGAACAAATAATTAAGTAATCAGTTATAAATAATGAGTATAAAATTAACCATCAACACTATAAAATAATTAACAAATAACCGCATTCAGGACCACAATTAATTCTCCTCAATAATCCCTAGAATAATTTGAAATATAAATGTGACTGCTCACCCAATATCCATTATGATTATACAATTGATTTTAGTGCCCATAATATAGTACCGTTGAACAGTATATTTTAAATAGTAACAAGTAAATATAATAATAAGTCATCAATAATAAATGAGTAATAAATTAACAAACAACACTATGAAATAGCTACAAATAACGACATTCAGATCCACAATTATTCCCACTCAATAGCCTCTAGAATAATTTGAAACCTACCCAATTGATTGACTAGATGGCTTTTTACAGCTTATCAACCCTTTGCAGGTATTTAAAACCAGAAAGTACTTTTATTTAGTGATACCAGTTTTACTAATTGTGTGTGTTTGTGTATTAACTACGAATTCAAGCATAAACATAATTAAATGTAATAATAATAGCCAACAACAAATAATTAAGTACTCAATTATAAATAATGAGTAAAAAGTTAACAATCAACACTATAGTGTCCATAATGTAGAACCGTTGACCAGTATTTTTGAAATAGTCAAGCCAAAACACAACACACTTAGGTATGATGATGATAGACTACATTCCGCAAAAGTCCTCTGATCAGGAGGATTTCAGGATCATGGAACCCCCTCTTAATTGCTGTTGTTCCCAGGTCATCCTTGACCCGGGGTAGTAGCACCTGTTAGGGTCCCAGCTTTGGCAAATAGTCAATCCCCAAACTGGGGTCAAAACACTATGAAAGTATAAAAATGGGTTTACAGTAAAAATGCCAGAATATATATATATATATATATATATATATTATATATATATATATACCACCACAAATTTTTGGCAAAAAAAAAAAAATTACTAGCAATGCATTTGATTCTCGAGAAAAACGCTTCTTTACAAAAATACGTTAATGAAACCTGATTTACCAAATGATTTCTTGTAGGTTTATAAATAACATATTGAGTTTGGTATGCCGTAAAATAAAATAAAACAAAACAAACCAACCAAGACACATGGGCAAAAGAAAGTGTTCATGCGTGAAACTTATATATATATATATATATATATATATGTACATATATGTGTGTGTGTCTGACGATCGCAAAAGCGTAAAACCCAGGGTCACAAACTCACATCAATCCAACCAAATATGTTATCTCTGTCTCTGATATTGAGCACTTTCTAATAAGTACCGCACATATAATATATAAATAATTGTATATATATATATATATATTTATATTTATATAAACACACTTTTCGCACACACACACACACACACACACACACACATATATATATATATATATATATATATATATATACACACACACACACACATATATATATATATATATATATATATATATATATATATATATATATATATATATATATATAATTCCAGGGAGGATATAAGTCCCGTGAGTTCAATGTAATAAACAGAGCAAGTAATAATTAATTAACAAATCGTAGACTTCAGACGGCCATGGTAATGAATTTTCATTGTTTGAAAACGCAAGGTCCGACGAAGCAAAATCGAATTTTATCGGTCTCGCGAAATAAAACATTACCATGGCTTTCTGAAGTCTCCGATTTGTGAATTAATTAATTATATCTATCTATCTATCTATCTATCTATATATATATATATATATATATATATATATATATGTGTGTGTGTGTGTGTGTGTGTGTGTGTAATGGACATATAAGGTTTTAGAAGTCTGCCCTTGTGAAGAAATAGCCATACATTTTGGAAGAATCAAATACAGTTAACTGGTGCACATAATCGACCTCAGATTTTGAAAGTAGAGTTGTCCTTCTCTTAGACTGGTTGTCAACCAAGGCTAAATATTCTAGTGAGGTCTACTATTTAACCCATAGTCGAAGTTTATAGTCGAAGTAATATACAATTTTTTTGTGGGGTTAAGTGACCCAGTTCCTTTAATTGACACTACACACACTCTCACACACACAGTCACATACATACATACATACATACATACATGCATACATACATATATATATATATATATATATATATATATATATATATATATATATATATATATGCAGTTCACACTAATGATCGCATGTGATGAAACCTAGGTAGCTAGTACATGGGTCATACTTTGGAAAACCTAGTGAAGAAAATGATCTCTCTTGGGTATGCAAGCCGTTAGACGAAAAAAAAATACTGTTTAAAATAAATTCAAATACCGATATCCATTAAAAATAAACTGGGCGTCTACTCAAATATGGGTATCCCCTAAAAAGGACATTTTATTGTAATAAAATATGTCGGATTAAAAAGTAAAATGCATTCATATTTGCATACATACATACATACATACATACATACATACATACATACATACTTACATGCATATATATATATATATATATATATATATATATAATAGAATTTTCAACGCTATAGTAATAAAACCTCTTGAAACTATAAGAATAATAAGTATATAAACACCTATTTATCAAAATTTTCTAGTACCAGATTTTTAGATTTGTAGACTAGCAGAGATTTGGATTTTCTTGGCAACTTTAAAGCGAAACAAAGAAAAGAGTCTTATTATTCCTGCTATATGGCAATGAATACTGGACAGTCCCCTCTCAGATGAAGACGAGAGTCAAGACAAAGGAAATGCGGTTCTACAGAAGGATACTGAGAATACAATGTACAGAACATGTGATCAACGAAGAAGGTTTAAAAGAAAGTCTAAACAAGAAGAACAAATTAACATCGGAAAGAGACAGCTGGAATTTCTAGGACACATAATGAGGAAAGAGTGCTCGGAAAATCTGACACTCACAGTATATACTGAAGGCAAGAGATACAGGGGAAAATCAGCGCATGAGCTGAATTATAAGGTTCTGTAAATTGCTGGCAAAACAGGGTTTAGATGAGATGGTAAATAAAGAGAAAATTTACTAAGAGCTACAACGGGCAAGAAACTGTGGAGAGCCATGATCGTTAACGTCCTGAAGAGACATGGCACAGAGAAGAATGCTTTCACAACGAAATAGACAAACACATGCAAACATACACACGCACATATATACATGTGTGCGTGTGTGTATACAAAACATGATATATATATATAAATATATATATATGCGTGTGTGTGCGTGCTAAATTGTAGTTTATATGTTCATAGATATGGAGGGGGAAGAAAGACGAGAGAAAAGAGAGAAGAAATTACAGAAAAAGTGATGGTAAATTTAGCAGCAACATCATTTCTAGCGCCCATCCAGATGCATACACGCAAGTGAACTTAAGTATTAAGCATTTTCATCGTCAGAATACAATTTTTTCCAATCGCCGACCCCCTCTTCATGCGTCCACTTTTTCCCTCCTTTTTCAGTTCCCTTCTTTGGTTTTTTTTTATTTTTTTTTATTTTATTTTTCCCTTTTCTTCTACTGAGACTTTATTTCTGGGCCGGGATCCAAAAAGCATTCTTCTGCATCGAGCAAAAAAAAAAATACAATTTTGTTTTTCATTTGTCTACATGTTTATTTCTTTAACGTTTTGTCAGTTAGGGATATCTCATAAGTACGCATGCGCATTTACGAGGGCGCATGCGTGTTTGGATGAATGCACAAGTGCAATACATTTAGTAGCCACTTGTTGGTATATGTGTGTTAGTGTAAGGGAGTATGGGGTATATACTTCGACTACTTGTCTCCATATTTACGTTTATATATATATATATATATATATATATATATATATATATATATATATATATATATATATATATACGGACGCACACAAACACAGACACACATTATGAACATTTTGTTAAGAGCAATACAATGAGCAAACCGGCAGTATTTTTACGATGGGATGCTAAAATTCCTCGGCCCGACCCATACCCCAATATGTAAAGAAAGGACCT
>OZ010606.1:57657721-57677721 GCA_963932145.1 Acanthosepion lycidas | reverse complement strand
AACGGGAGAGAAGAAAAAGAGAAAGAAAAAAAGATTACGAAGGAGAGGAAGATATTTATAAAGGAGAAGGATAAAGAAGAAGGAGGTGGCGAAGAAGAAGAAGAAGAAGTAGTAGTAGTTGTAAAAATAGAAAAAGATGAAAGTGTAGTAGTAGTAAGTAGAAGTAGAAGAAGAAGAAGAAGAGAAATAAGAATATTACGAAAGAGAGGGATATATTTATAAAGAAAGAGAAGGAGGAGAAAGAGGAGGAGAAGGCGAAGAAGAGTAAAAAGAAGATTATGAAGGAGGAGAAGAAGAAAGAGGGGGAGGAAGAGGAGGTGGAGGACGAGGGGGAGAAGAAGAAGAAGAAGAAGAAGAAGAAGAAGAAGAGTACGAAAGATATGTAGAAAAAGGAAGAGGATATTTATAAAGAAGAAAAAGTAAAAGTAGAAGGAGAAGAAAGACGAGTAGGAAGAGAAGAAGAAGAAGAAGAAGAAGAAGACGAAGAAGAAGAAAAGAAGAAGAAGAAGATTACAAAGAAGAGGAGGATATTTATAAAGAAAAAGAAGAATTATGAAGATGAATAGAAGAAAAAAGGGAGAAAAAGATTACGAAAAAGAGCAGGATATATATATAAAGAAGAAGATTATAGAAGTGTACAAAGGAATAGGATATTTACGAAGAAGAAGAAGAAGAAGAAGAAGAAGAAGAAAGAACTAAGAAACTGAGGGAAGAAGACATTTATGAAAGAAAACAGAATAAATACTCCAGTATAAAGAGACGATTAGTACTAAAAAAGAAAATAATAATAAGAATTTATGAAAGAATTAAAAAGGAAAATGTGTAGTGGAAGAGAAAACCGAAAGAGAAATGGGAGAGAGAAAATATTTAGAGAAAAAGGAAGAATAAAATAAGGAATACATGAGAGAGAAAGAAAGGTTAAATATGGAAGTAAAGGTAAAAAAAAAAAAAAAATGAGAAGACAGAAGAAGTCGTGTAAAATGCAAAAAAGAAAAAGTAAAACAGGAAGAGAAAAAGAAAACAAAGAAAATATAAGTGAAAGCGAACCTATATGCGGATTATATAATGAAAAAAGGGAAAAGGTGGTAAAGAAAATGAAAGTGAATGAAAATGGAATAAGGAGAGAAACTGAGAGAAAAATTAAAAAAAAAAATTAATAGAATGAAAGAAGCAAGAAAAGCAGAAGGAAAAATGGGCGGGAAAGAAGATGATAAAAGGAAAGAACGACAAAAATGAAATAACGGAAGATGGGAAGGGAAAGAAAGAAAATGGCGATTTAACTGAAGGAAATGTTATTCCAAATAAAACGATTGAGGAAAAAGCGTAGAGATAGCTAACTGGCTATAAAAAAGGGTGAGAGAAAGAGAGAGAGAGAGAGAGAGAGATTAACATACTGATATACATACATACATATATATATATATATATATATATATAGATAGATAGATAGATAGATAGATAGATATAGATAGATAGATAGATAGATAGATGTGAACAGACTGAGATAGTTATATGCGAACAGACGGATATATATATATATATATATATATATATATATATAGATAGATAGATAGATAGATAGATAGATAGATGTGAACAGACCGAGACAGTTATATGCGAACAGACGGATATATATATATATATATATATATATATATATATATATATATATATATATATATAGATAGATAGATAGATAGATAGATAGATAGATGTGAACAGACTGAGATAGATAGATAGATAGATAGATAGATAGATAGATAGATAGATGCGAACAGACTGAGATAGATAGATAGATAGATAGATAGATAGATATAGATAGATAGATAGATAGATGTGAACAGACTGAGATAGTTATATGCGAACAGACGGATATATATATATATATATATATATATATATATATATAGATAGATAGATAGATAGATAGATAGATGTGAACAGACCGAGACAGTTATATGCGAACAGACGGATATATATATATATATATATATATATATATATATATAGATAGATAGATAGATAGATAGATAGATAGATAGATGTGAACAGACTGAGATAGATAGATAGATAGATAGATGCGAACAGACTGAGATAGATAGATAGATAGATAGGTAGATAGATAGATAGATAGATGTGAACAGACTGAGATAGATAGATAGATAGATAGATAGATAGATAGATAGATAGATGTGAATAGAAATAGATATTTATGAAGAGGCCAAATATTTTTAAAGTATCCTTTCATCATTGCTGATTTATACGCACATACATATAACACACACGTACACACACACGCACATACATATATATATATATATTCATCATCATATATCTTCATCTTCATGTACCTTCATATGTATGTCTGTGTGCGTGCGTATGTGTGTGCGTGCGTGTGTGTGCGCGTGTGTTGTCTTATGTCATATTTGCAAAGAATTTATATAAGTACTTTGTGTATTCCTGGTAAAAATATTCTTACGTTTGTTGAGCAATTTTAAGAATTACCAGTCATCTTATCGCTCGGCAATCTATAAATCCCTCTCTCGAATCCCACCCTAGCTCCCTCTCTCTCCGTCTCTCTCTCTTTCTCTCTCCCGATGCCTTTCTACTGTTCCCTCTTTGTCTATTTCTACTGTCTTCTACAAACTCACACGTAAACATTAGTGAATTTCCGTCTGTAAGTACATTTATGTATCAATGCCAAATTTGGAGACAGCATGACAAGAACTGTCAAAGAAAAAGGATAGCAAAGGTGCGAGAGAGAGAGAGTTACACAACAAATGTATATATATATATATATAAATATATATATATATATATATATATATATATATATATATATATTCATATATATATTCATATATATATTATATTTATGCTCTACTTTTGTATCGAGCACTATTTTTTAAAAATAATAACAAAAATACTGAAGAAATTTGGATTATTTACCGAACGAGTTCTTTCCTATTTTCTATATATTTTTCACACACACACATACATACATACATATATATATATATATATATATATATATAGCAGTATACGAACAATGAAAAATATTAAATATTTAAAATTTTCAGGCACATTGGTTGGTATATTAATGTTTTTGGTTTTATTATTTCAATTAGGTTCCTCGACTAGTTTCGGCCAGTAATGGTCATCATCAGGAGAAAAAAAAATAACCCTGCTTGTTAGTAGCAGTGAACTACAGGAGTGACTGACTGTTTCTGAAAAAGGTGAACTTACGAAGAGAGTGGGTGAGAGAATATATATATATATATATATATATATATATATATATATATATATATATATATATATATATATATATATATATATATATATATATGTATATATATATCTATGTATATATATATTTGAGTTTGTAGGTTTGATGAATTGGATCGTATTTACGATTCCAATGGAATAAATTATGACCATGGAATATTAGTGTTTAAGCCTTTTTATTATATCCTTACTTTGTCCTGGACATTGAGTTCTACCTGAATTCTATCCTCTTGTAAATTTTTTTATACAAATATATATGTATGTGTATGTATGTATGAATGAATATATATATTTATATATTTTGCATATGTATGTGTATATTTACACTAATATTATCTATCTACCTATCTATCTATCTATCTATCTATATATATATATATATATATATATATATATATATATATATATATATAGAATATTAAAGACAGAAAATTGCAAAAAGAAAGGAAGAGGAGCAATATTCGCAAACGAAAGCTAATGACAAATTCAATCGTAAAACAAAAGAAACACGTAATGGAGAGACGTTTGAAAGCGTTTTGAAAAGAGAGACCACAAGGTGTGGAAAAAGGAGAGCTCATAAAACTGTAGACGCGGTGGAGTAACGGATAGAGGCTCGGATTGAGGAATCGGAGAGCCGAGTTTGATTTCCAGTCGAATCCGTTACATTAACTTACGTGCCAATACCCTTGGGAAAGGTATGAATCCTCTTCTTCTCCCGCCCCCAACTTTGGATAAGTAGCAGGACAGACCGACTCGTCAGTCATCCATCGAAAGATACATGATCGCCTAAGCGTGTATCACGTATGACACATAACTGTGTAAAGCAAATCTTGGTAGAGACAGTTTTGAAATCGAAGCTGTGAAAAACAAAAGTAGATAAAGAAAGCATGAAGAAATTTTAAGGTTAATCTAAAGAATTGTAAATATAGGAAAATCAAGGCGTCTCTCTATTGACCAATGCCAAGGGTTTTGTTCCCCCCCCTTTTTTTTTCGGTTATTGCTTTCCCAAACTAGACCTGTTTTCAGAAATAAAAAGCGAATGGAATTAAAAGAAAGAAACAGCACCAATAAAGTCGTGTCAGAAAGTAAGTGCTTGTTATGAAATTCCTCATGAATAGGACAGAGCAGAATAAAGCGACTTGCTGGCTAGCGGGAGGAAAAGGAAATATTATTTTAAGAAAAGTTAATAAGCGTGTCTGTGTGTTGATATAAGTAATTTGTAAATGGTATTTCTGTAACAGTCCCCCGATACCATATACAAGTGTAAAGAAAGTAACAAATAAATGATAATATAAAGAGGGGGCCAGTGAAAAAAAGGAAGAACGAAAGTGAAGAAAGAAAAAAAAGGAAGAAAGAAAGTGAAGAAAAAAAGAAATTTAGAGCGCAAAAGGAAAAAAAAGAGAAACAGAAAAAGAACAAAATTTTAAAATGGTGCCGTCGACAAAGAAAGAAAGAAAGAAAGAAAGTAAGAAAGAAAGAAAGAAAGAAAGAAAGAAAGAAAGCAAGTAAGAAAGAAAGAAAGAAAGAAAGAATGAGAAACAGAAAAGTACAGCATTTTAAAATGGTGCCGTCGACAAAGAAAGAAAGAAAGAAAGAAAGAAAGAATGAGAAACAGAAAAGTACAGCATTTTAAAATGGTACCGTCGACAAAGAAAGAAAGAAAGAAAGAAAGAAAGAATGAGAAACAGAAAAGTACAGCATTTTAAAATGGTGCCGTCGACAAAGAAAGAAAGAAAGTGAACAAAGTGAAGGAAAAAAGAAATTGAAGAAATAAAGAATGAAAGGGAGGAAAGAAAGAACGAAAAGAAAGAAAGAAAGTGAAGAAAGAAAGAAAGGAAGAATGAAAGAAATGTAAAGTGCGAAAGAAAGAAAAAATGAGAAACAAAAAAAAAGAACAGAATTTTAAAATGAAGCTGTCGACTAAGAAAGAAAGAAAGAAAGAAAGAACGAACAAATGAAAAAAAGGAAAGAAAGATGAAAAAATGGTATTAAAAAATAGTGTGCTTTAGAAAGAAAGAACGGAGAAAAAAAATAAAGAAGGAATGAAAAACAGAGAAAGAAAATAGAACGTTATTTTAAAATATTGTGTTTGACAACGAAAGAAAGAATGCTAAAAAAAAACAAAACAAGTAGAGTTTTAAAAAACGTAGGAGAAAGAAAGAGAAGTTGAGACAAAAACTATAAATATAAAAAGATGTAGAACGAAAAAAAGTCCTCACGAAAATAACAATAAAAACGTTGGTATTTCATCGCATAATTTGTGAAAAAAGAAAAAAAAAGAAGAAAGAAAGAAGGTTTTTTGAAGACAGAAAAAAAAAAGAATCCGGTAAATCAAGGCTATCTTATAAACGATAAGGAAGTTAAATTGACTAAATGAATAAAAAAAATGTCATGCGCAAAAGAGAAGCGTCATTTGTATACAAAATAATTGTTTTAAACATTTCAAGCCAAGCAATAATGCGAGTAAGAAGCAAGGGGTTGCTGACGAGAAGCGATAGAAGGTTTAAATAAGTCAAATGGCGATTTATGTTGTATTTAAATTTTTGAAGATCCACAGGAGAGCTAGCTGCTTCAACAGCAAAACGGGGGACCTAATTGCCAATCTAGTAGTACGCTGAAATCGAAGAGGCCGATGTACGAAAGATGAAACCGCAGTATAATACTTTTCACGAAAATATTTATAAAAGAGACAAATGGAAACTACCTCACGACGTTGAGGAAGTAACAGTTTTTCGTTGCCTTCTCCAAGGTTTTGAATCCAACGATGGACGTCACCTGAGTCACTCAAAGCGCCTTAACTGGAGGTATAAACGATGTATACATTCAATTCTCAGCGACATTAGAATGAAGGTGAAAATAACAGATTGTACGGGGACACTCTATGCAAATTATTATACTATGTAAATACATGTGAATATATATATATATATATATATATATATATATATATATATATATATATATATATGTATGTATACACACGCGCGCACACACACACATACGCACACATAATCAGTTGTTTATGCTTATTTGTGTTTGATTATGTTTGGTGTTGAGAGGGGGGGATTTTCTTCTGTGCTTCTTTGGGAGGACACTCTCACACACAGACACACATACATACGGGCGCACGCATTCTAGTTCACACAAACACACCCATATAAACAAACTGAAACTAATATCTATACAACTCAATATATTAGCTCTGTTACCGATATTGAGCACTTTCCACTAAGTACCGCGCATATCATATATATATATATATATATATATAGGTTATTGCAAAAATAATGTCGTTTTCTCACATATGTTACTATGTGAGAAAACGACATTATCTTTGCACCAACCTAATATATATAAATTAACTGATTTAAAATATGGTTAACCATATTTTAAATCAGTTAATTTATAATATTAATGCTCTGTAAATTTACATTGAGCACTATCTTGTAAAAATAAAAATATCAATAAGAACACCGGATTATATATCTTAGTGTTTTTTCTTTATATATATATATATATATATATATATATATATATATATATATATATATATATATATATATATATATAATGACAAAGGAAAACTCCTCTTAGCCGATGCGTTTCGTTTTCTGATGGACATTATAAGGATTTTATTTTACAAGTATTTATAAATAAAAGTAAAACCCACAAACGTCCTGGGTAAGACGATAAACTACATCCGCGTCCAGGGTAAGACAATAAACAACATCCAACAGCAAGGCCTCTGATCAAGGGGTTTTGTGGAGAGTGGAACCACCTCTTAATTGCTGGTGTTCCCAGGTCCACCCTGACCTTGGGTGGTAGCCCCTGTTAGGGGGTCCCAACTAAGGGCAAATAGTTAACCTTGAAACTAAGGTAAAACGTATTATAAAAGCGTAAAAATGGGTTTTAATAACAGACATACTTTGTAAAAGAATTGTTACTAGAAATAAAATTTTGAAGGAAAAAAAATGTATTACCAGCAATATATTTTTGAAAAAAAATATTACTAGCAAAACATGTTTTAAAATTATATTACAAGCTATAGATTTTTTAGGAAAAAATATTAACAGAAATAGTTATTTGACAAAACAAAATATTAGCAGGAAAAAAAAAAGTTTTCGGCATTAAATAACCCAATGAGGTGTTGACATGCCGTAAAACACAACAAACCAAACAAACCAACCAAAAACCTCAAAAAGGTTTATTACATTATTAACAACAACAACAGCTATAAACAATGATAAAAACAATTAACAAAGATGGCTACTAACAATTAACAACAATCACTATGAACTAGATAAACACAGACATATAATACGACCCAGAAACTCCTTAACCTCTGTCAAAAGCAATTTATCTAATCTAAATATAAAAATAATTACAACCACACCCAAGACTATTATAGATATGCTTAGAACCAAAAATACCATAAGAATAATAATTCTGATGCAAGTATATATAAAAATAAACTATAACAATTCATTAGGGAAACTTGTAAAAATAAAAAAAGAGAGTACATATGAACACAAAAAGCATCTCATACCCAACAATTTATCGAAAGGCATTAGTCAGACATAGATATAAATTCAAACACAACATCGATCTAAAAAAATGCTAAACTTATTAAAAGAGATAGTAACTTTAAAAATAACATAAGATTTAGTATAAAAATAACATAAGATATAGTAACTTTATAAAAATAACATAAGAGATAGTAACTTTATAAAAATAACATAAGAGATAGTATAAAAAATAAATTAAGAGATAGTAACTTTATTAAAATAACATAAGAGATAGTATAAAAATAACATAAGAGATAGTAACTTTATAAAAATAACATAAGAGGTAGTAACTTTATAAAAATAACATAAGAGATAGTATAAAAAATAAATTAAGACATAGTAACTTTATAAAAATAATATAAGAGATAGTAACTTTATAAAAATAACATAAGAGATAGTATAAAAAAATAAGAGATAGTAACTTTATAAAAATAACATAAGGGATAGTAACTTTATAAAAATAACATAAGTGATAGTATAAAAAATAAATTAAGAGATAGTAACTTTATAAAAATAACATAAGAGATAGTATAAAAAAATAAGAGATAGTAACTTTATAAAAATAACATAAGTGATAGTAACTTTATAAAAATAACATAAGAGATAGTATAAAAAATAAATTAAGAGATAGTAACTTTATAAAAATAACATAAGAGATAGTATAAAAAAATAAGAGATAGTAACTTTATAAAAATAACATAAGGGATAGTATAAAAATAACATATGAGATAATAACCTTATAAAAATAACATAAAAGATAGTATAAAAATAAAATAAGAGATAGTAACTTTATAAAAATAACATAAGAGATAGTATACAAAATAACATGAGATAGTAACCTTATAAAAATAATATAAGTGATAGTATAAAAATAAAATAAGAGATAGTAACTTTATAGAAGTAACATAAGGGATAGTATAAAAAATAAAATAAGAGATAGTAACTTTGTTAAATTAACTTAAGAGATAGTATAATAATATCATAAGAGATAGTAACTTTATAGAAATAACATATAATGCTATAGTTATTAAAAGAGATAACTATTTACTTAGACGGAAAATTCTTGAGAGGGCTACTATCGAATATTATGAAAATATAAATTTCCGCCACGGATTTTTTTGAAATATCTCCTTTCCTGAAAGCATTACTTATTTCCCAAGTCAACATACATGTTACAAATGTGAAAAATCAAAATAAACCGTTAAATCCATAACCAATTATTTAAAATATATATAATACGTAAAATAATCTCAAACTAAAATTATATATATATATATATATATATATATATATATATATATATATATAAATAATAAAAGGCTTAAACACTAATATACCATGGAATATTAGTATTTAAGCCTTTTTTTTAAATTATATCCTTACTCTGTCCTGGACATTGAGTTCTACCTGGATTCTATCCTCTTGGAATTATTTTTTAAACAAATATTAGGTTGGTGCAAAAATAATGACGTAATAATGTCGTTTTTTGACGTTAAAAAATATGTCAAAGAACGACATAACTACGTCATTAATTTTGCACCAACCTAATATATATGTATGTGTATGTATGTATTGTATATATATATTTATATATTTTAGATATATGATTGCATATGTATGTTTATATTTACCACTAATATTATCTCTCTCTCTCACTCTCTCTCTCTCTCTCTCTCTCTCTATATATATATATATATATATATATATATGTTAATTACCGTATTTGACGGTCTATAAGCCGCAAGAGTGTATAAAACGCACCCCAATTTCAGCAGGCGTAAATCAAGAAAAAAATAATAAAAATATTAAAGTTATTAGTAAATGGTACAGCCTAGGCCATATTGAGGTATTATTAGGTTGGTGCAAAAATAATGCCGTAATAATGTCGTTTTTGACGTATTTTTTAACCTCAAAAAAACGACATTATTACGTCATTATTTTTGCACCAACCTAATATTTTGGTTAAACAAGGCATGATTAAAATTAATTAAAAAAATAATAGGAAAAAAGAACACGACCCTATAAAAACTTTATTATATCCTTTAAATGATCTGTACAACCTGCATCTTGTACACGTATTATTGGAATTAGGATATAAAAATTAGGATATAAAAATCCTGATTGTATTTATACCAATGCAACCGGAAGTTATTACAAGAAAAATAATAATGAACCAAATATATTTTACAAATATGTAATTTGAATTTATTGCATATACCTTTAATGAAACAAAGTACTAATATTAAACGTGATGAAATTAATATACTGAATATTATCAATGATAACATTTTTAATCTGCATAATAGCCTTTTAAATAATGATAATAGATATATGAAAGTTAATCTAAAGTCTAAGCTAATAGGAGTTACCCAGATAGTTGATTTCAGCTATCACAAATTTTAAACCTACATTTGGTATATAAGATGCAGGGGGATTTTAAAAGATATTTTTAGTAAAAAAAAAGTGTACCTTATATGCCGTCAAATACGGTACATTATTATTTAAAAGAAATCATTACTCACTTTAGTTTAATAGACATTAAATTACATCACTTAGCGCCCCTACTTTACCCAGACTTTTCATTTAACGTGATGAATATTTATCAGCCTCTATTAAGTTCTAAAACTTTGAAAAACTAACGACGTTTTTATTTTTTTTATTTAAGCGAGTTCATCCCAAGCAAGACAGTAAAGCCACTAAGACAAGTTGTGGGCGTGGAAGAATTAGAAAACAGAAACATTACTAAGGAGCGAGAACAAAAGAAGAGTAATCAGGAGGACAGTATATAGCGATTGACACTGCATTTAAATTTTTGAAGATTAAAGTTGGCTGGAAAGCATGAAATCGGAAGAGAGTTCCCCAACTGAGAAATGAGAGAAAAGAAACTATAAGAATAGAAATTACGATTACATCCTGTCAACACAACGGTAAAACGGTGAGACCTCTTCGACATTCTAGGTACGATAGCGAAGAGCTGATCTAGTCTAGGTACCATAGCGAAGAGCTTATCTAGTCTAGGTACCATAGCGAAGAGTTCATCTAGTCTAGGTACCATACCGAAGTGTTCATCTAGTCAAGGTACCATAGCAAAGAGCTCATCTACTCGAGTTACCATTTAATCGATGTACCATAGCAAACAGCTCATCTAGTAGAAGTACCATAGCGAAGAGCTCATCTAGTCTAGGTACGATAGCGAAGAAGTCATCTCGTTTAGGTACGATAGTGAAGTGCTCATCTAGACTAGGTACCATAGCGAAGAGTTCATCTAGTCTAGGTACCACAGCGAAGAATTCATCTCGTCTAGGTACGATAGCGAAGAGCTCATCTAGACTAGGTACCATAGCGGAGAGCTCATCAAGTCTTAGCGAAGAGCTCATCTAGTCTAGGTACCATAGCGGAGAGCTCATCTAGTCGAGGTACCATAGCGAAGAGTTCATCCAAACAGTTGGCATGAAAGTATTCATAGAAAAGGCAGAGAGAGGCAACTTTACGGCGGTGGGAAAATGACTGAGGCCGAGTCGCTTAGATCAGGGCGAATAATATTGCTGACTCTTCATTGGATTTCATCAAGGACCTCAAAGTGAATAGCAGGAACACCGGACTATATATGGTAGCAATATTCTAAGCATGGAAGAATGGTAGACATATAGATATGAAAGATAAATTTTGGAGAGAAAAACTGTCTCGCACGACACAGTGAACCAACTTTCTTAGCAGCTTACTTAGCAATGAATTAAATCCTTCCACTTCATGTCAGCTGAGAAAGCCCGAGAAGGCGCAACTCGTCCCTTTCCTAGAGGTTAGCACCAGCCATGATGATGGAAGGCAGAAAGGGGTTTCTCAGATGTTTAACAGAGAGAAGTTTAGTTATGGAGGTGCTAAAATTAACAAGCCATCCTTTGCCCCAGTTAACAACATACTGAAGGTTGTTTTTTGACACCAGCCGCCATTTTTACCTCATCGGGCTGATCAGACTTACTATCAGGTGGGGCCATCAGCGTAGATACCAAGTTGAGAGCTGAATCGTTAATGAAAATTAAAAACAAAATAGGACCAAGGATAGATCCCTTGGTGACACCTGCATCAACACAAAAGGATCTAGAAGAGTAGCCGTTCGGGATAACTTTCATTTCACGATCTGATAAGAAAGACTGGATCAATTCAAAAAATTGGCCGGAGACACCGTAACTTTTCAACTTGTGAAGAAGACCTCTATGCCAAAACTTGTCAATAGCCAAACCAACAGCCTCACTGTTCCTATCTAGAGCTTGATATATTCTTTCCGCAATTATTGCCATTACATTAGCAGTTGACCAGGAGAAACGAAAGCCATATTCCGTGTCTAAAAGAGAACCCTGCAATGTGAGATGATGAAACTAATTCAGCATTGATTAGGGCCTCTAGTACTTTCCTCCAAACAGGTAGAAGGCTAATAGGCCTATAGTTAGAAAGATCCGACGGTTTCCTCGGAATTCCTAAACACTAGAAAAACAGATGAGCATTCCAAGATGAAGGAAAGCAAGAGGCGGCGAGAGTACGGTATCCATTTGAGAGCACATTTCTTAAGAATTATTACAGGAATAACATCATGTCTACATGCTTTAAGGGGACCCCGATTAGAGATAATATCAGAAACCATAGAACGGGTTATATGCATATCACACAATAGAGACACAGTTCTAAGTGAAAAGTCAGGAAGATATTTCCAGTTGAGTCAAGAGTAGAATTTGAACAGAATTTATGGACGAAACATTCTTTATCTGTTGTTAACAACACAAATTGATAAAAACGAGACCGAATAAAAAATTGCTCTTAGTTAATACACTGAGGTGACTTATTTATATATATGAAGTCACAAAGACCATAAATAGCTATGGCTATTACCCATGAGACAGTTGAGTGCATGCTACTTTTCACGAGTCGCTAACATTACACGACAAAGGTGTCACCAAGATCTAACGAAGCAAATGAACAATTATTACTTGATAATTATGAATACGTTTAATCGGGGCTTAGAACACTAGGAGTTAAAGCTAGAACAAAAAAGTTAAAGGATTCAAAACCAATTGGTAGAGAAATCCAAATAAAGGACTTCTTGTTGGCAACTGCTGCTTGTGAGGCCATTATAAAGTTACCGGCAACTGCACACCTGGACATTTGGAAGAAATGATGTTTGACAATATAAATCAACTAATTGAGAAAAACATAACACCCAAGAAGCAGAGAGGCATTTATTATACAGGGGATTATTACAGAACGGGATCCATTTAGGAGTACTTTTCTTAAGGACTATTACAGGAATAACATCATGCCTACACGCTTTGTGGGGATCCAGATTAGAGATGATATCAGAAACCATAGAACGGGTTAAATGCATATCACTCAACTTTGTTCTTAGTGCGAAGTTAGGCAGGGATACTCCAGATGAGTCAAGAGTAAAGTTTAAGGAGAATTTACGGGCGAAACATTCAGCTTTGTTAGCGGAAGATATTAATACCTCAAATTGATTGAAGGGAGGAAGAATAGAAAATTAGTCTTATTTAATACACTATTACAGAGCCGCCGGTAATCACGAAAGTCAAAGACGTTAGATGCAATACGGTGCCTCATTCTTTCAACAAACAGAAACTTAGCTCCTTCGGAACACGTTTACTTCTATTACGTACGGCCACGAATAGGCACCTGTTATGATGGGAACTGTCACGATGGTATAGCCGGAAATAGTGGTCCCGGTGGGAAATAGCGGCAGAACATACAGATGTGAACAATGGAGAAAATTGAAGTTTCGCTTGGTGTTTCTGAGAAGGAATGAAATAATCGATACTGACTTTGGACCAAGAAAAAAACTTCACTGGTGAAATTCTCACTACGAAGGTTAAAAATGTCAGTCCAAGTGGCGTCTTGAAGAAAGTCAGGAAGTGAATACCAATCAGCATGCTGGTAACGGATAGCGATCTTATGAATAGGGGGGTTCCTGACTAACAGATGACAGGAACAATATATCAATAGATACTACAGAGTGATCCGAGTTGCCAAGAGGACTGTGTTGCGAAACTCGGCAAGGAGCTAGAAGAGGAAGTAAGTAGGTAAAGAATCCTGTTACCCAGATTTTGATAGTGGAAACAAGTAGGGAAATCCAGCCTGGCGATATATGAAAAGCGACAGCTAACAAAGTGCAATAATGAAAGTCGAAAGCACACGAAAGAGTTGTCTGGCAAGTTGAAAAGCGGACTGTGTTGCGAAGGTCGGCAATGGCTAGAAGAGGAAGTAAGAAAGTAAAGAAGCCTCTTATTCAGATTTTGCTAGGAGAACGAGTAGGGTAATCCACGATTTGATTAAGGAAAGGAGCAATGGAAAAATTGAAAGACTGAATGCCGACAACATCAGCAACATTAGAATGTTTAAACCAAGTGTCGTGATGCGCTTAAAAATCACCAAACACAAAGATGTTTGCAGATTGATGAAGAATGAGTGCCATTTCTAGACTATCAAGAGATCATATCTAACATGCTGCAGCCTGGCGATATATGAAAAGAGATAGCTAACAGAGTGCAATAATGAAAATCGAAAGCACACGAAAGTGTTGTCTGGGGACACGACCGGCAGTTCCCTTGTCATTGGAAGATTATCCCGGATGCAAGCGCCAAGCATGTGAATGCTGGAAACTTTCCAGGAAAGAGAAATGCAACAGAGAATTTATTGGTAGCAATCGAAGAATTTAAATTGGCTTCGCAAAGTACAAAGATATCCTTCGACCGTTCCAAGAGAAAAGATAATATACTTCAGAAGGTGGGACGGATATCACGAACATTAGAAAAAGAAAGCTTGAGACGGGTAAGTGTTTTCTGATTTTCCTGTATTTCTTTTCATTGTATCTGTTATGAGGAGATTTGTTTTGAGAAAAGAAAAAGAAATAGGAAAAAGGCCAATGTGATTATCCCTATCTGTCGTCAATGGTAATACAAACCAAAGTATAATGTGGCCACAGGGTTTCCTACCGGAAATACATGCAGGGACACCTACCTATTCTCACTATTCTCATTCGCGTTATGTCCCTAAATATTCTTCGATATTATATTCATAATGTAAAATCGCATCCTCTGGGTAGTCTGATCAATAAAATGTTATGACAGTGAAATGTTATGGCCATAAGAAGAAAGAACCGGTAAGCCATATCCTAAATAGGGAACAAGGAAGGATCCTCTACTCCTGTTCAATAAACATGGAAGGAGTGCAGTTGTTGCAAAATGAAATACTTACATTTGCCTTGTTAAAGTCCATCAGAGGACGGAAAGTGTCGGCTAAAATATGTTTTCCTTTTGACTTTATTCACATTGACCTTTACAGACATATTTTTGTGATGTCGGAAATTTTTAGACACACACACTCTCTTTCATTCTTTCTCTCTCTCTCTCTCTCTCACACACACATATATATTCATATCTATCTATCATTTACACATTCTTTATCTGTCTCTGAGTCACTTTGCTACTATCTCTGACATTTCTCTTTATATATATATATATATATATATATATATATATATATATATATATATATATATATATATATAGAGAGAGAGAGAGAGAGAGAGAGAGAGAGTGGGGGGTGAGAGAGAGATAGAGAACAATTCTCGTTATATGGCCAAATCGGCCAAATCAGTAAAGGCACGTTAAGCTAAATGATGGTTCCGTATAGGTTCGAATCCTGTCGGAGGACGAATATTTTCTAAGAAATTTCTCGGGCATTCAAGCCGGTAAATGTTATAAAACAGAGCATTTACTTAAATATTTTTATCTATAAAAAGAATGTTAAACATAAAAATGTCTTTTATATATATATATATATATATATATATATATATATATATATATATATATATATATATATATATATATATATATATATATATATATGTTTCCCAAAAAATTTCGCTTCAAGATGGAACAGAGCCTACGTTAATTCAAATATTATTTTGAAGTTTTCGGCTCTTGTTTTGAAACATGAGACCTCTTATGTAGCGTGTTGGAATCATATTTTTAAATAAATAATTATATTTATATATATATATATATATATATATATATATATATATATATATATATATATATATATATATATATATAAAGAGAGAGAAAATCCTAGTAAGCCAGAAATTACCTACCTTCAATGGATCTTCAGGGTGCACTGGCTTAAGAGGATATGACAAAAAGAACCTATTTACTGGAAAAACAGACATTATAAACTAAAATTAGCATAAAACTATAAGACGTTAAAAAAAAGGGAAAGAAAAAAATATTTATTCTTTTATTCTAGTAACCATGCTTTCTTATTCTTACACCTGGTTAAAAATTTCTGATCTTTGGTTAACTAACATATCAGATTTACTATTAAGTAGCTATGGCTTATCCTCCGTTCTACTTAGTTTATTCGGCATTTGCTTTTCTTTATTTTACTCCATTGTTTTTTTTTTCTTCTTCTTTGGACTAGAAATTACGACACTGGGTGATCTTTTTCGGCCTACTCGGATGTTTTTAGTCTTTTCTTTTTTTTTTTTTTTTTTTTTTTGATTCATATTTTTCCCCAGATACCAATTTGTGAACATTGAAATTAATACTCAGAGGCAACAGACGGTTTCATGCTAGACGCAATCATCAGGCCACAATTGCGTCTAGCATGAAACAGCCGTCGCCTCTGAGTGTTGACGTCAATATTCAATTTTATATTCACATACGCTCTATCTTTGATATTGATCACTTTATTCCATAAATATAGCACACCTTAAAACTATATTTATTCATATATATATATATATATATATATATATATATATATACTTAATGAAATGGATTATGTCCAACAATTATGTAATATATTTTCTGATTATACATTATTTATCTAGATACAATTTATTTAAGTAAATTCTCTGTTTTTAATTAAACAGTATAAATTACATTTAACGACCTGAATATTCGAGAAATTTCGTAGAAAATGTGTCCTCCGACTGGAATCGAACCTGTATTCCTATATGGAAACCGTCATTTGATCTGACGTGCTATAACATTTAACTATATGAAGGAGCGTCTGGTTAGAAAAGTCTAAATTTTTTTTCCCGATCGATCATTTCTGCTCACGCCGGTAAATTTAATTAATACTGTTTGATTTTAAACAAAGCAATTGCTTAAATAAATTGTATCTATAAAAATAACGTATAAAGAGAAAATATCATATATATATATATATATATATATATATATATATATATATATATATATATATATATATATATATATATATATATATATATATATATATATATATATATATATATATATATATATATATGGACATGCATCTATGTTTGCGACGATTACTCCCCATTTCCATAATAACACCAATACATGGAATCTACATAAACCCAAAATTAAAAAAAAATGAATCAGTTTGTCTGACGATCGCAAAAGCGTGAAACCCAGGGTCACAAACTCACACCAATCCAACCAAATATGTTAGCTCTACCTCTGATATTGAGCGCTTTCTAATAAGTACCGCGCATATAATATATAAATAATTATATATATATATATATATATATATATATATATATATATGTATATATATATATATATATATATATATATACACATTTTACACACACGTACACACACATACATATATGCAAATATATAGAAAAATAGGAGAGAACACGTTAGGTTAACATGAAGTCGTCAAAAAAAAAACAAATTGTTGTTCAATACGACTCATTTATATACAAACAAAACTTTTAGAAAAAAAATTAATAATCTTTAGACATTTAACGGTGTAACAATAATGCCGATAACTCTCTGTCGCTGAAACAGATTAGACGATATGCGTCTAATGAATGTCACCATTCGATTCAAAACAGACACCCCGCACCCTATCTTGAGTTGACCTCTTTCCCAAAGTAACTAATATGTTGAGACACTGTTAACCCTAACGCCCCTCATTAAAACAATTGCTTCAGCCGTTTCCATAGTATTTAACAGTATGAATGAATATGCTTATAAAGCTGCGTAAATTTCAAGATTAGTTATTCCCAAAAGTTCGTTTGAAGATGAAACGGAGCTTGATACTTTAATTCAATTTAATTTTTATAATTAAATTGAAGTTTTTAGCTTCTGTTTTTGAAACATGAGAACTCTTATGTTGCGATGGGATCCTATTTTTTTAAAAAAATAATTATAATATATATATATATATATATATATATATATATGAAAATTTCTCCGATTTAACCAGTAGAGAAGACAATATTTATGAATATTTCATATATATATATATATATATATATATATATATATATATATATATATATATATATATATATATATGTACGTTTATATATATATATATATATATATATATATATATATATATATATAGTGTATCAAAAATACTTTTGCAAATTTTGGGACAGGTTCCTCACAGTAAAACAAGAACAAAAATCCTTATAAACATCGACAGTTTTTGCAATACACCGTCAGCAGAACACATCAAATTGTGGCAACGAGTCAGGCCGCCTGACGATTGCGTCTAGGATGAAACAATCTGTCGTGTTGACTTCAATGTTCCATTGTGACTGATCAAAGAGCGAAAGACCCTGCACACGCTACTAATGATCTGGATAAACGAGCTGGTCTTGATGTACCCTCCATGCGTTACTATAAGATGTATGACATGCTAGGGCCACTAGATGTGTGCTGATACCTATAAAATGTATTCTTCGTGGTCAGGTGTACGAGCGGATCTCGGTCTTCATAGGTCCATAGTTTGTGGTGCCATCGACCCTGTCTCAGCAACGCGATGATAAACAGAAGCAAAGTTTGAAGGAATCGGCTGCCTTCAGTTTAGAAACACAATCTGGTACAGCCGTGCAGCCTCGCGTCCATTACCATTCGCCCAGCCGTATGTAAAAATCATATCTGCCTTCTCACGATATGAATATCCTGCCGTTGTTAAACTGAACGCTTCTTAGTTAACTCACTACTACACACGTTAAACGTTGAAGACAGACTAACCATAAATGTATACGAGTGACAAATGTAAGCTAGTCTATGGGGCAGTACAGGGCCATCTACCGTAAACTTTCTTTGAACTTAATAACTAAAAAACAGAATGATTTGCAGACATATATTCATATGAACTTTTACCTTTGTTTTGGTATGAGGTACCCACTCCCAAAGTTTGTAAGATATTTATGATGCACTTTGTATATTATCTCAACAAAGTTATCCCTCATTACTTTAAGCTTCATGCATATATCAGTACGAGATCAAGGGGTCACCGATATTGTTTGCTGTAATGCCGGTTGCATATACTAGAGCGAATCCAAAATGTAAAATCTCAATTTAGTTCACAAATACCAGAGAGAAAGCAATGTATTCATCAGCAGGATAATAACAATGTAGACTGACCTCTCCAACCTTGGTTGGCAACGAGTCTTGAAGAAGAGCAGTTCTGAATTCAAGGCTAAAGAAGAGTAATCTAGAATACTGCGTTTGTGACCCTTATTCTTCCAATAATCTGGATTATGTGTGTGTGCTTTAAAAATAAACAGACTTGCATGAAAACTCCCTTACTATCCACAGATCTCTTAATGGAACTTGCCAATGAACTGCAATGTAATTCGGAAAGTCTATCAGCAAATATATATGTCTATAAGTAAATATATATGGCGTATTCATGAGCTTGTTTTATTGCTGATAAAGTGAAAACAAGTTGCTTTTATATGTCATGCAATATGTAGGCGATCATGGCTCACCAAAATCTCTCATCCTTTGTAGCTCTCAGCTTGATCGTGTACCATCTCTCCAATTCACTGTTTCACCATCTATCAGCACAAGCTAGTCATGTAGGTGACCCGCTGACCATTTTGGTTTTTATATATCCTGTGAGTGTCTAGTTCTCCAAGTCCTCCTTTTTCGTGATGTGTTTAAAAAATTTCAGGTGTCATTTTTGGATTCCATTTTTCCTGAGTAGATTTTTTTTGTCGTTACACCCGAATAACTCAGCTAGTTACATCAGCCTTTGTTTTCTACAAAAGATTCTGAATTTTATCTGTATAAAATCGAGGAATCCAGTAAGTATCAAATACACCCAAATAAG
>OZ010606.1:57635221-57650221 GCA_963932145.1 Acanthosepion lycidas | reverse complement strand
TTGTGACCACATCATCCCTCACATCTGGCCACCTGTAAAACCATTGTTTATTATGTGGAGAGCAGTTGTGCGAGAGAACAACAAAACTCCTTGTAACCTCAAATATAAACTGAGGCAAGGATTATGGAAGCATTCACTAACACCAAAGAAAGGAAAAGTGAGAGAATAAAGAAAAATAAAATAAAAAGTTAATGAGAAAGAAAGAAAGAAAGAAAGAAAGAAAGAAAGACAGGTCGTACTGGTAAAAGAAGAAGAAAGAGTAGTATATGTAAGAGTAAGAAAGAAAGAAAGACAGAAAGAAAGAACGAACGAAAGAAAGAAAGAAAGAAAGAAAGAAAGAAAGAAAGAAAGAAAGGTAGTAACAGAAAAAGAAAAAAGAGTAGTATATGTAAAAGAAAGAAAGAAAGAAAGAAAGAAAAAAGAAAGAAAGATAGTATTGGTAAAATAAAATAAAAAAGTAGTATATGTAACAAAAAAAAAGAAAGTACTGGTAAAAGAAAGAGAAAAATAGTATATGTAAAAGAAAGAAAGAAAGAAAGAAAGATAGAAAGAAAGAAATGTAGTATTAGTAAAAGAAAAAAGTAGTATATGTAACAGAAAGAAAGAAAGAAAGAAAGAAATGATAAATATGTAGTATGGATAAATGTAATAAAAAAACGAGGGCAAATTGAGACAAAACAACATTAAATGGAGAGAGGAAGGGATAAAGCTAATGTCGGAGGGAGGGTGGTTAAGGAAAGAGAGAAGAGAAGGAAATGGAACCCAATAAAAGGGAGGGCAAAGCTAATGAAGGGCATGAAAATAATCAACAATTGATCAGTGTATGAAAGAATTTCATTTTCATACTGGAATTCTTCATAGGTGATTTCCAAAGAAGAAAGAAGGTAGAAAAGAGGGAAGAAAAGAAAGAAGGAAGAAAAGTACAGGCAAGAAGATGAAAAAAGAAAGAAAAAGGAAAGAATAAAAAGAAAAGAAGGACATAAAATGAAAGTTGAAAAAGGAAAGAAGAAGAATGAAGGCAGGAAGAAAGGCAGGCAGAAAGGGAGGAAGAAAGGGAGGAAGAAAGGGAGGAAGGTAATAAAGAAAGAAGAAGGAAGGGTGAAGAGAAATGGAAGGAAGATAAAATGAAGTTGAGGAATAAGAAAGAAAGAAAGAAAGAAAGAAAGAAAGAAAGAAAGAAAGAGACGGACAATCAAACGAAGAGATCGATGCAAGAAAGGGAAATATAAGGTAAAGGAAAAGAAATGGTGAAATAAAGCATAAAACAAAGGAAAGAAAGAAAGAAGGAAAGAAGGAAAGAAAGAAGAAAAGAAAGAAGGAAAGAAGGAAAGAAAGAAGGAAAGAAAGGATGAAAGAAAGAAGGAAAGAAGGAAAGAAAGAAGGAAAGAAAGGATGAAAGAAAGAAGGAAAGAAGGAAAGAAAGAATAAAGTAAAAAGTATAAAAGAAAGAAAGAATGATGAATGAAAGAAAAGGAATGAATAAAAATAAAATAGAAAGAATGAATACAAGAAGAATATATAAATAATAGAATGAAAGAAAGAAAGAAGAAAAAAGAAAGACAGGGAATGAATGAATGAATGAAACGAATAATGAATGAAGGAAAAAGAATGAAAGAAAGAATGGATTAAAGAAAGAAAGAAAGAAAGAAAGAATTAATGAAAGAAACAAAAAACAAAGAAAATGAATGGATAATGAATGCATGAAAGAAAGAATGAATGAATGGAGGAAGGAAAAAGGAATGACTGAAAGAAAGAAAGAATAGATGAAAGAATGAATTAATGAAAGAAAGAAAAAAATAAGAAAACAAGTGAATGAATGAATGAATGAAAGAATGGATGAAAGAAAGAAAGAATGAATGAAAGAAAGAATGGACGAAAGAAAGAAGATATGGACGAAAGAAGGAATGAATGAAAGAAAGAATAAATTAATGAAAGAAAGAATGAAAGAAAGAAACAAACAAAAAGAAAGAAAACGAATGAATGAATGTATGAAAGAAAAAATGAATGAATAAAAGAAAGAATGAAGGAAAGAAAATAGTGAACGAAAGAATTTTCAGAAAAAAGAATGGATGTAAAAAAGAATGAATTAATGAAAGAAAGAAAACGAATGAATGAAAAAATGAAAGAATCAATGAATGAATTGAAAGGAAGAATGAATGATGGAAAAAAGGATGAAAGAAAGAATGCATGCATGAACGAAAGAAAGAATTATGAAAGAAGGAAAGAATGAATTAATGAAAGAAAGAAAGAAAAAGAATGAAAATGAATGAATGAAAGAAAGAAAGAATAGACGAAAAAATGATGAATGAATGAAAGAAAGAAGGAATGATAAAAAAAAGTATGAAAGAAAAAATCAATGAATGAAAGAAAGAAAGAATGGATGAGAGAAAGAAAGAATGAATCAATGAAAGAAAGGAAAAAGAAAGAACAACGAATGAAAGAAAAAAATGAATGAAAGAAAGAAAGAAAGAAAGAAAGAAAGAAAGAAAGAATGGAAACAGAAATGAAAGAAAGATAAATAATTATGAATATTCCTTGCTAGGAAGAAAGAAATAATGAGGTGAATAAATAAAAGAAAGAAGGAAAAACGGGAGAAAAAGATGGAAATTAAGAAAGAGACAAAAGAAAAAAAAATGTGGAAATCGTTCAAAACTTTAACCAATCTGAATAGTGCAATGAAAACACCATTAAATATTTGACTTTGGTCAGAGAATTTATAGGTTGCCAAATGGTACTAAAAGAACTTCTGTCTAAAAATTTTACAAAGAATAACAGTACTACGGAAAATATACTTCTTAATAAATTATTGCATGAGTTCAAAGAATATTTTACTGAGAGAAGACATGACACTTAAAAATGGATAAGAGCAGTGAGTAGTAATTTAAACATAAATGCGAATAAAGATTGGATTTAAGCAATCTATAGACGTCTTTAAAGAAACCAAAGGAAATACAAGATTAATATAATCAGCCGAAAAATTGAAAACAAATTGACGAAAACCGATAGAAACTTAAAAGAATACGAAATACGAACGATGTCCGTTAAGATTCCCGTCATAAAAAGAAAAAGGGAAACATTAAAAAGAAATATTTATGCAGCAAAATTAATTAACGCCAATGGCATTACGTTAATTAACAAAACGGTCAATCAATTAATTAATTTCAATTTTGTTGCTTTTTATTATTTTGTTTATTTATGGCGCTTTAGTGTGTGTTTTTCTACCAGGTATTGGAAAATTCTTGGTATCACCAGTTTGTGCCATTTTTTTTATGACTGTGTACGCAGTATATCACTATATTCTTCGTGTAGCATAATTGAATTAAAAAGGAAAACGATATATGACCACAGGTTAAATAATTTCCCCTGAAGTGTATGGCTTTTTATCTGTTCTTAGCAGAGTAGATTAATTGGTACTTTAAACTAAAGTTCATGAAGGATGTACACACACACACACACACACACATTTCTGGACACAAAATATGTAAAAACTGTTCAAAAGTGGTACATTTTCGAGCTCTTTCGGCTATACTTTTAGCCATTATCAAGGATTAGTTGTTTTTACTTTTAACTGAATTTATGGGTTGTGAAATGTATGTATTTAAAGTCATAGGGATGCTTTATTTTGCAAACACCGTCAGCATATTTTGGTTGTGTTCACGGATAATGTTATTGAGTGTTGGCTTTTTCCATTTTATTATTAGGGCTTCCGAATTTTCTTTATCATTTTTTACATGTGGATACTTGTATTTTTTACTTTATGTTTCAGATAGTGTCTGGTAGGTTTGTGTGTGTGTTTAAATGAGTTGTAATGGAGCTTTGGTCGGATAGGTGCAACGTAAGCCGTCTGGATAGGCATGTAGTAGTGTGACCAATGTAATTATTTATGAAATTGGTTTAATCAGTAAAACAGTTCCTTAATGGGCATTTGAACTCGTAAATAATGTTGTAGGTTTGATTTTGCAGGTGTGTTGTTATTTTTCATAAGATTAGCTGTTTTAAATCTTTCGTAATAGATAATTACTTTAATTTTCTTGTTTGGGTCGAGCAGGTAAGTGTATTTCTTTATGATATTTCTATGTATTGATTCCTCTTGCTTATAGTTGACGTATATTATGTAGATGTATTTTGTAGATGTTTGAAGGCTTTTGTAGATGTTAATGTTATTGCTTTTGTCTGTGTGTTCAGCATCGTCATTAGTTACTCTGGAAAGAAATAGTCTAATGTAGTGGTCGACGAGGTAGTTAAGAAAAACCATTGCTAACTAGTGTCTCTTTTGCATTATTGAGTTCTTTAAGGAAAAGTAGACGAGAGGATGAATTCTTGTGTGCTCTTTTTAGGAATTTTTTTATAACTGCTATTTTATATCTAAGTGGGCACTCACTCTTACAATTAAGATGGCAAGAGTTTCTGCTAGTGGGTTTTTATATAATTAGATCGTAAAAGTGTTGTTACTTTATTCAACGAGGACGTCTAAGAATGAGAGTTTATTCTTTAGTCATTTCGTGGATGAAGTGAAGAACAGATTTTTTCCAATATGATTTGTAGTTATCTATTTCTTGTTTGTTTTTCGCTTTAATAAAATTATCGTCTAGACTTTTGGAGTTAGTGACCTGTTTAAATATCATGTTTTCTACGTAGGACATGTAAGAAGCGGATTTCCCAGACTAGCACCATTAGTTTGTGTGTAGGTGTTACCATTATAGTCATAGAAGGGAACTTTGGTTGTACATGCATGTAATACATTACTGAGGATATTTGGTTTGATGGATGGAGGTGGAATGGGACTAATCTGTGTATTATGTATTATTACAGTAGAATCCCCCATATCCGGAATCCCCCATATCCGGAATCCCTCATATCCGGAGTGCCTTATATCCGGAATCCCTCATACCCGGACATGATTTTGATGTGTATATTTGAACTATTTGGGTGATATGTAACTGATTTGGAATTTCTGTTTTTCAGGAAATTTACTTTGGATAATTACTTATGCTTATTTCACCCTAATGGTTTGTATTGGTGCAAAAGATGATGAGAATAAGAGGAAAAGAACAACTTTGAAGTTATCGCAAAAAGTGGACATTTTAAACAGACTAGAAGCTGGTGAAAGGTCATTGTAACTAATGGCTGAGTTCAACATAGGAAAGTCAACATTGTATGATATGAAATCTTCCAAAGAAACTATTCTCCAGCGTTCACACTGTCATAATGAACAAGGAAATTAAAAAGATGACTGAGATGAAACCTGGACTGAAATTGAAAAAGCTATTGAAAAGGTTGTCAGTTTTATGGAAAGAAAGTCAACATTCACCTATGACGATTGCAACAAAGCACGCAGAATTAAAAAGTGTCTTTCGTCTAAAAAAATTCAAGAACAAAAGCAAAACAAAATTTGGAAAAAGTTCAGAATGATATTAGAAGAGAAAGAATCATCATGCAACAGCGATTAAAAAAAATCCTCGTTACATTATTTGTTTTACATACGGGGCAGACTTAATTTAACGAAATTTCATTAACATTACATAATTTATTTCTTTTTCCTTAAAATAAATTCCATTATATTTCACTCACCATTAGCTTATTTTGCTTACTATAAAAAACATTGAACATAAATGTTAAACCTGATTTCAGTTCTTTTATTTTAATCTAAATATAACCTCTCATATCCGGACTTTGTAACTAATTCCTCATATCCGGAATTCCTTCTTAGTCCGGTTATCAGAGAGTCTATTGTAATTAGATTCAACGGGAATATTTATGAATAAATTCCCAACATCGAGTGATGCTAAAATACCTTAGATTGGTTTTTATACTTTTAAGAATTTGAAGGAATTTGTGGGTGGATTTGATGCTGTAATTCGTGGGTAGGTATGGGGTAATGATGTCATTAAGGAATTTTGATAGCTCATAGATAGGGGATGAGATCTGGGAAATATACACGAAAAAGATGATGAGACAAAATGGAAAATCTATAAACAAAGCGTTTTTCTGAGTTCGTCTGCTCTCCATATCTTTTTCTGGTTAGAATGAAAGATAGACAAAGACTACGAGAAGTGGCGGCCATAAATTAAATTAACTTATCGCAACTTATTATGACTATATATATATATATATATATATATATATATATATGTATATATATATATATATATATATATATATATATATATATATATATATATATATATATATATATATATATATATATTAGGGTTATGGCATTTTGTAAAATAATTGATATCCTGGATCATTATTACATGAACTTTTGTTAAAAATAATGAAGAATGGTTTAATACCGTTTATTTTTTCAAATGTCACGTCAACACGAAATTTACGAGACACCCTATCTATCTATCTATCTATCTATCTATCTCATTTTGTTCTTTATTTAAGTCTAATCTTTATCTATCTCAGTCTGTTCATGCCTGCCTGCCTATCTATCTATCTATCTATCTATCTATCCTTCTCAATCTGTTTATCTATCTATCTATCTATCTATCTATCTATCTATAACCATTTTAACGTCTATTATTACGTAATGGGTTACTCGGCGGTTACTCGGCGTTCCTCTTATAAACTTTAAGCTTGCTTCTTTCTTTTTTTTACAATAGACTCCTACCTACACTGTACTTTCTGTAGTTAGAACCCAATATAATATTTAGTTTATTTTAAAGTCGAGCTTTGGATCTGAGTTTAATTTAGTGTTCCACCCATGAGACGCAGTATATTTTTAATTTTTTTTTTAAATCAAAAGTAATAATTCGTGCCTGATGAGTTGGTAGAACAACGAAACTTTAAGTTGCACTACGAAAGTAAGTATAGGTATATTTATTAATATATACTTCGAAGCTCTGTCTAACCACATTGGACACTCTTTTGTTTACATCTTAAATTAAATTCAGTAAATATTTATTCGCTTACCTGTGTATGCACGCTAATGCACGTATATACGTTTGCTAATATCTAGTTATTTGGTTTAGACATATTAATATCTATCTATCTATCTATCTATCTATCTATCTATCTATCTATCTATCTATGTCTGTTCATTATCTATGTATCTATATATTATGAAACGGACTAAGTTAGACAACGTGTAAACAATAAATATACTATCTATATATCTATCTATCTATCTATGTCTATGCATTATCTATCTATCTATCTATCTATCTATGTGCATGTGTGTATATGTCGCAATTAAGACAATGCGGAAAATGTCTAGTTTAATTTGTTTCGCCGATTGACAGACGTCATCAGAAAAAAGAATTTTATTTCAGAAGAAAATCTACATTGTCGAGACAACGTTATTGCAGTTAGTCGAATGAAGGCTTGATTTCTGTTTATTTATTTCAACTGCATCATTATATGAATTAGATTTTCGCTAATTTTAAGTTATCTATTTAATTTTTACGTATTCGACATTGTTTCAATCCTAGTTGAGTACGAATACTGTACAAAATGATACGGTGCAATTGTCTATTCATCTTTGGAGTGTCATAGATAATGGCAACTTCATTTGAATGAATTATATTTACTTTTTATTAAAACAGCATTAGCCAAGTCAAGATTGTGATCACGACGTTTTCGGTGGTTCACAAGTAAATTCTGCACGTTCTTAAGTCACTTGTAACATATTGAGTGTTTTTTTTTATGTTCGTATATCATTTTGGGTAAATCTGGGGATGTTTCGAGAATGTGTAGAGCGTCCATAATTTATCAGTAACATTTTAAAAATTCATTAAAAAAAATGAAGATAACTCTCAGAGAAACACAGGTAAACAGATAAAGTTTTATTTAAACTCACCAGAACGCTACCACATTGAGCTCCATTATTTGTACAAAGCTCATCTAGACGATGCCCACATTCTGTTTTTTTTCCTTGTGCGACACGTTCTTTTTCCATAAATGTCTTGTGACAGACACGGATGCTAAGGCTATTTTTTTCTTCTTATGTTCTACTGAGTATCGTGCAGTCATTAATAGGAGTAGATAGGTTCACCTATCATCCGTTTCACACACCTCTCTGTCTTTTGAACAGGAGTAGAGGTGTCTCCCTTGTTTCCTGTTTTATGATTGCGTTTCCGGTTCGTTTTAATGTAATCTCCTTCCTTTTCGACCACTTCCTGTATCCTTTTGCGTCTTAGTGGCATTATCGAATCAAGTGAGTTGATTAAAAAAAAATATTAGTTCGATCATCACTAGGTGCTCCGTGCTTTCGGCCTTGTGCCACAAGTAAACTACGCTTAAAAAATCGATTGTTGTAATAGTTTGAAAGCTTCAGTTGATATTAGTTGACTCACAATTAATTTTAGTTTAATTTTATCAACGTTATTCATTAGAAAATTACATTTACATTTTATTCAATTAAACAGTGTGTCTATAAATTATCTGTACAATTTTAATAATTCTTTAAAAATTGAAAAAATCAAGATAAACCTACAGGGTTCATTGGAAAACATAAAAAGATAAAGCTTTATTTAAAGACATCAGAATACTTCATTGATTATCTCATAGCCAACTAGTAATATACGGACCCACATGTCACATAACAAACTGAATTCTAACAGGCCAATGTAATGTAAGCAAAACAAAAACTGTGAATGACCGTTTCGAAAACTGTTAATCCAAAAGGGAGGTAACTTTAAAAATCGAATTCTTAGAACGTAAATTGAACAACGCACACTTACATAGAATTTATCAGAAGTTATTTCCATTCCCAAGACATGTTTTCAACACTAAAATGCATATTTACACTTTTTATTTTTTTAATAATCCACCAATTATAAACGGCTGTGAGTTTTCCCGCTTTTATGATTTTCCATTGCGTATACGACCCGTTTTATTAGGTAAATTTTCTACCTCATAGTCCACTGCGTTTAAAGATTAAATTATAAAGTTTGTCGTGATATTTTGTTTAACAAAAATGGTTAACAAGCGTCTTGCAGTTGGCTGTTATAGTGGATATGTTACTAAAAAAAAAAGTGAAAAAGTATCAACATTTACTATTCATTTTGGAAAATCCAACCTTGTAGAAAAATGGATAAAATTTGTTAATCGTATTGATTGGTTTCCTACAAAAATTTCAGTTCTCTGTATGAAAGATTTTGAAGAGAAATTTATTTTGAAAAGAAAAGAAAACAAAATGAATTGGGATTTACATCTACAATAAGTTCAGAGAAATAACAAAATGTCGAATACAAAAGGGAATTCAGAAAGCCTCTAAAACATCGACTGGTCCAAAATGAGAGATCGGATCATGATTTTATTTCAGCTTATACGATAAAGGATTTTACTCAATTGGAAGAAGCAAAGGGTTGTCCAACAGTTTTGAATTTTAAAAAAGTAAGTTTATATTCTAATATATATATTCTTTGACCCTGAAACACATTTTTCATCTATAAAAGAATGTATTCGCATTAACCGAAATCTTCCCGTCCAGCTCCAGTACGATGGAACCCTTGCAAAATTACCACATAGACATAATGCTAAACTTACAAAAAATTTCCAAACTACAAACAAAAACGTGGTGGAAGAACAACCATATTCAATTCTCAAAGAATTCCAAAAAAGACAACATTACAAACCAAAAAGTCGTCCTTAATTTTCTGCAGAAAATGTTGTCTTTCTACTATGCTCATACGTCTCAGGAAACCTACAAATTACTTCTGGAGAAATTTCCATTACCATCTTTTTCTTTATTAGAGAAAATTCAAAAAAAAAAAAATAAACGTTTTCAACGTGAAATGTGTTCCTTGGTCATGGTAGGCAATGATAGTGATGATGCTACAGAGAAGCAATACATTGGTTAACTTTCTCGAGGAGGTCTTACGATTCCATCTACCCAAATAGCAGAGTTCGTTTGTGCTTGTTTTGCTATACAAAAATGCAAATAAATTTATTGTAAAAAAATGAATCCTCTACAAGAGAGTCTGCTGGGGGAATTTTGGAAATTTATTCTCCAAAATATGTTTTTACTTGTAAACAAAACACCGAAAAAAAGGAATTCACTTTGCATCAAAAATTGTTGCGAATATATTTTACAAAAATAAACGAAAGTTTTCATTGGATGAAGTTCGAAAAAATATTGTAGAATGTTTTTTAAAAAAAAGAGAAATGCTAAAATAAAATTGGTTTATAAAGAAACTATTGGTAAGATTTTTTTTACTTGTATTTGTTTTGTATTACTGTTTAATTCTTTAATAAATGTTTCGTTTGTTTACAATCTTTTAATGTTATTTTTCTGTTTAAAAAGAGAAAAAAAGCTGCTTGCGTACTTTGTGACGGTTTTAACATGTTTTAGATAAAACAGGAATAAACTGACTATAAAACAAATAGGCCTGTTAGAAATTAGCCTGAAATGTAACATTTGGTCGTATATATCAGTGGGCCGTGGTTGCATGCAACACGTCAAGACGATTTTTTCATTTTTGTTTTCTACAATATATTTCCTGTTGCTTCGTACTCTAATTCTGCTGGACCTGTGAATCTGATTTCGTCTCTTCTAAATCAGGATAAACATTTCGCTTTCTCTTGTGATATTGTTATCTTCAGTAAAAGTTAGCGATCAATATTAAGTACTTTTAACATCTAGCTGAAAAGACAAACGAAAGTGAATTAAAAAAAAAGGACAAACTATATATGAAATCGAACTTTAATAATAATAATAGTTTAACGGGCAAAGAAATGTGTTGATGTTTCTTAAATCTAATGAATACTATAAACCGTGGAAGTTGTCCAGTTAATTTATGAACACCTTGTCTGTATATATATATATATATATATATATATATATATATATATGAAAAGTTGAAAAGTTATATATATATATGAAAAGTTTGAAGCCAACCCCAGAATAAACATGAGAGGAACTTGAACATGACAGAAGTGTGAAAAAAATGTAAAAAGGTCTTAGAATCATTGAAGAAAAAAATGGAATCAACTATCAAAATTATACTTTGAGAAAGTTTTTTGACGTGAGTCAAATTTAATCCTAAGAGGCTTTACTAATAAAAAATCATGTCACTTTTTTAATTATAATAAATATTTTTCTCTTATTTAAAGTACAAAACAACTGCATTTTGGGCCAATTTAAAAAATTACTATAGGTGTCTTCAAACTTTGAAGCGTAGTGTGTATATATGTATGCGTGTATGAGTTTGTGTGTGTTTGTAGGATGTATAATATTATCCGAAACAAAGTGAAAAATTTATTAACGAGAGCGTTTGCTCTCTTTCACTTTCCGAGGTTAAAATGAAAAACAAAATTGTATGTGAGGAAGAATGCCTTAGGATCTCTGCAGTTAATTTAAGAACACCTTGTATATATATATATATATATATATATATATATATATATATATATATATATATATATATATATATATGCATAGATAGATAGATACAAAAGCTTAAATGACGAATAGGAGAGGCTTAAATATAATTTATAATTTACTGAAATATACTTTTAATATTCATTCATTATAAACATGCATGCACACACACAATATATATATATATATATATATATATATATATATATATGTGTGTGTGTTTGTGTGTGTGTGTGTGTGTGTGTGTGTGCGTGAAAATATATAGAAAATAGGAAAGAACTGGTTAGGTAAATAATCCAAAGTTCTTTTGTATTTTTGTTATTATTTTTAAAAAAAATAGTGCTTGATACAAAAGTTGAGCATAAATATAATTATTTATTTAAAAATATGATTCCAACACACTACATAAGAGGTCTCATGTTTCAAAACAAGAGCCGAAAACTTCAATATAATTATTTGAATTAAATTGAATTAAAGTAAGCTCTGTTCCATCTTCAAGCGAAATTTTTTTTGGGAGTAACTTATTTCTGAAATTTACGTGTTTTAATAGCATATTCATAATTGAAATCAAAATTTCCATGGTAACAGCCAGGGCGAATTGTTTAAATAGGTAGGGATTTTGGGTGTTAATAATTTGTATCAGTATAGAGTTACTTTCATAGATGTCAAGTCAGGGTAAGGTGGGGGTGTCTAAATTTAAAACGGAAGATGTTTTCGCTTAGTCCTGTTTACGTGTCTATGGAGATTTATTTTATTTCTTTATGAAAGGGTTTTGTGTATATAAAAACTGCCGTAACATTTGATTTTTGACGACTTCATAAAGGGTTATCATTTTTTGTAGGGTATTTAAACTATTTATTGGGGCTATGGATTATAAAAGTTATTTTATTGTGTTTTTTTTTAAGCTAATTATTCAATGCATAAATTTCATGATGTCGGCAAAAAACCGTTAACTCATGTCTATTGTTTAATTGATTTTTATTATTTAGAAACTTGTGCAGTTTCTCATGGAGGCACAAAGGGCATGGGTCATCCCGAGTTTTACAAGTTCTAGTCCTGTTTATAATTTTCCATTTTACTTTAGGTGTCCTATTTATTTCCTTCAGATGCCAAAAATATTTAGATAGAGAAGTCTGATTTCTTTTATTTATATTGTTGAAAGAGCACTTATGCTGCCTCCATCTGGCTTTAAATTAATTCTTCGTGGACCCAATGTATATCATATTAGTATTAGGACTCTCAGTGGATGAGATAGTACATTGGTATACCACAGATTTGATGCAGCATTTATTTTCTAATGGGCAGTCTTCTGGGTTTCTACAATCACACAATTTTTCACTGTTATTGTCTGATTTAAGTGCAGGGTTTTTATTAATACTAATTAATTCCGAGAGGGTAGAATCCAGGTAGAACTCAATGTCCAGGACAGAGTAAGGATATAATAAAAAGGCTTAAACACTAATATTCCATGGTTATAATTTATTCCATTGGAATCGTAAATACGATCCAATTCATCAGACCTACAAATTCAAAAAGAAAACGGAAAAGAACAACTCCGGAAATAAAAATAGAATTTAGAGAGAGTGTAAGTATGAGAGTGTGGGACGAATGTTAGTGCTAAAGAGAGGGGTAACATACGAGGGAAAGTAGGAGATTAAAATTTAACAGAAAGGGTTTTTTTAAAAAACTAGAGGTGAGTGGAAGGGGGAAATATGAATGTTGTCGGATGTCTAATACATTAAGGATACATTTCGTGGTGACATACACACACCATAGACGATCTAATGTTAAAGATCAGAATAAGAAGGAGGGAGAGAAAAGGAAAGAAGTGGTTGGGGAGAAAGTTGGGGCGGGTGAAATTAAAATTGGAGGGCATATACTGAAAGGGACGCTGCGTAATTGAGAGAATTTGACAAAAATAATATCGACTACAGGTTACAAATCAAATATAAACATATAAAGAATAAATATGACGATTATCTAATCTAGCAAGGACCTCTATTTTTATGTTCAAAACACATGCGAATACACACATACACAATAACATATACACGTATATACATACACATAGGCGTGTACGTACATACACACATACATATACCCATGTACACATATACACATATATCCACATATCCACACAAATACACACATACACATACACACACACATACATATACACATATACATATATCTGATTCAATATCTTAGCTCTATCTCTGATACTAAGCGCTTTCTAATAAGTAGCGCGCATATAATATACAAATAATTACACCTACATATATACATATACACATACACATATACACACATACATACACGCACATATATATATATATACATATACACACACACATACACACATATATATATATGCATATACCTACACACACATACACATATATATATATACACACACACATATATACATACACATACACATATATATACATATACACACACATATATATATCCACCTATACCCATATACACACATTTTTCCACATACATATACATAAATACATACACATGCATACATATACGCATATATACTTACACACACACACACACAAATATATATATATACATACAAAAATACACACACACATACCTACATATACACACATACATCCATACGCATCCAGTCCTTACACAATTACCCACATATTTACGTACGAACATACGCATACGTACACTTAAACATATATACCTAAAACCCTACATTTCTATACAATTACATACACCCATTTAAACAAATAAATAATGTATCCCTGTATCTATCCGTCTAGCTATACATACATACATATATACGTACATATACACCCATATACATATATATATATTGGTACATACATACCAAAACATACACCCATATATATACACACATCTCTACATATATATCCATCTACATATACCTACATCCATATACGTATACACGAACATGCATATACACACATACGCATGCATATACATATACATCCATACATATACATACATATACCTATACACACACACTTAAATATATACCCACATACACAGGCAGCTAAGTACATACATACATATATACATACATATACACATATACATGCATACACACACATACACATATACCTACATACATACATACATATACATACATATATATACATATAAATTAGAATTTAAAATCTAAATAAGTAAAATTTCAACAATTTGGGGGTAAAAAAAATTTTTTTTTTAAATAAAATACTTAGCGCATCACATAAACATACACAATGATCTATATAGAGATAAACAAAATAAATATAATAGTCATTCCGTTAAAATGTCATGCCCGATGTTTTGAACCAAGATGGAATTGACATAAGTGACAAAATGTTACAAAACGATGTTTATGTTTTGAAACGTTTCTTATGTCTACATTTCGAAAATAACTCATTACGAAGATTCAGCAGTTCATCTTGATTTTTATCTTTGATAATAATTTTTTTTTTCCGATCGCGGAAGTTATTAGGTGTTTCTTCAGGTGATATTTTTAAAAATTTCGAACCAAGCGTAGAATAGTCAATGAAACATCTGGTATTTCTACACCAATGTTGTAAATGGAGTAAATAGTTAAAATATATTATCTCATAGATAATACACATATATTGAAGCATGTGTACTAAAAGGTTCGGTTCGAAATTCCAACG
>OZ010606.1:57597721-57625221 GCA_963932145.1 Acanthosepion lycidas | reverse complement strand
AAAGAAGAGAAAAACCGCAAACGTTTTTTGGTTGTAATGCGGATTTAAAAAAAAATACATGATGCTTTATTTTCCATAGAAAAAATATTATGCCTTTTTTTCCATTTTCTAAAAAAAAAACCATAATATTTAAAAAAAAAAAAATCCACATTACAAACAAAAATGTTTGCGGTTTCTCCCTTCTTTTTAATATACACACTTTGCTCTCGTTGGAACTACTTTAAGCTCTTCCCTTTATATATATATATATATATATATATATATATATATATATATATATATATATATATATATATATATATATATATATATATATATATATATATATATATATGTCTGTGTGTGCGTCTGCTGAAAATTTAAACGTAAAACTGCCTGACACCACTCAGTGTTATTTTCTATGTTCACACTGCTTATATCTACATACGATCAATCCCTGATAAATAACTTTATTGATAAATATATCAAGTTTTAAACAAGATATATAAATAGATCTGTTCTTATAACAGATTTTAACTCCCTCGATTCGAGTGTTTTTCTTTCCTTATTAAATCGAGTAATTTCAATTTTTCAACTTAAATGAAACAATCTACAGTTTTTTTTTTCTTTTTATTTCTTATTTATATATTTTATTTTATTTTTTTATTTTTTATTTTTTGAGGTGGAGGATAAACCGAATATTTTGAAATGATTATTGAATAAAAATTATGAAATTCTATTACTGGTTTTGACCACGTCCAACTAAAACCCTGGAAAGCAAACGAGGAGGGAGCTTGAATTCATTGTTTCAGATGCTTTCTTTTATTACGACTGTCTTGACCGTTGTACCTTTTACAATTTCTTGAGTTGACGGTTTATTTTGGAATGACAAACGTTGCTCTGAGAGAAGAGGAGGCGCTTGCCCTCCCCTCCGTAGGACAACTCGCCTTGCGCGAGGTTTGGCAAGATATAAGACATAAGTATATATTAGTGGATAAAAGTAATAAAATTCTATTTATTTAATGCCATAGCATAACATAATATTTGCACACACGCACACACACACGCACACACACACACACTCGCACACAGGCACAAACACACACACTCAGGCGCATTTATTCCAGGAGATACACTATGTAAACTTTATATATTATACACATATATACGCAAAGATCTGTTCGAGCTGCTCAGCAACCTTGACATATTCGGGAAAGACATTAGAATAATCAAAAACCTCTACTGACAGCAAACTGCCGGCATAAAGATGAAAAATGAGTTCAGGAGACACACAAAAATAGAAAGGGGCGTAAGGCAAGGAGGTGTCTTCTCACCGGACTTATTTAACTTATACAGCGAGGCAATTCTGAGAGAATTGGAAAGCCTAACAGGATTCATAGCGGACACAGTCTTAAGAACATAGGATACGCAGATGACACAGTGCTGATAGCAGACACGGAAATGAAACTACAAAATATTCTACAGAAGGAGAGCGAGAAGAAGGGACTAAGTATAAACAATAAGAAGACAGAATGCACCCTCATCAGCTAAAAGATGACCCCGAAATGCAATTTACATGTCGGAGACACTAAAACAAAGCAGGTGCGGAAACTTAAATATCTAGGAAGTGTTTTGACAGAGGACGGTAAGTGCGATGCTGAAGTCCAGCGACGTATTGGGATGGCCAAAGACGCATTCCAAAAGCTAGGCAGACTATTACGAGGCAAGAGGATGCCGTCGGTCACAAAGATCGGAACAGAGGTGTGGTTCTAGAGAAGGATGCTAAAGATATCATGCACCGAGCGTGTGAGCAACGATGAGATCTTGGGGAGGATGCAAACAACGAGGAAGCTTATACTTAACATAAGGAAGAGCCAGATGAAATTTCTAGGACACGTAATGAGAAAGGAGGGTCTGGAGAATCTGATACTCACAAGACGAATATAGGGACAAGGAAAGGCAACACGTGACAGTCTTAACCGGTTTAAGCAAATGGATGACAGAATAGGGTCAGTGAGAAATAACAAAAAGTCAAAATTTATTGAGAGTTACAAGAGACAGGAAGCAATGGAGAGCCACGATCACCTACGTCCTGAAGGGATACGGCACATAAAAGAAAGAAGAAAAAGACAGTGATAAATTATGCACAAATGAATTGAAACTTAATTCTATATTGATTTCTAAAGCTTCGACTTCATTGTCAGGATTTTCTGCATTGAGAAAACTGTATTTTGTTTTCGTTTTAATGCTTTCATGAGTTTAAGTTTAACATTTTCTTTGCTGTTTTTATTTTTAAGCTTTTAAAAATTTCTTTTTAAGTGCGAGGAAGAACGAAAGAAAATTCAAAGACAGAATATGAATGGAAAGTAAATGAAAAACAATAAAATAAAAAAATGGGAAAGCCGAAATCAAGAATGATTACAAGAAGGAAAGGAACATGAACTAAGAAATACGGAAGGAAAATATGAAAAATGAAAGGGAAATCAAGATACAGGAAAATTCAGAAACAATACAAAGAAAGAAAGAAAGAAGAAAAAAGAAAGAAAAAAAGAAAGAAAGGAGAAAAAAAGAAAGAAAGAAAGGAAGAATGGAGGATCAAAGAAATAAAGCAAGCAAGCAAGCAAGAAAGAAAGAAAGAAAGAAAGAAAGAAAGAAAGAAAGAAAGAAAAAAGAAAGAAAGGAGAAAAAAGAAAGAAAGAAAGAAAGAAAGGAAGAATGGAGGATCAAAGAAATAAAGCAAGCAAGCAAGAAAGAAAGAAAGAAAGAAAGAAAGAAAGAAAGAAAGAAAGAAAGAAAAAAGAAAGAAAGGAGAAAAAAAGAAAGAAAGAAAGAAAGAAAGGAAGAATGGAGGATCAAAGAAATAAAGCAAGCAAGCAAGAAAGAAAGAAAGAAAGGAAGAAAAAACGAAAGAAAGAAAGAAAGAAAAAAGAAAGGAGAAGAAAAGAAAGAAAGAAAGAAAGAAAGAAAGAAAGGAAGAATGGAGGATCAAAGAAATAAAGCAAGCAAGAAAGAAACAAACAAAGAAAGAAACAAAGAAAAAAAGAAAGAACGAAAGAAATAATAGAGGGTGAAAGGAAGAAAGAAGGAAAGTAAAAGAAAAGAAAAAAGAAAACGAATGGAGGAGCAAATAAAGAAACAAAGAAACAAAGAAAGGTTAAAAGAAAGAAAGAATGAAACAAAGAAAAAAGCAATAAAAAAGAATGAAAGAATCGAGGAGCAAAGAAAGAATGAATGGAAAAAAGAATGGGGGTGCAAATAAATAAAAATGCAAAGAAAGAAAGAAAGAAAGAAAGAAAGAAAGAAAGAAAGAAAGAAAGAAAGAAAGAAAGAAGGAAGGAAAGAAAGAAAGAAAGAAATAAGCAAACAAAATCAATGGCCATTGAAATAATAAGAATATACCTGATTGAACAAGCAAGAAATAGAAAGAAAGAAAGAAACAAAGAAAGAAAGAAAGAAAGACAAAGTAAAATAAAGAAATAACATTAATGCAGAATAAAATAAAGTGAATATAATTGAAAAGAATAAACAAGAAAAGAAAGAAAGAAAGAAACAAGTAAAAGAAAGAAAGAAAGAAAGAAAGAAAGAAGAAATAAATATCTGCCTTTTCAATGAATATCTTATTTCAAACTATATTAAAATCTTCAAGTACAGAAATGAATATTTATTTTGAATTAATGAATCTCTACAGACATTGTATATTTTTTTTACACCATGAAACGACCTGTGACAATGACATAAAGCCCTTTGGATAAATACGCGTGCCTTGTCTGCAATGAGCCCAATAAAATCACACCCTTTTTTATTGTTTCAAATTTGACCAATATTAATTAAAACAGAAATGCACCAAGGCACACATCAGATGTTTCTTTTAATTTCAATTCCTACAGAGTTTATGAGCCGACAAAAAAAATAAAATGGCGGTGGAATAGCAGAAGAAAAATGATGATGATGATCATAACAATAATCATCACCGTGCCAATAAATGGACGGAAGGCTACAACCTCCATTTTTATAATTAATAGTCAGAATACTAAAGATTAAATTGGCTCTTATAATGGAGTAAAAGTCAGATATCATATTCATGTACCGTTTTTAAAATTCATCTGTGGATAAAATTACTTTACGTAATAATGTCGTTTTTGACGTATTTTTTAACGTCAAAAAACGACATCATTACGTCATTATTTTTGCACCAACCTAATATATGGTGGTTTTCTATGTGTAGTTTATATCTGGCACAAGGCCGAAATAGTGGGGCATCCAGTAAAGAACGGACTCACTCACTCAGTTATGTGCCATGGGTGATACACGCGTAAGCGATCGTGTATCTTTCGGTACATGACTGACGAGGAAGATTTTTTTTTCCCGCAGTAGGTTGCCATTTCTTTCTGTGGTAGACCAGTTGCAATCTAAGGCTGTATAACCCGGTCTGTCCTGCTATTTACCCATAGCGGGCGGTGGGGGAGCGAATATGAGGATTCATACTTTTCCCAAGGTTATTAGCACCTAAGTAAATATAATATAAATGTAATGGAATTCGAACTCGGCTCTCCAATTGCTCAATCCGAACCGCTATCCATCTAACAAGACAACCTTGCTAAGACTTACACCACGTGGAAATGAACAATATGTTGGGGTTTTACTAGGCGTAGCTTACATGTCTGAATTGATCTAGCGAGAGAAGATTGTTAACCATGACACCACGTCGAAGCGCCCCACATAATTGTCACGTATTTTGTCGAACGCCTTTGCGTAGTCTATAAAACACAGATGCACGTTCTTCTGCATCTGTATTACTCCTTCACTTAACATTCTGAACATGAATATCGCGTTCCTTGTTCCGGTGTCTTTAACGAACCCGCACTGTTCTTGTCCTATCTCTGGCCTGATTCTATGCGCGTTCTATTCATCAGAATACGAATTATGAGTTTTGTTATGTGGCTCATTGTTCGGTGGAGTTCACATTCGTTGGCGCCTGGTTTCTTAGGCATTGCTATGAAGATAGATCTACTGAAATCTTCCGGTATATCACCACTGTTGTAGATTTTATTTATTTCCGTAATTTTCTCTATGCTAAAATCATTTAAGGCTGTCAGTATCTCTGTTGCAATTACGTCTGGCCCTGCCGACTTTTTTCTGTTCAATTTGGCCAGTGCAGCTTCTACTTCGGTTTTTAGAATGTCAGGCCCGTCGATAGTTCTGTGTATTACCTGTTGTTCTCTTTCGTCGTAGAAGTGTTCGCCAATATATTCGTTCCAGCTCTGAAGGATTTTTCACTTTTCTAATATGAGCGTTCAATCCTTGAATTTTATGCAAGCCTCTTGACAAGGTTGTCCTGTTAGTTCCCTTATTTGTTTATGCATATCTCTTTTGTCTGAGATACTCAATCTATTTCTGCACATTTTTTATTTAGGCACTCTTCTTTAGCCTTTTTATATATATATTTATATATATATATATATATATATATATATATATTATGAAATGGACAAAGTCCGACAATAATTTTAAGACATTTTTATGTTTATACATTCTTTTTATAGATACAAATATTTAAGTAAATGCACTGTTTTATAATAAACTGTATTAACAACATTTACCGGCCTGAATGTCCGAGAAATTTTCATAGAAAATATTCGACAGGATTCGAACCTGTATCCTATACGGTACGGTCATTTAGCTTGGTATGCCTTTAACCAATTTGGCCACACAGGAGCTTTCGGTTATCAAGGTCTACTTTACTGTTACTTCAATCTTCCATGAATCTCTTGCATACATTCATATCTGCTCAATGCATATCCAAATGTAAACAAATGACGTCACACATTATGAAATGGACAAAGTCCGACAATTATTTTAAGACATTCTATAAAAAGAATGTATAAACATAAAAATGTCTGAAAATAATTGTATATATATATTTATATTTATATATATATATATATATAATTTACCATATATATATATATATATATATATATATATATATATATATATATATATATATACAGAGAGAGAGACAGAGACAGAGAGAGAGAGAGAGAGACAGAGAGAGAATGGTATAATCAGAGGCGTACTAGAAGTCCTATCACGTTCCTTCTGAAGTTTTCTCATTCTTATTAACCAATAACCCCTTGCGGCTTAGTAGCGTTATCGCTTTGCATGGGATGAATTGATATATATATATAATGTTTATTTTCATACCTGTAATCGACTAATAAAAAAAAAGTGTACAGTACATTTTGCCAATAAAAGCATATTTAAACAAACTGGTATCTGGGAAAAAATATTTGAAAAAACAAGAAAAGATTAAAAGTTGACCTAAAAAATCGGCCAGCACCGGAAAGCCTAGCCAAAAGACAAAAAAAAAAACAAGAAAAGAAAAGACAACCGAGTAAAATAAGAAAAGATGTAAAGTGCTCAATATACTAAATAGTGCAATTTATAAAAATCCTAGTGATCCAGAAACTACCTACCAATGTTTCTCCTAACGGATCTTCAGGGCAAACTGGCTGAAGAGAATAGGTTAAAGCCACATATTTGTTAGTAAAAACGAACACTGCCTCACGAGGATTATATACATATATATATATATATATATATATATATATATATAATCAATAATATTCGACTATCCCGTCATATTCGACGTATAAGGAACAAGCAGTTCAGTTTCTACGAACCGAAAGCCAGGCAACAACACGTGATTTGATTATAGTAATGAAAGTTTTGCACAGAACAATCCACACAAATCAATAATTTATATATATATATATATATATATATATATATATATATATATATATATATATATATATATATATATATATATAATCAATAACATATATGTATATATAATTGTATATAGTCAATATATATACAATCAATAATCTATAATATATATATATATATATATATATATATATATATATATATATATATATATATTACTGCCGTTTCACGTTGAATCATTGGTTCCCTTACGATTACCGAAGTTAAGCAACATCGAGCCTGTTGAATACCTCGATGAGCGACTGCTTGCTTGTGAATACCAGGCGCTATAAGTTTCGATGTATGGGACGTATAGGTTCCAATACCAATTGTATTTTACATTCACTTACACTTAAATATCATTTAAAAAGTTACTAATCTACCTCTTCTTCCCCCAGGTATGGGTTAATCAGTATAATCTGTATCAGTAAAATTCCATATTTTCTCCCCAAAATTGTTACAATCCAAAAATATTTTCTGGATTTCTATAACATAGAAAAGGTTGATAGGCCATGAAAAAAAATCAATCAATAACTCACACACACGTACACACACATATATATATTGGAAGAAGCACGGTGGAGTAATGGATAGCGGCTTGGATTGAGGAATCGGGGAGCCGAGTTCGAATTCTAGTCGAATGCATTTCATTCACTTACGTGCTAATACCCTTGGGAAAGGTATGACTCCTCTTCTTCTCCCCTATCTATGGGTAAATAACAGACTGGGTTTTATAGCCTTGGATGGCAACTGGTCTGGGAGAAGGACAACTCTGAATTCAAAACCTGCAAAGGGTCGTTTGGGGAGCTTGTGGCACGTAGTGCACCAGGTCTCTGTAAACGGCCCTTCAAAAAGTGTGGATGGTCCTGCACAAAACCTTCAACACTATAATCAAATCTCGTGTGCTGTTGTCAATCTGTCGGTTTCCTAGGAACTGATCTGCTTGACCCTCATACCTCGAATTCAACGGGAGAGTCATTACATTGGAATCGTAATCACGATATTTGAATTTGTAGGACTGATGAATTGGATCGTGATTACGATACGAATGTAATAAATTATTAGTGGAATATTAGTGTTTGAGCTTTTTATATTATATTCTTACTCTACCTAGATTCTATCCTCATGGATATATATATATATATATATATATATATATATATATATATATATATATATATATATATTGACCACTAATATTATCTCTCTCTCTCTCTCTCTATATATATATATATATATATATATATATATATATAAGGTGATTGAAAAGTAACTCCCTATTTCCTGTATGATAGACTCTCCAGTCATGTAAAAATTATATTTAGACAGGAGAGTCAATCATACATAAAATAGGGAATTACTTTTCAATCAGCCTCTATATATATATATATATATATATATATATATATATATATATATATATATATATATAAATTCAATTTTTCATCCAGCTTCTCGTTATCTGTCTTATGGCGAAATCATTAAACAAAAACAATGATCAGTTGATAGATTTTAAAGAAAAGAGCTCATGGGGACAGTCATGCTTACCTCTGTCCTGAATGGACACCACCCTTAAAAATAGAGAGAAAGTTAGAGGCAAAGAATAGTAGAGAGGGGAAATAGAAAATGGGGTAGAAAGAAAGAGTGAGAGAGAGAGAGGCAGTGAGAGGATGATTAAAATCACCCTCATCATTTAAGCGTCAGTTTATTTTTATGTCCTTGGAGAGATCCGGGATGGGTGGAGGGTGGGCAGAGGCGTAGTTTTGAATTGAAACTTTTGATCCGTCTGGCCCAGAATCTAATAAGTGCGTGTTACGAGAAACGAATACTCTATTATGGCACCTCATAACATTTAAATAAGTCGATCAGCGTCTGAAGTTGTTTGCGTCTCATTCAACTTCACGCGACCCGATATCTTCACTAAACATTCGTTGGTCTGTCAGTCAGTCAATTCGGTTGATCATTCAAAATTGTTTAAGAGACAGTCTGCGAAAGAAAACGTAAAAATAATGTCTCATAGCTAATTAAAATTAATGTTTTTTAACCACTGTTCGATCAAGGCGAAAGAAATATACGGTGTTATTTCGCAATAAAATTGTCAGGTGCAGCTTTATTCAATATTTTAACTAGAGGAAAAGACAGTCAATGCTACTCATAATAAAACCGACGTTTTGCAAGCAACACCAAATCAATGAATAAGTGAGTTCGATCCTCAATGGCAGCGATATAAAATCTCGACATTGAATAATCCAACAAAGGCAGACATGTCATAAAATCTACCAACTAAACTTAGCCTGGAGTAATGGTTAGCGAAGCTAATTTGGTTGATTTATTACTACTTAGTATTCTGTTCGATCACCAGTAGCAGCAATAGAAAAAATTGATATTGAATAATCCAAGAAAGGTAGACATGTCATAAAATCTGCCAAATTAACTTAGCGTGGAGTAACGTTTAGCGAGGCTCGTTTGGTTGATCTATTACTACTGATTTGTGAGTTCGATCTTCACTATAACCTTTTACGAACTGTCCCTTCTTCATAAATCTAGTAATATTTTATGACAAAGGCAGAATGGATGTGGTCAAATCTAGACAAGATGCACTCCAGAAACTTTGAGAAATTTTGTGAGATTTAAAAAAAAAATATCCTTAATAACTTTCACTTTATTACTTAATTACTGCATTGGATTTAATTCATTTCACCCCCAAGAAAGGCCATAAAGCCACTAAGACACATAGAGTTACTGAGTGTTAAAGAATATGAGAAAAAGAAAGTATTATTAAGCAGAGAGATCAATAAGAGAATAGGAATTTAGACGTAAGATGACGATTAACATTGCATTTAAATTTTTGAAGAAAAAGGTTGACTAGAATCTGGAATAGAGTTCCACAAGCGAAAAGTGTGTGAGAAGAAAATGTTCGAATAGAACTTACGGTTTCATCTTGCCATTTCAATTGTACAATGATGAGACCTAGCTGCCAATCTAGTATTGCGCTTAAATTCATAAAGTCTAGTTACGAACAAAATAAAGCTCATAAGAACAATTACCATGGAAATATTTATAGAAAAGGCACTTGGATGCGGATCCTCTAAAAATAATAACAGTAAAGAATTGTGTGACAGTTTTATTCAAAATGAAGAAGCGATTAGATCAGCGAAGTCTAGACTGCATTTTTTTTCTTTTTGGTGGTGGTGTGTTCAAAATATCACATCACTTTCTAGAATTGGCTTCTTGCATTTTCTGACCTTCACCGTTGAAAAGAATGAGATATCGGACTGTGGGTGAGATTAAGGCGAACTCAACAAGAAGGCTGACATCATTACCAAAACAGGAGTTTGCAAACTGTTTTTAGAAAAAAGATAGGATACTGTTACAGGTGCGTCTGGTCCAAGTGTGCTACGGCGCCACTGCCCTAAGTAGGCATTTTTTTCGATATTAGATGGTTGGGTCCTTTTTTCCGTTAATGTTAGATGGCTGGGTCGTTTTTTTTTCTATTAATGTTATATGCTTGGTTACTTTTTTTAACATTAATGTTAGATGGGTGGGTTTTTCTTCCGTTAATGTTAGATGGTTGGGTCCTTTTTTTCTACTAATGTTAGATGGTTGGGTCCTTTTTTTCTACTAATGTTAGATGGTTGGGTCCTTTTTTTCTACTAATGTTAGATGGTTGTGTCCCTTTTTCCGTTAATGTTAGATGGTTGGATCCTTTTTTTTCTTTGAATGTGAGATGGTTGGGTCCTTTCTTCCGTCAATGTTAGATGGTTGGGTCATTTCTGCATTTACCTCGTATATGCGTAACCAAAGTAGTAGTAGTAGTAATTACTAATAATAATAATCGCATCCACTATCACCACCTCCTCCACCACCATCATCATCATCATCATCATCATCATCATCATCATCATTATATTATGTCATAGGTCTACTCATTAAACATAGCAATTTGCAATTAAACCACCACCACGTGGTATTATGGTTAGCAATCTTATCTCGCTATAACAAGTATGACTGAATAGTGAGTTCGATCCTCACTGGGTACCCCATAGTTTCGGACTTATGCCAGAAATAAGTTACGCTAGAAAATCCTCATAGGAATTGGCAATTGGGCACTGCGACATGATGCATTACTTAGCAAGCTTGTCTCGTTAGATCCATTAAAATTGAATAGTAAGTTCGATCCACAGAGGGTGCCCTATACTTTAGGACTTGTGGCAGACGTAAGCTTCGCTTAGAAAGCCTCCTTAGCAATTGGCAATGATTTTATTAAAAGCCAATTGTTCTCAGTGGTTCTTACTAACAAACATTATCACGTGAAATGAATCAGGAAGTATTTGGCTAGACGACAGTTCGTCTATGTGGCTCTTCCTAACAATCCTTATCAAGTGAAATTTTGCCAAAACGAATAATTAGCCTCTTTGTATCCTGTGTTGCCAGTGCTGGATTCGAAATTAACGGAGTACAATAAATGAACCTTTACTTAAAATCTAAGCGTTAAATTTTATACAGAATGTCTTAAATATCAACTATAGGTAGTATCCCAAATGTCACCCAGAGAAAGTGAGCCAAAAGTTACCGATGGAGAGTTTTCCAAAAGTTAACGATAAAGTTGTGTCCTAAAATTCACCTACAGTTTCCCAAAAGTTACTGATAAAGTGTGTCCCAAAAGTCACCTAGACATCGTGACCCGAAACATATAGATGGAAAGTTTTCCAAAAGTTATCGGTAAAGATATGTTCAAAAACTTAACGTACTGTATACAAAAGATCAATGATAAAAAGTATCCCAAAATCACCCAGGTAAAAGACGTGGATGGAGAGTTTTCCGAAATTTATCGATAAAGATCTGTTCCAAATTTCACCTAGTGCATCCAAAAATTCACTGATGATGTGTACCCCAAAAGTCACCACAAAATTATCGATGAAGAGTTTTCCAAAATTTATCGATAAAGGTGTAACCAAAATTCAGCTACAGTATACCAAAAGTCAATTTTAAAGAGTGTTCCAAAATCACCAAGCGAATGTTACCCGAAAGACAATTATGCAAAGTTTTCTAGAAGTTATCGATAAAATTGTCTTCCAAAAATTCACCTTCAGTATCCCAAAAGTCGCTGAAAATGTGTATCCCAAAAGTCACCCAGGAAAAGTGACCTAAAAAATAACCGATCGTGAGTTCAAAAATTTATCGATAAAGGTTTGTTCCAAAATTCACCTACAGTATGCCAAAATCAATGATAATTAGTATCCCAAAATCACCCAGGGAAAGTAACCGGAATATTACCGATGTTATCGATAGAGATGTGTACCAAATTTCACCTAGTGCATCCCAAAGGTCACTAAAGAAGTATACCCAATAGGTCACCTAAAGAGGTTGACCCAAACTTACCGATGCATCTACAGTACCCCAAAAGTCAGTGTTAAACAGTGTTCAAAAATCCCCCTGGGAATGTAACCCGAAAGACAGGTTTTCCAAAAGTTATCGATAAAAATGTGTTCCAGAATTCACCTACAGTATCCCAATTGTCACCGAAAATGTGTATCCCAAAAGTCACCCAGGAAAACTGACCACAGGTTACTTATAGTGAGTTTTCCAAAAGTCATCGATAAATGTTTGTCAAAAATTCACCTTCAGTATCCCAACAGTCAATTATAAGGAGTGTCCCAAAACTACTAATTCAAAAGACACCGATAGAGAGTTTTTAAAAAGTTATCGATAAAGGTGTGTTCAAAAGTTCACCTATAGTTTCCGAAAACTCACTGATAACGTGTATCCAAAAAATCAGCTATAGAAGATGGCCTAAAACTAACAGATGGAGAGTTTCCAAAAGATATCGGTAAAATGTGTTCCAAGATTCACCAACTTTTTCCCAAAAGCCAATGAAATCTGCACAAAAGTCGATTGAATGCTTTCGAAAATTTATCGATAAAGGTGTCTGCCAAAATTCACCTACAATGTCCCAAAATCAATGATAAAGACTATCTCAAAATCATTAAGAGACAGTGACCCAAAAGACATCAACGGAGAGTTTTCGAAATGTTATCAATAAAGTTGTATTCAGAAATTTACCTACAGTACCCTAAAAGTCAAATGATAAAGTGTACCCCAAAAGACATCTAAGGAATGTGATCCAAATGTTACCGGTAGTGATTTTTACAAAAAATTCATCGATAAAGTTGTTCTAAAATTTACGTTCTGTACCCAAAAAGTCAATGATCAAGTGTGTCCCAAAAGTCACCGACGGACACTGTGCCTATGAGAGTGTCACGAAACGAACGCTTATAGTGTGTCCTGAAATTCATCTATGCAGATTGTCCCAAAAGACAGGAAAGGAATGTGTCCCTCAAGTTTCCTCTCGAAGTTTTCCCAAACGTCACCGATGGAGTATAATAAACATTATAATTTCTGATTTTCTTAAAATAAGTTTTGAACAAATGATAATTGATATTTAAAAGAATTTCAAAGTGAGATTTCCAGTTGCTTTTATAAAATGGAAAAAAATGGTCAATTTTGCTGACTCAAAAAAAAAAGATTTTTATTGAAAATTTCGTACTAGAAACGATTAAAAAATGTTAAAAAATACCCCCAAAATACTTTGATCTTTCCTCTTAATAATAACATAAACATTTAGACGATAAAGTTTTGTTTTCGTCAAGTTTGGCGTCTTTTTCATCATGCTATGCTCTTTTTTTAGCGATCTCGTGGAGATACCTAAGTAAATGGATGGCGGGTTTAGGAAAGATAAAAAAAAAAAAAAGACGATATATTAAGAGCTACAAATGAGAGAAAATTGTGGAGATCGACTACATTCCGCCGGGACACGACACACTGAAGAAGAAGTATATGTGTTAACTTTAATATTGAGTCATTTTAAATCGGCACAAAATGCAACGAGTTTTTGCTTTGTCCGGAGACAGCGAAAATTGCATGAGTCCACAAAAGCAACGGCTAGAAAAGTAAAATCATATCTGGTTATCGTATGCTGGACATGAAATCACTTGAATTACTGGGGTTGGCGCCGGTAACCTAGCCTTGTATTTAAAGACGTCTCATACTGCTGAAGCGGATTCTCCGAGATCCAGGTACGAGGTGTTTTTTTCCCCTTCTTTCCTGGAGAGTTTGTTCAGTCATGTTTATTTGTTAATTACCGAGAAAAATTCCACGGAAGTCAGGATTTGACACTATCTTTCGATATTCATGTGACACAGAAACATGGTTCTGGAATTCTGAATCGATTGAAGTGGAAAATATCCGTCAGGGCATTTGAGGAATTTGTTTGGAGCTGATAAAGAAATATTTTATTCACTATCCTATTGGAAAACTCTATTTGTCCTTGCTGTTGTCTAACTGAAATTGTAGCAACAGAAACAGTAGTAATAATTATAGCATGCTTTATCATATATCGTTCAATTCACGTTACCATATTAATCTTGATTTTTATAGTTCCTATTAGGGTGGTGCAAAAATAATGACGTAACAATGTCGTTTTTTGTCGTTAAAAATACGTCAAAAAACGACATTATTACGTCATTATTTTTGCACCAACCTAATATATGTCTTCATTATTCGTGCCTATTTTAATGGCGGGTTTTTCAGGTATTTCCATGTCGGGCTCGTACCGATTTGATAATTTATATCGATTTTTTTCAGATGAAAAATTATCTGATATTCGAACTATCATGATATATATTGGTTGTTAAACACGAAAATTTTTTGACTATAACAAACTATATGAACATGAAGACGTGCAGTTCATATTTACTACAGAATAGAAATACATTTACATATTATTTTACTATAGAAATACATTATTTTACTATAGATATACGTTGTATATTATTTTATTATATTATTGCAATGCATATAAATTTACTATGTAAATGTGCGTGGCATATTTTAGTATTATTGTACATTGCATATTATTTCATTATAGATTTGCAGCACATATTAATTTATTATAGGTCTGTTGTAGGCACGATGGAGTAAGGAATCGGAGAGCCGAGTTCAAATTCCAGTCGAATCCATTACATTCACTTACGTGCTAATACCCTTGAGAAAGATATGAATTCTCTTCTTCTCCCCCAGCTATGGGTATATATCAGGACAGACTGAGTTCTTTAGCCTTGGTTGGCATCTGGTCTACCGCAGAAAGAAATAGAAACCTATTGCGGGAAAAAAATCTGCCTCCTCTGTCATGTATCGAAAGATACATGATCGGCTAAGCCTGTATCACGTATGGCGCATAAGTGACTGATATTCACTTACGCGCAAATACTCTTGGGAAAGGTATGAACCATCTTCTTCTCCCACAGCTATGGGTAAATAGCAGGGCAGATTGAGTTCTATAGTCTTGGATGGCAACTGGCCTACCGCAGAAAGAAATGGCAACCTACTGCGGGAAAGATCTACATCGTCAGTCATGTATCGAATGATACATGATCGCCTAAGCTAGCACTCCTTCGGCAGTCTACCAAATGGCCTGGATCAGAGCCTTAAATAGTCTACCTTTAAGGACTTCAACAGTTGATTAATATGTTGATTCTAAGCTGATTATTATTCTAACTGATCTTGATTCGTTTGGCTATACAGCATTTGAACCTCCTCTATTCCTTGTAAGTTGTCTTGTTAATTGTTTTGTAACTTATTGTTCTGTGTTTTTTGTGTGTATCCATTATCTCCGGATACTTGTGCTGAATAAATAAATTAAACATTTATTCTTCTCTATCATTCACCGCGACGATACAACACATTCTATATTATTTTACTAAACATTGCCAGTTATTTTTCTAGAGAACTGCAGTGATTTTCTAATAAATAGTAATAAATAAGGATTTTCTATGAATGTATAGTGCATATAATTTACAACAGTAATGTATATCATTTTACTATAGGGTTGCAGTGCATACTATCTTGCTATAAGTGTCCATTTAATGTTATTTAATATAGATATGCATTGCATATTATTTTATTATAGTTTGCAGTGCGTATTATTTTAATATAGAAATACATTAAAAATTATTTTACTATAGTCGGCAGTGCAAATTGTTTTAATATAGACATACATTGTCTGTCTATATTTCTGAGATGAGGTATTATGTACATTATTTACATTATTCTAATAATAATTCAAATAATGTAAATAATAGACATACATTGTATATATTATTTTAATATAGATTTACAGTGCATATTTTTTGTGACGTACGGTGGCTGTTAATAATTAAGTATGACTCAAAACTTCAATGTTATGAGAAAACAGTATTTAATTGCAACCGCAAATAAATACTTAACAAGAACAAAGAAGTAAAAACGTCTTGAGCGGCCGCTCTGATCAACAGTTGTATAATACCAGGGTGTTTGTAGTGCCATGTCGCGCATGGAATGGTGTCCCTGCAGTCACCTCCGGTGGGCAGCCCTGAGGCCACATAATGATGCAGATTTTTCCAACTCCTCTCTGCCCGCGTCACGGTCAAAACTGTCTGTTTCTTTTACTTCGGGCTTTCTCATCTTACAAACAAAATTCAACATGAGTTACAAAAACCGAAAGATTAACCCTAAACCAGCCTCTCAAAAACCACCTAAACCCCTCAACATTTCGTTCTCCAGCATCCGGGGCATTAGGACAAACTTCTGCAGTCTGGAATCTTTCCTCACTGCAAACGGCCTGGATATACTGGCTCTCTGTGAGACAAACCTTGTCTCTTCTATCCCCTCTTCTGATCTCTCGATCCCCGGCTATCTTCCTCTCCTCAGAAAAGACTCTCTAACCCACATGCACGGTCTTGGAATCTACGTCAAGTAACATCTCCCTCTGGCCAGAGAGTCCTCTCTCGAATCGCCAGACCAGTCATACATGTGTCTCCGACTCTCTCTCCTCAATGCGGTAAGCTATCTCTTCTTCCTTTACCGCTCTCCATCCTCTCAAGACTGTGAGATACTTGATAGCATTTCGGACAGCATAGACATGGCACTCTCCCTCCACCCGTTTGCTCACATTTTTGTGTTTGGTGACTTTAACGCCCGTCACACCTTGTGGCTTAAGAATACTACTACTACGCAGGCATTCAAACGCTCAATTTTTCAATCTCCCATTCCCTCACACAGATAGTTAACTTCCCCACTCGTTTTGCCTTCAACCGGGAAGGTAAAGCCTCTCTTCTCGACCTGTGCTTTACCTCCATTCCCGAATCCTGCAGCGCCTCGCAACTCTGCCCTCTTGGTAACTCTGATCATGCAGTAGTATCAGTTAACATCTTAACTCCACCCCCTATAAAGAACCTCCTACCACTAGAACTTCGTTCTACTATCAACGAGCTGACTGGGACGCGTTCCGTGATTTCCTCCGCGATGTCCCCTGGGATGGAGTCTTTAAGCTCCCCGTCCAAGAATGTGCTTCTGAAGTCTCTTCCTGGGTTAAAGCTGGAATCGACGCTTTCATCCCATCAAGGAAATATAAGGTCAAGTCGCGCTCCTCCCCCTGGTTCTCGGCTGCCTGCTCAGCCGCCATCGCCCATAGAAACCACTACTTCCACCTATTCCGTAGCGACATGTCTGACTGCAACAGACATCTCTTTGCCTCCGCCCGTAACGAATGTAAGCATGTCCTCAACGATGCTAAGTCACTATTTGCGGCTCGGATGAAGGAACGTATTGCATCTCGCAAATTTCGTTCCAAAGATTATTGGCGTCTTTGCAAGAGCGTATTGAACAATTGCAAACCCTCCATACCTCCTTTATTCAACCAGTTCGAAGTCCTGACCTCCTCTACCGACAAGGCTGAATGCTTTGCTCAGAAATTTTCATTCAACTCGACGCTCGACTCTTCCGGTGTACCCATACCCGACTTCCCTCTTAGAACTGAGGCCATATTGAGTGGGTTAAACATAACCCCATCTTTGGTACTGGGCGTTATCTCCAATTTAGACCCCAACAAGGCTAGTGGTGGAGACAGGATACCAGCCATTGTCTTGAAGAAATGCGCGCCTGAACTGGCGCCCGCCCTTTCTAAACTATACAACTACTGCTTCAAGGAATCTTGTTTTCCTGACTGCTGGAAGTCCTCTTCGATCGTTCCTGTCTTCAAGAACTCCGGCGACCCCTCTGACCCTTCCAACTACCGTCCTATCAGTCTCCTTCCCCTCTTCGGCAAGTCTTCGAAGCCCTAATCAATACCGGTGTGGTTAACCACCTCACATCCCATAATCTGCTCTCAGACAAGCAATATGGTTTCCGCTTTGCCCGATCTACAGCCGATGTGCTTACGGCCATTACTCAAACAGTCTATCGAGCTCTTCAAAATAACGGGGAAGCCCGTGCTGTGGCACTAGACATCTCCAAAGCATTTGATAGGGTTTGGCATGCCGGCCTTCTTCGCAAGCTCCAGGGTTATGGCATTACGGGTCCATTATATAACCTAATACAATCATTCCTGTCAAACCGTGAATTGAAGGTCGTTCTCAACGGATTCGCATTCAGGTCCTATCCTACGAACGCAGGTGTTCCTCAAGGCTCCATCCTAGGCCCCACTCTATTCCTTACCTGCATAAATGACCTTCCTGACGCCATAACTTCCCAAGTTGGCATCTACGCGGATGACACCACAATTTATTCCTGCCTCAAAAACAAATCTAGTCTCGCTGACAAAACTCGCCTGGCCGTGCGTCTCGAAAAGGACCTCCAATCGATTGTGAACTGGGGCATGAATTGGTTGGTCAACTTCAACGCTTCTAAGACAAAACTGATCTCTATTAATCACCACAGAGACCCTTCCCTTCCCCCCATCTGACGCTCAACTTCTCGAGAGCAACTGTTTGCGGCTTCTCGGTCTCACGTTGACTGCTGACCTGAGATGGAATAAATACATTGATTCAATTGCCTCGTCCACTGCAAGGAAAGTCGGCTCCCTGAGCCGCGCCAGGAAGTTTTTCTCCCAGGAGTCGATCCTCCAGATCTACAAATCAACAATTCGCCCTTGCATGGAGTATTGCTGCCATATATGGTCTGGTGCCCCTTCTGTTTGCCTCGGGGTTCTTGATAGGCTCCAGAGGCGGATATGCAATGTAGTTGGCCCTGCCCTGGCGTCTCGTCTACAGTCACTTTCTCACAGACGCGCCGTCGCCTCCCTCTGTTTGTTCTACAAATACTTTCATGGAAATTGCATTCGCTGGTTCCCAGACGTCATGAGTTCCAGCGCCTTACGAGGCTGGCATCCCGCTCTCACCCCTTCACTGTCGAAACTCCTAAATGTAGCCGTCTCTTCTCTAATAGCTTCATGTCTCGCACCTCTCGCCTGTGGAACTCCCTTCCCTTTTCCTGTTTCCCTGTGAGCTATAATCTCCAGCTATTCAAGTGTAATATCAATCGACATCTCCAGTTGCCTTGATCTATCCACTACCCTCATCCTTTCTTCTATCACTCCTATCTGATCTTGATCTAAATTTTCTGTAACCCCTTGCGTCCTAGTGGCTTCCCGCCTTGCTTGGGGTGAAATGCTTAAAAAAAAAATAATAAAAATAAAATAAGTTGAGTAATAGAGTTTTTCTCTAAGTTAAAATTAGCAACAATACCTATTTATAGTATATAGTATATTTATAATATATAATTTATAGTATTAATTTATGTTATAATTTATATTATAATTTATATTATATTTTTGTGACGCATGGTGGTTATAACTGATTGAGTATAACTCAAGACTTTAATGTTATGATAAAACAGTATTTAATTACTAGAGGAAATAAATACTTAACAAAGAAGTAAAATTCAACCAAAGATAATTAAGCATTTCAGTGAATGCCTTGTTAGTAGCGCGGCTCCGTTTAACGTCAGGTAAATCCTAAATCAAAACCAAAATCATCGACGCACAATAATTCACACTAATTCGACTGGATAGTTCCAATCAATAGTCACTGCAGTCAGTAGCCTGACACCGCTAATTATACACCTGGCGGAAAACATATTCATAAGTCCAGAGTGTCACGCTCGAACCTCGGTGTCGGTAGTTATTCATTTTCTTCCTACATGATAATATTATTTTAATAGAGATGCGCAGTGCATACGATATTAATAAAGAAATAAATTGCATATATTTTTAGTATAATTGTGCAGTATATATTTTTTAATATAGATGTACACTGCATGTTATTTTAATATAGAAATGCATTTCATTTTTTACAATGATATTCACCCTGTACAAGCCCCTAGAGCCACTCGGAGTAGAGTGTTACATAAGACAAAAGCTTTAGAAGGAACTGAAAACCCAATCCTAAACAGGAAACAGGGGATGAATTTATATTCCTGTTCAGAAGATTGAGGAGGAGTGTGAACTGGACGACATGTACGCTATTGAATCTAAGCATACTTATTGAGGAAAAATAAATAGCAAATAAAATTTCACAGTTTAGGCGCAGGCGTTAGCAGTATAGAGTTGAAGTTTTCCTTTAGAATGAACCGGGAACCCGATTCTAAACAGGAAACAAGGGATAAACCTCTATTCCTGTTCAGAAGACTGGAGGTGGGTCGTGAGAACCGGATGAGAAGCAAACTTATCTACTTTTTATTGCATATTTTAATAAAGATATGTATTACATATTACTTTCCTATAGAAATGCATGACATATTATTTGACTGTAGAAATGCATTGCATATTATTTTCCTACAGCAATCAATCAAACTTTACTTTAATACAATCTATGTAATATTACATGAAGGGTTTATGGAAAAATAAGTCAATTTTTTTTATTAAGTTTAATATTAATATATATATATATATATATATATATATATATATATATATATATATATATATATATATAGGGAGAAATTTACTATAAATTATTTTTAATAGCCTTTATTGTTTATTTTATCCGAGTATGGAATGAAAACTCCGTCCATTCAGATATCAACTTTGTCCAAAAATATCTTATAGCTTTTGGAACTCACGATGGGCAATGCTGGAACATGATCTGGAAATGGGCTGAACTGTGGGCAAAATGAGACCAGCGATCCAAAGTAAACATTGAAGTCTAGCGTTAACATGTGCTTTGCTTGCACGATAATCCACGCTCATATAATGCACGATAATCCACGCTCATATTATGCTGACCATATTGTTTAAAAATCCCCAGGAGCTAGGAGTTTAAATATTAGAGAATCCTATATATTTGACCTCAGTCCTTTAGTTTACCATTTTCTTGGTCCGCTCAAACATGCTTTAAGTGATCATTGATTTGTCACAGGTCAAGATATCAGTCATGGTCTATATGCGGCTGAGAGGTTAATCAGAAACAGTTTCTTTTAATAACATAGTTAAACTTGTAGGAAGCTGGAAACCATAGCAAAATGATGTCTTTGTTAATCTTATAATCTACTATTGTTCTAATAAACTATTATACTCAAGGAAATATGGTATGGCACGATGGATAAAGGCGTTTGTTAGATCCAGTGACAGGACCCAAAGAGTGTGAGTTCAATACCCGGTTAAAGCAGTGGAGAACTTCGAGAGGGGCATTAACAGGAGATATTTAATAAACATTGCACGTGGAACTAGAACAGTCTACCCCCAGTGAGCGAAATAAAGTGTTCAGTTCGACATTCCAACCACCTGAAGAAGGCCGGAGCGTACAACGGCCGAAACGTTGTAATAAATATAGCGACAAAGATGAGGACATTAGTGCGAATAATGTAAATAGTGTATTATAGTGAACGTTTGGCTGATTATTGACATTAATTACAAACGAATGTAAACGTAAATTTTACGGTTAAAATCTGTGTCATCCATGAGAAGAACGACTGGAAAAGATTCTGATTTTAAAATTATTTTCTTATACTTTATATGACTGTATGTATTTGTGAAAATTGATAGTGTGAAAAGTTGTTTAATGTAAAAATAAACACTAACTTTCAGAAACGATTTTTAGGCGAAAAACAATTCCATTATAAGTAAAATAAGAAAAGTAATTAGTTATATAGTCGGTTTCAATAACATTTTTTTTGTATTTTCTTTCCAAAAAAACGAATGTTTCTATCCCAAATTTAAGAGAAAGATAACAAAATGTTTAAACAACACAAACAGCGAACGAATAAAACTCAAGGTGAAGAATGAGCAGTGTAAAGAGCAATGATGATGAGGGGGTGTGTCTCTGAAAATAGAGGTTCTCTCATCCATATCTATGGCAATGAATGCTGGACAATCCCACCCCCCAGAGATGAGACAAAAACTGGAAGCAAAAAAACAAACAAACAAAAAAACGTTGTTCTGAAGAATGCTACTGAGAATTCTATGGACAGAGCGTGTAAACAACTGGAATGTCTGGAAGAATATTAGTAAAACAAAACCAACAACAAAATAAAAACAGTTGAAATCCTTGGACACATAATGAGGAATAAAGGGCTTGGAAAAATTAACCCTCACAGAGCATACGAAGGGCAAGAGAGATAAGGGAAAGCAGCAAGCTTGTGTGAAGAGAGGCGGAACGATGGACGGGAATCTTAACACAGGTAGAATACTGCTATGGATCACAAGGAATAGGAAGTTATGGAGAACCATGATCGCCCACGACACGAAGATACGCGGCACATGGAAGACGAAGAAGTAGGTATGCCAACGTATCATTTCATTCGCAAGGACTCAGCCTAACGCATCGGCTTGGGGTGATGGTTAACGAGGTTCGTCTGGTCGAGAGACTCTTCGTGATTCTATTTCTAATTACCCAGTAAAGTCTGACATGTCATAAAATCGACCAACAAAGGAATCGGCGTGAACAAATTTAATTTTTTTTTTTCTCTGAAGAATTTTTTTGTGGATTTATTTTCCGAATATTTTCGATTCGTGGATATGAAAGAGTCGTCACTATAATTTTTTTTTTACATCCCTAAATTATAGGGTAAAAAGTAACATCTTCTAAAAAAAATAAATTTTGAAAATATTCTTTCTTTAACAATTACATTGTGATTCTCAAAAATTAAAAATAGGTTATCTATAAAAACGATTTACAGCAAAAAAATAAAATATTAAATAAAAATGGCGAAAAGATTACAATTTCAAGGAGGAATTCAAGAGTAGATGAATTCAATTGTGGCAATTTTTTCTAACATTTTCCTTCTTCCATAATAACCTTTATTATTTTTTATCTGTTTTCGTTCAATTCCCTCTTTTTAACCTTTACAGATATTCAGGCTTAAATCACGCTCGAACCACCCGCATTGAATTGTAAAAATTCGCGCCTTTTAAACATTCACGTACGAAATCTACAAATACATATGTACGCATGCGTGGCGACAAATGAAAAGAAATAGTTCAGAAAATCATGAATATTTATACTGTGTTTTTATTAGGTTGGTGCAAAAATAATGTCGTTTTTTGACTAATTAAATAACGTCAAAAACAGACATTCTTTTTGCACCAACCTAATATATTAAAGTGTCATAATTTCATGATTTTAATTTTTTTTTTATCAAAATATCTTCCTTATTTAAATCTTTGAACTTGTGAAAAAATAATTTTCTTTTTACCTGAAAGCTAATATTTAGGTAAATGTTGTTTTCTGTTTATCATAAACCATCGAAAATGTAATGGCTTCGTATACTTTCTTACTTTCTTTCTCCTTGTTTTATTCTTTATTTCACTATTTCTTAGCCTTACCTTTCCTTTCCTTTCCTTTCCTTTTCTCGATCTCTTCGTTTGCTTGTATGTATCTCTGTCTGTTTCTATCTTTTTTCATTCTTTCTTTCTTTCTTTCTTTCTTTCTTTCTCCTTCTTTTTTTCTTTATTTCACTATTTCTTTTATCTTAGCCTTACCTTTCCTTTCCTTTCCTTTTCTCGATCTCTTCGTTTGCTTGTATGTATCTCTGTCTGTTTCTATCTTTTTTCATTCTTTCTTTCTTTCTTTCTTTCTTTCTTTCTCCTTCTTTTTTTCTTTATTTCACTATTTCTTTTATCTTAGCCTTACCTTTCCTTTCCTTTTCTTTTCTCGATCTCTTCGTTTCTTTCTTTCTTTCTTTCTTTTTTTCTTTATTTCACTATTTCTTTTATCTTAGCCTTACCTTTCCTTTCCTTTTCTTTTCTCGATCTCTTCGTTTCTTTCTTTCTTTCTTTTTTTCTTTATTTCACTATTTCTTTTATCTTAGCCTTACCTTTACTTTCCTTTCCTTTTCTCGATCTCTTCGTTTGCTTGTATGTATCTCTGTCTGTTTCTATCTTTTTTCATTCTTTCTTTCTTTCTTTCTTTCTTTCTTTCTCCTTCTTTTTTTCTTTATTTCACTATTTCTTTTATCTTAGCCTTACCTTTCCTTTCCTTTTCTTTTCTCGATCTCTTCGTTTCTTTCTTTCTTTCTTTCTTTCTTTTTTTCTTTATTTCACTATTTCTTTTATCTTAGCCTTACCTTTCCTTTCCTTTTCTTTTCTCGATCTCTTCGTTTCTTTCTTTCTTTCTTTCTTTTTTTCTTTATTTCACTATTTCTTTTATCTTAGCCTTACCTTTCCTTTCCTTTTCTTTTCTCGATCTCTTCGTTTCTTTCTTTCTTTCTTTCTTTTTTTCTTTATTTCACTATTTCTTTTATCTTAGCCTTACCTTTCCTTTCCTTTTCTTTTCTCGATCTCTTCGTTTCTTTCTTTCTTTCTTTTTTTCTTTATTTCACTATTTCTTTTATCTTAGCCTTACCTTTCCTTTCCTTTTCTTTTCTCGATCTCTTCGTTTCTTTCTTTCTTTCTTTCTTTTTTTCTTTATTTCACTATTTCTTTTATCTTAGCCTTACCTTTCCTTTCCTTTTCTTTTCTCGATCTCTTCGTTTCTTTCTTTCTTTCTTTCTTTTTTTCTTTATTTCACTATTTCTTTTATCTTAGCCTTACCTTTCCTTTCCTTTTCTTTTCTCGATCTCTTCGTTTCTTTCTTTCTTTCTCCTTCTTTTTTTCTTTATTTCACTATTTCTTTTATCTTAGCCTTACCTTTCCTTTCCTTTTCTTTTCTCGATCTCTTCGTTTCTTTCTTTCTTTCTTTCTTTTTTTCTTTATTTCACTATTTCTTTTATCTTAGCCTTACCTTTCCTTTCCTTTTCTTTTCTCGATCTCTTCGTTTCTTTCTTTCTTTCTTTCTTTTTTTCTTTATTTCACTATTTCTTTTATCTTAGCCTTACCTTTCCTTTCCTTTTCTTTTCTCGATCTCTTCGTTTCTTTCTTTCTTTCTTTCTTTTTTTCTTTATTTCACTATTTCTTTTATCTTAGCCTTACCTTTCCTTTCCTTTTCTTTTCTCGATCTCTTCGTTTCTTTCTTTCTTTCTTTCTTTTTTTCTTTATTTCACTATTTCTTTTATCTTAGCCTTACCTTTCCTTTCCTTTTCTTTTCTCGATCTCTTCGTTTCTTTCTTTCTTTCTTTCTTTTTTTCTTTATTTCACTATTTCTTTTATCTTAGCCTTACCTTTCCTTTCCTTTTCTTTTCTCGATCTCTTCGTTTCTTTCTTTCTTTCTTTCTTTTTTTCTTTATTTCACTATTTCTTTTATCTTAGCCTTACCTTTCCTTTCCTTTTCTTTTCTCGATCTCTTCGTTTCTTTCTTTCTTTCTTTCTTTTTTTCTTTATTTCACTATTTCTTTTATCTTAGCCTTACCTTTCCTTTCCTTTTCTTTTCTCGATCTCTTCGTTTCTTTCTTTCTTTCTTTTTTTCTTTATTTCACTATTTCTTTTATCTTAGCCTTACCTTTCCTTTCCTTTTCTTTTTTTCGATCTCTTCGTTTCTTTCTTTCTTTCTTTCTTTCTTTCTTTCTCCTTCTTTTATTCTTTATTTCACTATTACTTTTATCTTAGTCTAACTTTTCCTTTTCTTTCCCCGATCTCTTCGTTTCTTTCTTTCTTTCTTTCTTTCTTCTTGCGATTTTTTTTCCATTTCCTCTTTTCTTTTTCATTTTTTGGCAATTTTTCTTTTTGTTGCTTTTATTTTTTTCTGATATTGCGCCAATCTTTTTTTTTTCTTTTTTTTTTCTCTCCGAATATATTTTCTTTTTTTTCGTTTTCTTTTTCATTCTGTTCCTCTCTCGTCTTTTTCTTCACTCTTTTCTTGTAATTGCCTCTCTTTTAGATCTCCCATTTTCTAACATCCTAGAAAAGCTCCAAAAATAATGCCTCATACTTGTTCCTTAAACGAGATACAGACAGCACAATAGCAAAGTTGGATAGAGAAAGTTAACATCTACAAGACGCTGTTTCTTCCCCGACATCATTACCACCATTAGCTATACGTTTTCGATGAACAAAATCCTGCATAGAGCACCATAAAGAACGCTTTACTGTGTTCTCATCCATTATTTCATCTCCGTAAACTTTCATCAAGCGTCGATTTCACTATTTACATTATTCGGGCTACTGTCGTCATCTTTGTCGCTATATTTATTATAACGTTCCGGCCTTCTTCAGGTGGTTGGAAGGCCGGAGCGTACAACGGCCGAAACGTTGTAATAAATATAGCAACAAAGATGAAGACAATAGTCTGAATAATGTAAATAGTGTACATAATACCTCATCTCAGAAATATAGACAGATATTGAAGCGTCGATTAATAGTGTATTTTTTCACGTATTGGGTGTTCAATTCTCTGCTCGTTTTTACGTTCCTATCAGACGTTAATTTGCCAGACTACTGTTCATCTGTTAGCTGTAACAAATAAAACAAATACTGATTATTGGTAGGAAGGATTAGCTGCTATGCTTACGCTTAATGCACTAACATGTAGTGGTATTACTTAGGTAGCTAATCTTGCGAGTTTGTGTTTTACTGGTTCAATTAATACAATGCCCCAGAGACACACAAAATAGATGATTACGGGGTGCGATATTAACGTCAGTAAAGGAAGTTGAAAGTGAAAAATTACATGGATATAGCGGGTAAATAACGATTGACTTAAGGATTTAAGAGGTTAATATTTTTCCATGTTCTGGGAAGTACGTCTGTTCCAATAAGTACGTCTATTTTTACCAAATGCATATATAGGGAATGAGGCTGATTCGAGCCTGTGGATGTAGTAAGGATGCTCTTGGATGTAAAGGTCTAAAATTATGGCACTAAAGAATGGTACTCGTCGGAACATGTGTCATAAGAAGTAGCGATAGTCTTGCTAAGTTAGTTCTGTGAAAAAACGGCTGTACGATAGAAAATCACTCACAAAGTCATATAAACCTTTGTGGACCTCCATCAAGCCCGTAAAAGTGAGAAACGGGCAGCTCTACACCAGATATAGCAACAACACTCCATTTCTGGTCATGTGTTTCCTGTAAAGATAACGCATATCTAATTTTCAACATGAGACGTAGTAAATATTTGAATTTCATTTTTAGCTATTGTTATTTGGCGTGAAACAAGGTCTTTTTTTTCTTCTTCTTCCTGAATGTTGTACTGTTAGTTTCCTATTTAGCTGCCGGGTCATGTAAATTTAATAATTGAGTATTTGGGCATCAATTCATATTTCTTCCTTTAAAACGACTGACAAATGACAAAACCTAGCCCAACATTTATGCTATATAGGAATAAAGTGTCGCTGCCTACACTTGAGTTTGAACATAGATCGCTTGTGAGCAAACATGGGCGATCCCATTATTGAATTAAGTACACCGGGTGGCCATAGAGGAAACGCACGTATCGTAATTTTCTAAGAGCGGCTTAGATGCGGCACTAGGCCAAAAGTATGGGGCACCCAGTGAGGATCGAACTCACTACCCAGTCGTAACTGATGTAGCAAGACAAGATTTCTAACCATTACACCACGAGGTGC
>OZ010606.1:57582721-57592721 GCA_963932145.1 Acanthosepion lycidas | reverse complement strand
GGTGTTTTTGAAAACGACGAGCAAGTACTTTACATCTATGCCCAACGATCAGAAAATATCCGCTATTCTTGATCCATTAATAGCAGCCGGTGTGTTAGGAGAAGGCAGGCGTGGTCAGATTTCTCCCCGTTAGAATTTTATCAGGCCGTCTTTCCTCTTCGCATCCCCCAACCACCCCCGTTCTTTTCTCTTTTGAAAAAGTCTCATTGATTACATTAACAGTGAAGCATTTGCCTATTCAACTTGAGTGATGAGCCTTGATCACTACAATTTTAAAGCAGTATCGGTGACATATCGATCAATCGAACCACTTGTTTGTTTTAATAAGTGGGCACTGTTCCAAGAACGAAAAGCGATGCGGCCGACGTTGTGTTCTGGCTTCTAACTGCCGTTCGCAGCTGATACGTCCCCGGCTTACGACTTTTGATGCTTCTTTCTTCGTTCATCACCAGTTGTCGAAAAGGTTAAAAGAATAACGATGAAACAAGAATCCGAAGGACCCCTTCTGTCATCGGCGTGGCAAGGTTCCCGTGTGCAACAGGAAATCAAAGCACAACGGTTGCCTATCATCTTCGTCGTTGGATAAATTGGAATTTACAGCTTCTGGAAGAAAAGGTCGACTGCCAAAGGTCAGGAATTCCAAGCCAACAAACGTTACGTGATCTGTCCGGATTAAAAGTAAGTTTGTCTAATGATACGCACCCAAATCAGCCGACAGAAATATCTTTCTTGTCGATTGCCAGAAAATCTAAGGGCAACATTTCTCTTCTTAAAGAAAAGGCTTATGTGAAATCGGCAACAGAATAACCAAATTAAAATTAATAAAAGAAAAATTAAAACTCTGTTTCTAGTAACATGAAAAAACAAAGCATTTTACTAAGTATATTGCATATTTTCTAGGGGCTTCGGTATGACTAAACAATCAAATAATACAGAATATATATATATATATATATTTTAATCTCTAATATTCAATAAACCAAGAAAAGTCCAAGTCGACTCAACCGACTCAAGAGTTTCGCGTCGTAACGCTCACTATGGCTAGAAGTTTCATAAATCTATATTTATCAAACTAGAGATTTATTAATAATCTGGACATTAGATCCGAAATTCGTTTAATCAAGTAAGTCATCATTTCTTGACGCTTTGAATATTTTAATTCTTTTTATCTACTGTGCTTAACAGAAATTCTGCTAACCTTAAAAATAGGTTAAATTTTCGTCATTTTTACGCATTTTATCAGTTGTATTCTTCTTCATCTTATTCTTCTTACTACTCTTCTTTTTCCTCTTCTTTTTCCTCTTCTTCTTCTTCTTCCTCTTCTTCTTCTTTATCCTCTTCTTATTTTTCTCCTTTTTCTTCCCCTTCTTATTCAATTTCCTTTTCTTCTTCCTCTTCTTTTTCCACTTCCCCACATCTTTTTCTTCTTCCTTTTGTTTTTCTTCTTCGTCTTCTTCCTACTCTCTTCACTACTCTTCTTTTTCCTCATCGTCTTCGTCCTCTTCTTTTTCTTCTTCCTTTTCTTTTCCACTACGCCTCATCTTTTTCTTTTTCCTCTTGTTTGTCTTGTTTTTCCTCGTCTCCTTCTTACGCTTCTTCCTATTCTTCTTTTTCCTCTTCGGCCTCTTCTTTTTTCTTCTTCTTCTTCTTCCTCTTCTTCTTCTTTTCCTCTTGCTTCTTACTCTTCTTCTTCGCTTTTTTCTTAATTTTCTTCTTCCTCTTCTTCTTAAACATCTTCTTTCTCTTCTTCTCCCTCCTGTTCTTCCTCTCGTTTTTCTTCTTCGTCTTCATCTTCTGCCTCTTCTTCCCACTATTCTTCTTTTTCTTCTTCTATTTCGTCCTCTCCTCCTTCTTCTTCTTCCCCTCCTCCTTCTTACTCTTCTTCTTTTCTTCGCACTCTTCTTATTTTTCTTCTTCTTCCCCACTTTTTTCTTCTTCTTCATCGTGGCCGCCGTCGCCGCTGTCGTCGTCGCCGCCGTCGTCGTCTTCGTATTAATATTATTACTATTATAAATAATTTATATGAGATAGTTAACACGATGGTCGCATTCGTACGCAAGCTTACTCAGTGTATCCACCACGCAAAAGCCGTCCTGGGTATGACGATAAACAACACCCGGCAGCAAGGCCTATGATCAGGAGGTTTTGAGGAGTGTGGAACGACCTCTTAGTTGTTGGTTTTCCTTTGTTTTCCTGACCCGGAGTGGTAGCACCTGTTAGGATATCAACGATGGGTAAATAGCTAACCCCTAAAATAGGGTCAAAACACTTTATAATTGTAAAAATATATTTTAATACCCGAAATACTTTGTAAAATAATTATTACCAGCAATAAATTTTTGAAAAAAAGAAAAAGATATTAGCAGCAATACATTTTGCAAAAAAAATAAATAAATAAATAAATACAGTATCAGCAATACATATTAAACAAAGAAAGATATTACAAGTAATACATTTCTGGAAAAAAAAAAGAAAAAAGATATTACCAGCAATACATTTCTGGAAAAAATATTACCAGAAATAAAAATTTTGTCAGCATTAAATAACGCATTGAGGTTGATATGCCGTAAAACAAACCAAACAAAAACCGCCATGCAAAAGTGTCTGTTCGTGCATGCGCAAGCGCAATAAGTTCCCCTCAGACTGATTTGCGAAGGAGCATCAGTTCCGCCTGTGTCCCTCCAAAATAGATTGGATAACGTACCACATAGATGAGCTAACATTGAGTAAGTCTTGTGTCACCAGTGTTAAAAGATGTTCATCCAGAATTCGTTCTGTAGCATAAGCTGTAGAAAAGAAACAAATAAAGACAAAAAAAAAACCTCTATTTCTATGTGTCTGGTTTAGGTTTGTGTTCTATTGAATAATTGATGTTTGGAGAAGGCAGTCTCTCAACATGGCGTATTCTCTATTTTTACATAGCTGTCCTTGTGCTAATTTGCATGAGAAAGATAAATCTTAGTCGTCAAAGTTCACAACAAATCTGTGGTTGGGGCCGCAGTTATGTATTCTGATGTATGTATTTTTAGTGTCGAAATGTGAATCAGATTATCGTTTACAATTAGGAGAAAAGTACTCGGATTTAGGACTCTATGTTTGAACACACCTCGGAGTTACGACTATTCGATTTTCTACAAATGCCTTCGTGATATTTACTAAGATTAATGGCTTAGAATTAAGTATTAATCAAAGTTCTACAAGTAAGAAGTGGTATGTCTGCTTAGGAAATCAGCATCTTTGTTTTTTACTGTAACTTTTATCGGAACTAGAACGTCGACGTCTGTGAATAATGCGCGACATTTTTTTGTTTACTAAAGGTAGCTTAGGACAAAGGTATACATTCAAATGCTGGGAAGATCGTGTTGCGCCAGTCCTCCAAATGTAAAGTTTCCATTTACTTTGGTAATCCAACATTAGATAATCTGGCTGTTGCCGATACTTTAACTGCTATCAATGTGAAAGACTCAACTACTTTAGCCACTGAGCAGACTTTTCAGTTTGCTTCATTGTGTTGTCTTTTCTTGCGTCTTGCACGGAAAAAAAAAGAAATAAAATATTTAGGCGCCAAATCCTTTCTTTTTTGCTTCACTTCTCTCTTTTTCGCAAAAGCCACCATTTTACTATGATAAGGCTATTTATTTATTGTATTTTTTTTTCTTTTTTTTTTCTTTTTTTTTATTGTAGCTTGATTTCTTTTAAACTCCGAACGTCTTCCGGTGTTGTGTTCATCACACAAATAATTGTAGTCGATCCTTTTATCACTTTTCGCCGCTGGCCGACCATGTAATCGAGCAAACGGCCGGGAATTTTGCTTTCGAACTACTTTTTATTGGCAAACCACTCACACACGCAAATCAATACGCACTGGGGACGTGCGGAAGTGTTACTAATTCAGCGTCAGTGAAGAGGCTGGATTTTTATAACCCTGTTCCTCTTTTCACTGCACGAAGCGTCCTTATTATATCTGCTAACAGACCAGTTGTTAGAGAAACGGACTAAAAAAAAAAGGTTCCTCTTAAGTTTACTACCCGCTGTCGTAGACCCATTAAAGACTCGGGTCCAAAATATTAGCTGATTTAGTCATTTTTAAGAGGGTTCAAACTTTGATGGCAGTGTGGATAGTGTTACGGCTATTGGCACAGAAAGTGAATTTGTTCAACCGTCGCTCGATTCCGTTTGGTTGACTTTGTACTAACGTCCTGAAGAAAGAGGCATGAACGCATTAAAAGGAGTAGATCAGTTTGAATATCTTCCGGTTCACACGCTTCTTTGGTCTTTGAACAAAAGTAGAGGGTCATCCCTTGTTTCCTGTTTAGGAGTGGGTTTCTGGTTCCTTGTAAAAGGCTACTTCAACTCTATACTTCCAATGTCTCTGTCTAAACTCTGAAAATTTATTGGCTATTTATTTTTCCTTAATAGGCGTTGATAGGTTCGTATATCGAACTGTTCACATTCCTCTCGGGTCTTTTGAACAGGAGTAGAGGTTCTTCCCTTGTTTCCTGTTTAGGATTGGGTTTCCGGTTCCTTGTAAAAGGCTACTTCAATTCTATACTTCCAATGTCTCTGTCTAAACTCTGAAAATTTATTGGCTATTTATTTTTCCTTAATAGGCGTTGATAGGTTCGTGTATCGAACTGTTCACACTCCTCTCGGATCTTTTGAACAGGAGTAGAGGTTCATCCCTTGAAATTTTATTTTCTAATTAAACCTTGACCGCCTCAAGTCTAGAATTAGCTGTCTATATTTCCTACTATTTTGCCCATTCTTACTCTAATAAAATTCACATAGTAAGACTCTACTTTGAGTTGTATTTGTGCCTTGTATCAGTAAAAAGAAATCTTGCTATAGCTGTATGTTAATTAGCAGGACCGACTGGAATTTCTTGTGTTAACTTGGTAACCAGTCGAGGTGAAGCAAAACCTTGAATTTAAAATCAGCCGAGAATAGGATCGGTTTCATCAAACATTCTTGACTCGCGACTGTCGTGTTTTATTTTAATGACCAAGAGGAGAACATGTGGTATCATTATGACGCTAACGAGTTACGGATAATGTGACAGTTATCGGAATTGAATTAAAGCTACAAGGTTCAATTCTAGTTTTATTCTATTTTGGTTCACATCGCGCTCTGGGAAAAGTCTTGAATCATTTTGCATCAGCTATGGGTTAAATAACACAACAGACTGGATTCTCTTGTTTGTGTTGGTAACCAGCTGAGAGGATTCACGGTGGAGGAATGGATAACGGCTCGAATTGAGGAATCGGAGAGCCGGGTTCAAATTCCAGTTGAATCAATTACATTCACTTACGCGTTAATACCCTTGGGAAAGGTATGAATCGTCTTCCCCACCGCCAGCTATAGGTTAATAGCAGAACAGAACGGGTTCTATAGCTTTGGATAGCAACTGGTCTACCGCAGAAAGAAATGGCAACATACTGAAAGATACATGATCGCCTAAGCGTGTATCACGCATAGCAGATAACTGACTAACAGATAGCTTACGCATGAAAATATTGTTTGCTTTTATAATTATTTACATTTAGATTAGCCTGGCACATGTTCACAAATAAAGATGAAGCTCGATAAGGTGGATTAACGGGAGACAAAGTGGATTAGTGGATAGCGGCTCGGATTAAGGAATCGGACATCCGATTCCATTACATTTACTTACGTACTAATACCCTTGGGAAGCGTATGAACCTCTCCCCCAAACTATGGGTTAATAGTAGGACAAACCGGGTTCTATAGCTTTGGATAGCAACTGGTCTACCGCAGAAAGAAATGGCAACCTACTGCGGGAAAAAATCTGTCTCGTCAGTAATGTATCGAAAGATACATGATCGCCTAAGCGTGTATCACGCATGGCACATAACTGACTGATATTCACTTACGAGCAAATACTCTTAAGAAAGGTGTGAATCCTCTTCTTCCCCAGCTATGTGTAAATAGCAGGATAGACCGGATTCTATAGCCTTGGATGGCAACTGGTCTACCACAGAAAGAAAAAGCAACCTACTGCGGGAAAAAAAAATCTGCTTCGTCAGTCATGTATCGAAAGATACATGATCGCCTAAGTGTGTATCACGCATGCCACATAACTGACTGAACCAGTTGAGAAGAAGTTTAAAACCGGAGTACAATTGGCTCTATCAAGTGCGACTGTCACTGTCTTTTTTTCTTGTGCAAGATACAATACTGTCGTGTTTTATTTTATAGCTAACAGAAGTAAAATTGATGTCTTTACGATCCTGATAGGTCTGAGGTCTCAAGACATGACAAGTCTGAGCAGAAGACAGACTTCTGGGGTGAGACACTAACGTATGACCATTTTGTCATGTTTTGCAAGTATGACCCAATTATCGTTACTGTAATTTTGATATTTTGAATATAATTAACATAGCTTTAATATGTTTGTTGTTTTACGAGCCGTAATTTATACAATACAAAACCAATTTAAATTATATATACGAGAGGTAGTTCCGGAACGTGACCAGACATTTATCTATATATGAAATTTTGTAATTTCTGTTAGTCTGTCCATCCTCACACCCCTTCTAAAATACATTGACCGATAGAAAAATACATTGACCGATAGAAACTAAATTTTGGGGAGAAGTGCAAACAGCTAAGAGGTTACAAAATGCAGTTGGTTTTACTAGGGTACGTAGCTTTGTTAAATAATAAAACTTTTAATTTTTCCCAAGAAAAAAATAATTAAAATTGATTGTACTGAGCTACACAGCCTAGTAAAACAAACTGTACTTTTATCTCCTTACATATTTGCACATTTCCCCAAAATTTGGCCTTTGTCAGTCAATGTATGACTATTTTAGAGCGTGTGATGGACGGATAGACCAACGGAAGTCACAGAATCTTATATATAGATAGATCTCTGAACACGTTAGGGATCGACCCTCGTATATGCATTTATAATTTAAATTGGATTTGTACGGAATGTTCGTTGTGATGTAATGAATATGGGCTCGGTGCACGAACTCGGCTCTCCGAGTTCGAATTCCGGTTTAGTTCGTTAGATTCATTTACGCGCAAATACACTTGGGAAAGGTATGAATCTATCTCTTCTCCCCAGCTATCGGTTGAATAACGGGACTGACTGAGTTTTTTTAGCCTTGGTAGAAATTCTAAAGCAAGAAATGGCAAACTAATGCGGTGAAAAAATCTGCCTCGCCAGTCATGTATCGAAAGATACATAATCGGCCAAACGTGTATCACGCATGGCACTTACCTGACTACCTGACAGTATAAATTACAACCCATAAAACAACAAAAATATTAAAAGTACGTTAAATAATAAAAGTTTTAATTTATTAAAAAAAAATAACGAAAATTTATTGTACTTACAAAATACAGTATTTTAAAAATATTAGTGATAAAAATAGCAAATACTTATTTAATAAAAATTCAATATTGTTGTTTGCATAAGTTTATATATATATATATATATATATATATATATATATATATATATATATATATATATATATATATATATATATATATGAAGAAAAATATACGGAAAAAACAAACAAAATCCTAATATGCAATTATGCTGTTTTAATGTTAATATAATGTCAACGTCGGACGTTTCGGTCTAGTAGACCATCTTCAGGACGTATTCATAAAACATAATTAATATTAGACTATATTTAATTCAACATGAAAAGACGACAGACATAAGAGTAAGACTAATCAAAACAGACAACTGAGATTTTTCAAGATCAGCGTTCCGTTTCAATATATTTCAGAAAATAACTGATAAAATGCTGAAAAGCAGAAAATATCTAATAAAGTGCCGTAAATATCTGATAGAGTGCAGAAAAACAGAAAATAACTGGTAAAGTGCTGGAAATATCTGATAGAGTGCAGAAAAACAGAAAATAACTGGTAAAGTGCTGGAAATATCTGATAGAGTGCAGAAAAACAGAAAATAACTGGTAAAGTGCTGGAAATATCTGATAGAGTGCAGAAAAACAGAAAATAACTGGTAAAGTGCTGGAAATATCTGATAGAGTGCAGAAAAACAGAAAATAACTGGTAAAGTGCTGGAAATATCTGATAGAGTGCAGAAAAACAGAAAATAACTGGTAAAGTGCTGGAAATATCTGATAGAGTGCAGAAAAACAGAAAATAACTGGTAAAGTGCTGGAAATATCTGATAGAGTGCAGAAAAACAGAAAATAACTGGTAAAGTGCTGGAAATATATGATAGAGTGCAGAAAAACAGAAAATAACTGGTAAAGTGCTGGAAATATCTGATAGAGTGCAGAAAAACAGAAAATAACTGGTAAAGTGCTGGAAATATATGATAGAGTGCAGAAAAACAGAAAATAACTGGTAAAGTGCTGGAAATATCTGATAAAGTGCTAAAAAACAGAAAATAACTGATAAAATGCTGTTAACAGAAAATATCTAATAAAGTGCCGTAAATATCTGATAGAGTGCAGAAAAAACAGAAAATAACTGGTAAAGTGCTGGAAATATCTGATAAAGTGCTAAAAAACAGAAAATAACTGATAAAATGCTGTTAACAGAAAATATCTAATAAAGTGCCGTAAATATCTGATAGAGTGCAGAAAAAACAGAAAATAACTGGTAAAGTGCTGGAAATATCTGATAAAGTGCTGAAAAACAGAAAACAACTGATAAAATGCTGAAAAACAAAAAAATCTAATAAAGTACCGTAAATATCTGATAGAGTGCAGAAAAACAGAAAATAACTGGTAAAGTGCTGGAAATATCTGATAGAGTGCAGAAAAACAGAAAATAACTGGTAAAGTGCTGGAAATATCTGATAGAGTGCAGAAAAACAGAAAATAACTGGTAAAGTGCTGGAAATATCTGATAGAGTGCAGAAAAACAGAAAATAACTGGTAAAGTGCTGGAAATATCTGATAGAGTGCAGAAAAACAGAAAATAACTGGTAAAGTGCTGGAAATATCTGATAAAGTGCTAAAAAACAGAAAATAACTGATAAAATGCTGTTAACAGAAAATATCTAATAAAGTGCCGTAAATATCTGATAGAGTGCAGAAAAAACAGAAAATAACTGGTAAAGTGCTGGAAATATCTGATAAAGTGCTGAAAAACAGAAAACAACTGATAAAATGCTGAAAAACAAAAAAATCTAATAAAGTACCGTAAATATCTGATAGAGTGCAGAAAAACAGAAAATAACTGGTAAAGTGCTGGAAATATCTGATAGAGTGCAGAAAAACAGAAAATAACTGGTAAAGTGCTGGAAATATCTGATAGAGTGCAGAAAAACAGAAAATAACTGGTAAAGTGCTGGAAATATCTGATAGAGTGCAGAAAAACAGAAAATAACTGGTAAAGTGCTGGAAATATCTGATAGAGTGCAGAAAAACAGAAAATAACTGGTAAAGTGCTGGAAATATATGATAGAGTGCAGAAAAACAGAAAATAACTGGTAAAGTGCTGGAAATATCTGATAGAGTGCAGAAAAACAGAAAATAACTGGTAAAGTGCTGGAAATATCTGATAAAGTGCTAAAAAACAGAAAATAACTGATAAAATGCTGTTAACAGAAAATATCTAATAAAGTGCCGTAAATATCTGATAGAGTGCAGAAAAAACAGAAAATAACTGGTAAAGTGCTGGAAATATCTGATAAAGTGCTGAAAAACAGAAAACAACTGATAAAATGCTGAAAAACAAAAAAATCTAATAAAGTGCCGTAAATATCTGATAGAGTGCAGAAAAAAACAGAAAATAACTGGTAAAGTGCTGGAAATATCTGATAAAGTGCTGAAAAACAGAAAATATCTGATAAAGTGCTCGACACATAGCCTAGTGTATTAATGCATTGATTGAATCCAGAGACTTGAGCTAAAGAGTTTGCGAGTTCAATACCTGGCTACTGCAGTGTTGAACAAAAACTCGGAGAGTTGAGTTAAAGGGAGATAACTGACACACCCGGAAGAGGCAAGGCACGTGAAACTAGAACAGTCTATCCCGGTGG
>OZ010606.1:57560221-57577721 GCA_963932145.1 Acanthosepion lycidas | reverse complement strand
TAAGTAAACTTTAGAAGGAACCGGAAACCCAATCCTAAACAGGAAACAAGAGATAAACCTCTTCTCCGGTTCAAAAATCCGGGGCGGTGTGTGAACTGGGCAATAGACGAAACTATCTACTCAAATTTTATGGCATATCAAGATTTCTTGCGTTATTTAAGACTAGAATCATTTTTATTATATTATAGAGACTGTAGAACTCAGATTCTGCATCATGTAAAACACTAGAATATCTTGTCCAATTCTGAAAAAAAAAAACGGATCACAGACAAATCCAGCTTCACACACGTTTTAGAAAAACTCGAGTTCTGAATGGTCAATAAACATGCAAATGGGCGTTACTATCCATCCACGCACAAGTATTTTTTCAGCTGAGGACTAAGTTTAAAGTTGGCGCCTATTTTCTCTGAGCCACCCAAAGTAAATAAAAAAAAAAATCCATTCACATTCACCAGTGAGCTTCATGACTCTGAACAACTTGCCACAAGAATCCACGTCACATCATCTTAAGTTTTAACGTTTCTATGAACATTCAACAAACATTAAGAAATCTTCACTCACTGACCATTTTCATTTTATGCAGAAGCCTGAACTTATTTCCTGCAAATGAATTAACTTTACATTTTCCAATCTTTCGAGAACATTGTCTTACAATATTAATCAAAGGAAGACAACTTCATTGAACCAAATTTGCACAAATTATTCTAGTCTTTTAAATGATGTAGAATTTGAGTACCTGTCTATATTTCTATATTTATGCCCTCAAGGACACATGGTACAGTGGATAAAGGCGTTGGTTAGATCCAGTGACAGGACTCAAAGAGTGTGAGTTCAATACCCAGTTAAGGCAGTTGAGAAATTTCAGCGGGAAATTAACAGGAGATAACTGATAACTGACATCCATTAAAACGTGGAACTAGAACAGTCTACCCCAGTGAGCGAAATAAAGGGTTAAGTTCGACATTCCAACCACCTGAAGAAGGCCGGAGCGTACAACGGCCGAAACGTTGTAATAAATATGGAGACAAAGATGAGGACAATAGTCCGATTAATGAAAATAATGTACAATTTGAGTTCTTCAAGTCTATCAGTATTTAATTATTTCGACTCTGTATGAATTTATTTGGTTCGAGATTAATAAATATCAAAAGAGTGAAATATTGGTAGGTTTTTGTTAGAGTTTGAAAGCATTTACTTGGTCCGAGAATAGGTAAATATTAGTTGTTCTTATGTTTTACTAGCAGCATGGCTCAGCGTTGCCCGTGCTTGATTCAAAAATCGTACGACTCATACAGCAATCGCTATCACTTGACTTAAAATATTTTTGCCCTTCCTTGCCTTTAAAGGAGTGCCCTTTGCCGTGCTGGTGTTGCTACATGCATTACTTCTTGCCTATCTGACACTGCGAATTTTTTCTAAGCTCTATACTAAACATTAAATCTGTTACGAAAAAAGAACTAAACAAAATGAACACAAAACGATCAGCTTTAAAAAAGGACTCGTAACTGGAAAAAAAACGAATGAAAAAAGAATGTTAACAACAAATACATTTTCACATCCAACCCAGTTCTGCGGAATCAGAATCAACGTTGAGTTTAAGTAAGCGAATGAGCCAATTGGAGTAAAGTGCCATGCAGATTTAAATTTTTCCCACTTGTGACGAATGCAGCTATTTTTTATTATTATTAGATTTTTTTTTTTTGCATGCTAGCATGCTAGTTAATATTCGTGTCAGTCAGCTGTTTGCTCTCATGCTGGCCAATAGAATCTTCCTGCCTATTCGTGGTAGCCAGCTATTGGCTTTCACTCTGGCCAGTACAAAATGACCGCAAATTACATGAAAACTTCCGTAGAAGTATGAAAAACTCGATTATTTCCACTATCGATGGGAGTTGGGAAATGCAAAGTCGGTCCTGGCCATCCCGCTAACTTGGATACATTATTTTTGCACCAACCTAATAGATAGAGATTTACTTTGTTGGGAAAGATTTGGTTGTTTATATGAGTTTTAAAGCATTTATCCGGTTTTTTTTTAAATAGAATTTGTCAATAAATCAGAGTAAAAAATTTATAATAACTCAGTTCCCAACTACCTTTTATGCTGATCAAATAACTATTTTCTCTCGACTTAATAACAAGTCTGATAGAACGGTAAAAGTGAAAAGGCTGTTGTTCTAAAAAATGACCACCAGTCATTTGTTAACTGGAGCTTGGCTTGTAAATTTTAAAGACACCAAAATGAAACTATGGCTGATGCTAACTTTCTGGAGAGCAACCGATTGCGCTTTCTTGGTTGCACGTTTTTACTGGTACAAAATGGAGTCATAGTATTGGATCAATTGATAGGTCTGCTGATTCTCGTAAAAATTCATCTTGCACATTTTAAATCTACCATTATTCCATGCAATGAATATTTCTACCATATCTTGTCTGGTGCTCTGACTACATATCCTAAGATACTCGAAAGAAAACACCAAAGAAGGGTCTGTAATGTTATCAATCCTGACCTGGCATCTCGGCTTCAATCACTATTCTACAGCTGTGACGTGGCTTCTTTCTGACTTCTCCATAATTTCATGGCAGGTGTTCTAATGAGATCTACTCCTTGGTACCTCGCCCTGGTGAATTTTATCGTACGATTTGATTGGCAAATAGCTCTTATCGCTTCACATTTGAAATACTTGGATGCAACCGCAAGTCTTATTCTATCCTGTTGCATTTCGCGCCTGTGAAACTCTTTTCCGGTTTCTGGCTACCCGGCCACTAACAATCTTCAAATATTTAAATACAACGCCAATCGCCATCTTCTGTTTTCTTGAAATCTGTTCTTTTATTGTCCTTTTCCTCCGACCAAAGTCTTTCTCATTCTCTTCTCCTCTCAGTAACCATTTGCGTCTAAGTAGCATCATTGCTTTGCTAGGAGTAAAAAAAAAATGGTACCCATGTTTATGCAACCGTGGCTGATTCTAGGACGATACTTCAATGAAAGGCGTTTAGTGTTTACCACACTCGAGTTAGATCCGTTTACTGCTGAAATAGCTAAATGCAACCGCCATTTCTACTCCAAGAAATTTTCTCACACTTCCCGCCTGTGAAACTCCCTTCCGTTGACTTTCTTCCTTGATAAATATAATCTTCAAAAATTTAAATGCAGCGACAATCGCCATCTTCTACCGTCTTGATTCCACTTCATTTACGCAGTAAATATCGAACTCACTTCACTAGTTAATATTTACAACGATTATTCTAGCTCAAGGCTACTGCAACAGAGCGTCCATGAGTATTGAATTCATTACACTAGCTACTGGTCTATTATATTCGTTTGTTAGTCATCACTTTTGCTATCAATGATGACAATGGATTATATTGCTAACAGTCGTTAATAGCCGGGCGGTAATTATGTGTGAGTAAACCGCCGAAGTTTTTTCTATTTTTTTTTTTTTTTAAAGAGGACGGAAAGCGTGGCACTGAAATTCGAAGGCGCATTGGAATAGCAAAAAGTGTCTTTCCAAAAGCTAAGCAGTATTAAAAAACAGAAAAAAATCGTTAGAAAAAAGAAAAGAAAACAGTACTGAACAGTTCTCTTATATGACATTACTGAACGGTTACATAATAGCAATTATCCTATATGACAGTACTGAACTATTACGTAATAACAGTCCTCCTATATGACAGTACTGAACGGTTAGGTAATAACAGTCCTATATGACAATACTGAAGTATTGCATAATAACAGTCATCTTATATGACAGTACTGAACTGTTACGTAATAACGGTCATCATATATGACAGTACTGAACTGTTACGTAATAACAGTCCTCCTATATGACAGTACTGAACTATTACGTAATAGCAGTCCTCATATATGACAGTACTGATCTGTTACGTAATAACAGTCCTCCTATATGACAGTACTGAACTATTACGTAATAGCAGTCCTCGTATATGACAGTACTGATCTGTTACGTAATAGCAGTCCTCGTATATGACAGTACTGAACTGTTACGTAATAATAGTCCTCCTATATGACAGTACTGAACTGCTACGTAATAATAGTCCTTTTATATGACAGTACTGAACTATTACGTAATAACAGTACTCCTATATGAGAGCGAATTGTTTTTCGTGTTTTTTTTTTATTAATACAGCCTATTATAGATTATACCCATGCAAGCATTGAAGCAAATATTGCAAAGATAGGTGGTGTGATTTAATTTGAAATTGATCCATACAGGTATAGGTTAAATTGTAGAGAAGCTAGAGTTACCTAAGCTTCACTGACAATTATGTTTAAGAGAAGGAAAAGTACGAAACCATAAAGAATGGAAGTAAAATCATTTTCAATATCTACCAAAATCAATCACTCACGGAACTATAAATACCTGGAAAGTTTTTTTTTTTAATAAAAGGTGCAACACTGAAATCTGAAAGCACACTGGGATAACCAAAGATGCCTTTCAAAAGCTAAACAAATATTAAGAAACAGAAAAAAACGTCAGAAACAAAGAAAAGAATACTGAACTGTTCCGTAATATCAGTCTTCCTATATGGCAGTGAATGATGGACAATTTCCTTAAAGATGAAGAGAAAACTTGAAGTAACAGAAATGTCGTACTACAGAAGAATGCTGAGAAATCCATGGAGAGAAAATTTGAGTAATGATGTAGTTTTAGGGACAATAGAAACAAAAAGGATACTTATAATTAACATCAGGAAGAGTCGGTTAAAATTTCTAGGGCACATAATGAGGAAAGAGGAATTGGAAAATCTGATACTCACAGGACCCATTGAATGCAAGAGGGAAAGAGGAAAATAATGCAATATATACTTAGTGAACTTATTGGATGTCAAAACAGAGTTTAAGAGAAATAACAAAAAGACACAATTTATTAGGAGCTACAAAGGACAGGAATTTGTGGAGAGCCATGATCACCTACACTCTAAGTAAACACGGCACATAAAGAAAAATCTACCCAAAGTCTCCAGTAAAAGTAAAAATAAGTGCGCATTATACGACAGTGATATAATTACATTCTTGTGCAAATTAATTGAAACAAAACGAATAATTCCGTTATTATTTACTTTTTTTGGTATTTTTCCAACGAAACATAACCCAATGCACATATTACTACTTAGTATGTCCATGACACGAAGTCGTTTCTTGCAGATTGACCACAGATTCTCGATTGAATTTAAATCAGGAGAGTTTCCGTGCCTGTCGAACTTTCATTTGCTCAGTGGTAAAGCTGGCCACTGTTTTCGCGAAGCGTTATAATATTCGTACGCTTCCTTGTAGTAACGTCTATCGCAGATATGGCCGTAGGACAACTAATCGACAGTCGGGACAATAGCGATTGAGTGTGATAAAAGTCTGATGCAATCACGGATGATGCAATATTTTTCAAGGCCAAACAAATGTCATCGTGCACCCCGAAAATAGATTCATATTACTGAAAATGATGTAATCGGAGGAAAAAATAGAAATCGTTTACACCCTGTCTCTCCAGTGGTTCTAGAACTGACTGTATGACGAAAGAAAGGAAACTAATGCAGTTACTTCAATTAATTTTCACAAGGGTGTATGTCGTTTAATTCCCGTAATAATTTATTTTTGGTTTTGAGATTTCTTTTTCTGTTACTTCCCATGTTCAAGACGTGGGAGATATTGGCTCTCCACAACTTCTTATCTCTTTACTATATCTCATCCTTTCTTCCCTGCTATCCAATTACATAAGCTCGATAGATAAGTTTCTCGCTGTTCTCTGTTCCTCTTGCATTCGATGTCTCCTGTGCATGTCAAATTTTCCACGCTTTCTTTCCTCACTATATACCCCAATAATGTCCTACTCTGATTATGTACAACTGTCCTTTTTGCTTAAATGTATGATTTAAGTTTTATATTTTTTTCCATTAAGAAAGTTGATGTCTGCTACTTTTATTTCTTTATTTATTTGAGTGAAGTTTTATTTACTATTAGGATGCGCATTATACACAAGGAACTGTTATAACGGGTATCATACAAAAATGTATTGCCTTGGAAAAGTCATTCTGTATTTATTGATTTCTTTTGGAAGCAATTTACTTCATATAATTAATTAACACACTTTTAATCAACTTCTGTCTTAATTAATTATTTTCTAATCTTTATCTGAAGTCTGAGTCGAAATGATTTTTTTTAAAACTAGCCGAGTACCCATTTTAGGAGCAGAGAAAAGTTGTCATAGAAGTTCTCTTACCCCACCCCCTAAAATCTTTGTATAAAGAACATTTTCAATAAAACATCTATTTTCTTTCCAAAGTTCTTTTTGTCATCATGCTAAGTCCAATTGAATTTCCGACTCTAGACGCTTCATAGAGTTGACCAAGATAGAATCATTTTAATATTGTTTTACTGGTTATAATAATAATAATAATAATAATAATAATAATAATAATAATAATAGTATCATGAAAAGAAATTTAGGAAGTGCATGCTTATTGACATAGCAGTACCATCTGAGAGAATCACCTCCATGAAAATTATATAGAAATTGTCTAAATACACTGACCTGGAAATCGAGATTAACATGATGTGTGGAATAAAGACTGAGACTGTACCAATAATAATCGGAGCTCTGGGTCTCATGAGAAAAAGGAATGGACAGTTTTACTTAACAGTGTCCCAGGTATGATCAATATACAAGTTGCCCATAAGATCGCCCTACTAGGAATGTCGCATATACTAAGAAAAGTGCCATGAATTAAACGACAATTCTTCTACAGGGTCTAAGGATCATGGTTTGAACCCGGCACTACAAGATACAAAGCAGGAAACATAACATACACAAATGATAAAAATAATCATCAAATAAATTCAGCAAACTTATTTTTTACTTGTTTAAAATAATTCAGTACAGTTTTAAAAGCGTCTAATTAAAGAGGTTATTGTCACTTATGAAGATAATTTCACAATTTTTGTTTCGACTACGTTTGACTAATTTGTAGTAATATGAAATATCAGATGACAACAATGCTTATTATTAAGAACGGTGCAGTTTTTCTAATTTGCGATTAAATTTTGAGAAGGCAGATGTAATTTTTTTCCTATAAAAATACAATTTAAAGAATATGTCATTGTTAGAAATATTGCTTATATATGGACATTTTTAAAAAAATTGAATGAAAAATAAATAAGACATCGTAACTATCAATTGAAATATATATATATATATATATATATATATATATATATATATATATATATATATATATATATAATTATTTATTTAAAAAAATTTATAAGATAAATATGTTATAAAATCACTACAAAAATAGCCATTTTGTTTCAACACCCTCGGTGTCTTATCAAGTGATGATGTTGAATGTAAAATAAATGGTTTTAAAAGTTTCAAATTAATTAACAATCCTTCGTAAATGGAAAACGTTGTTACAAAAGCTAGATTGACCAATCAAAATACGAGTATAAGAAAATTCAAAAAGCTTGACAACGAAGTCATGTTATAATAGCTTGGGTGCGACGTGTATTTGCTTCGAGCGTCGCCGAGTTTGTCCCATGGGTTATCATAACAACGTGTTATCCCATTACTTCCTTTGGCCTTGTTGTAAATTATTTCTTGAAAACGTGTGAGTGTATTGTTACGAACAAATTTCCAGCAGATCTATCTTCACAAGAGACAGTTATTGTGGGAAAGCAATTCTCCAACACCTACCTCGCTATCTTATCAGATACGAAATTTTTATTTAATTTAATTTTTATTATTCTGCTTCTTGGAACGATGCCAATTGCGTCTACTATTATGAAAACGAATTCATGGTCTATATTTTTGTTAGTTTCTTACCGATGACCTTTCATTTTCCACTCGTTATTGAATGATCGAATCTAATGTTACAATCTCTATGGATGCATTACTGGTCACAACAGGAGAGTAAGATTGATAGATGAAAATCAGTTTCTACGGTTTATCAAAACCAGAAAATATTTTCAGATTGTGGGATTTATTTTTAGATATGTAGATATTTAGTGATACAGTTTTTACTAATTAACCCATAGCTTGGAGGAGAAGAGGTGGATTCATGCCTTTCCCAAGAGTATTTTCGCTTAAGTGAATATAACGGACTTAATTGGACTTGGAATTTGGCTTTGCGATTAACAATTCTCGGGGCGTTATGCATTACACCACCCGCACATCCAGCTTACAGCACCTGGTATTCCCATCTAGGTACTGACCAGTTTCGACGTTGCTTAACTTCGGTGATCGTACGGGAACTGGTGTTTCAACGTGATATTGTCGTATGCCAGACAGTGAGAGTAAAGCTTTTAAAAATTTCCCCCCCAAAACAGTTCCCAAGTCTGCGAAAATCAAGTTTCCCGTAAGTGAGATCCTTTCCATTGGACTTGCGTTTGTTTGATATTCGTGGTTATCTCAAATCCGGGGAAGCCAGTTTCAAGCTAGATTACTCGTACTTGCATTTCACGGGATGGGGATTGGCTATGCACCACGTTGCTTAACTTTACCCATGTAGTTACAAATAAAAGTTAAGAATTTGCTACAGCATATTTCTTTTCGAAAATTCTCAAGTGGTTTTCATCGTTTCGTAGTAACGAGTCGTAAAATCGTTTAAACCAATTCCACGGGATGATCGTCTGCTCCAAAAGACGCCTGGATTGCATCCTTTCCATTCTTACTTGATGGAATCCATTGATCTTTGTCTTAAGAGTGATTCCTTTGAGCCTGAAATTGCTTCATTGGTTCACTTCAACAACTCCTCCATATTAACTATCAATATAACATGAATCGTTTCATGAACGAACAAAGAAACAGCAGCAGCAGCAGAGAAATCTCGCTGTCAAGAATTCACCAAATGTTAAATCGAAACACTGACCAGTTGTAACAACCCCACCCCGCTGACGTTGCCCTACCAAAATCCAGGTGCCTAGTGCCATGATTTTACGAAGAATCTGTCTTCTTGTGATTCTTTTCAAAGAGGAAAATTTTTACTTTTCATTTGCGTGAACGAAGAGGCAATTTAGAGATCGACACACGAAGTTTAATTGCTCACATTTCCATGTTCGGTCTCTCTTTCCTTAAGAAAAGAAAATGTCTATTTATTGTTCAAAAAAAAGGAAAAGCCGAAACACAAATTACCGATGAGTTTTGTAAAGTAGTTAATATTCGAAGACAATGAATCCGAACACTGTCTATATGTCTGAGATGAGGTATTATAATTACTTTACATTATTCGGACTGTTATCCTCATCTTCATTGCCGTATTCACAACATTTCGGCCGTTGTACGCGCCCCGGCCTTCTTCAGATGATTGGAATTTCGAACACTATCCTTTGTGTACCCCTGTGAACGAAATAAAGGGTTCCATTCGAAATTCCAATCACCTGAAGAAGACCCGATCGTACAACGGCCGAAACGTTGTGAATATGGCGATGAAGATGAAGATAACAGGTCGGAATAATGTAAATAATGCAAATATTTGATATTCATTGACCGACTAGCCTGTTCTACTGTAGGTCGAAATTTATAAAATCTTTCTAAGACAATTTTTCAGAAAAATAGGTTTCTCAGTTCTACTCCAAGTTATCGCATTTTTGTTTTATGTTGTACTGATGCATGAAAGAGGTTCTTCCTAAACTTTTCTCTGAAATTATGTGAAAAGCCAGAATTGTCGTGTTGCATGTACGATCCATTATAGTAGAACAACTAACCCTAACTCCTAACCCTAAACCTTAAAACCCTGCCCAACACTAACCCTAACCCTAAGCTTAACACTTGCCCGAAACCTGCCTAACACTAACTCTAACCATAACCCTTACCCTAACCCTGCTTAACGTTAACCTAAGCACTAACCTTAACCCTTACCCTAACACTGCCTAACACTAAAGCTAACCTTAACGATAACACTTATTCTAACCCTGCCTAACACTAAACCTAACCCTAGCCTTAACCTTTACACTAACCCTGCCTAACACTAACACTAACCTTAACCCTTACCCTAACCCTGCCTAACACTAACCCTAACCCTAACCCTAACGTTAACCCTTACCCTGCCTGACACTAACACTAACGCTAACCTTAACCCTTACCATAACCTTGCATAACATTAACATATGCACTAACCTTAACCGTTTCCCTAACCCTGCTTAACACTAAAGCTAACCATTACGATAACCCTTACACTAACATTGCCTAACACTAAAGCTAACCATTACGATAACCCTTACACTAACATTGCCTAACACTAAAGCTAACCATTACGATAACCCTTACACTAACATTGCCTAACACTAAAGCTAACCATTACGATAACCCTTACACTAACATTGCCTAACACTAAAGCTAACCCTAAACATAACCCTTACCCTAACCCTGCCTAACACTAACCCTAACCCTAAACTTAACCGTTACCCTAACCCTACCTAACTCTAACCCTAACCATAAACCTTAGCCTAACGCTGCCTAACATTAACCTAGCACTAACCATAACCCTTACGCTAACCCTGCCTAACACTAAAGATGACCCTAACGATAATCCTTACCCTAACACTAAAGCTAACCCTAACGATAACTTTTATCCTAACACTGCCTAACACTAAAGCTAACCCTAACGATAACCCTTACCATAACCCTGCCTAACACTAACCCTAACCCTAACCCTAACCCTAACCTTAACCTTTACCCTAACCCTACCTAACACTAACCCTAACCCTAAATTAAACCTTTACCCTAACCCTGCCTAACACTAACCCTAACCCTAAATTTAACCTTTGCCCTAACCCTGTCTAACACTAACCCTAACCCGAACCATAACCCTTAACCTAACCCTGCCTAACAGAAACCCTAATCCTAACCTTAACCCTTACCCTGCCTAACACTAACACTAACGCTAACCTTAACCCTTACCCTAACCCTGCATAACATTAACCTAAGCACTAACCTTAACCCTTACCCTAACCCTGCCTAACACTAACCCTAACCTTAACCTTTAACCTTTACCCTAACCCTACCTAACCCTAACTCTAACCTTAACCATAATCCTTACCCTAACCCTGCCTAAGACTAAACCTAAACTATCTCTTAGTTGTTATTACTGCTGAAAGCACTCATTTTATGCGTTTCTGTTATTTGGTACCGTTCTTTGTGATTCTGTATCACAAGCCCAGGAGTTTCGAAGAAGTATGGCCCTCCCTATGACCTATAGGCTTCATTCGCTATAAACCGTTTTTCACCCCAAAATTACAAAACTTTCAGCAATAGGGCATTTCTAAATGTTAAGAAATGTTTAGGCATAGTTTTTGTTCTTTTGTTTAAATTGTGAAACTCATCGTTTTAAGAAAACTTCATGCACGGCATATTATTAATATATATATATATATATATATATATATAATATAATATACACTAAATGTATCAGCAAATAATGAAAAGGGAAGCAACAGAAAATAAACAAGCCAATGCCGAAGAGCTCCACGCCACTCACAGGCGCAGAATAGCGTCGACTTGGAACTTAGTGGCACAATGAACAACTATATTCAATTAGCAAGTTATATGAGATTTCTAGACATTGGACGCTACATCTCATATATGTATATCTATGTCTAAATATCAAATGAAGGGATCCAGATAGAGACAGATACGAACGGATAGATAGATAGATAGATAGATATGGATAGACTGAGATATTGATGAACATAGATAGATAGATAGATAGATAGATAGATAGATATGAACTGGCTTAGATAAAAAAAAAACAGAGATAAATACAAACAGGGACACCGATAGATAGATTACATACTAGGATATATATATATATATATATTATGAAATGGACAAAGTCCAATAAGACATTTTTTATGTTTATACATTCTTTTTATAGAGAATGTTATGTAAATGTTAAGTAAATGTTCTGTTTAAAATAAACAGTATCAACAACATTTATCATAAACAAAAAAATGTCTTAAAAGAATTATCAGACTTTGTTCATTTCATGTGTGACGTCATTTCTTTACATATGGATACGCATCAAGCAGATATGTATGTACGAGAGAAAATCATGGAGAATTGTAGTTTAAAAATAGTAAAATTGACCTTGCTAACCGAATGGCTCCGCTGTGGCTCAATCAGCAAAATTACGTCAGGCTATATGACAGTTCCATATAGGATACAGGTTCAATTCCTGTCGGAGGACGCATATTATCTATGAAAATTTCTCGGACATTCAGGCCGGTAAATGTCGTTAATAACCCTTATTATAAACAGAGCATTTACTTAAATATGTGTATGTATAAAAAGAAGGTATAATCATTATATATATATATATATATATATATATATATATATATATATATATGTCGGCTCCCTTTCGAAGGTTGAGAACTTTGGAAGAAAAGGAATTTGTCGGCTACTGCTGATTAATGCTAAAAGCTTTTTTCTATGAATTGAGCCCTCTTAAATATAACGTTTATAACAATAAGAGGTTCTGCTTGCACCTGTTAGGATCCCAGCTATTGGCAAGTGTTGGGCGCCAAAACAAAAATAAAACAACACGAAAGTATAAAAATACATTTCAATAGAAAAATACGAGCAATAGTCTCAAATAGAATAGAAACCTAAGACCAGGCTCATACATAAAAGAAACCTAAGACCAGGCTCATACATAATAGAAATCTAAGACCAGGCTCATACATAATAGAAACCTAAGACCAGGCTCATACACGAAAGAAACCTAAAACCAAGCTCATACATAAAAGAAACCTAAGACCAGGCTCATACACAAAAGAAACCTAAGTCCAAGCTCATACATCAAAGAAATCTAAGACCAGGCTCATACATAATAGAAATCCAAGACCAGGCTCATGCATAATAGAAACCTAAGACCAGGCTCATACATAATAGAAATCTAAGACCAGGGTCAATCACAATAGAAACCTATGACCAGGCTCATACATAATAGAATCCTAAGACCAGGCTCATATATAATAGAAACCTAAGACCAGGCTCATACACAATAGAAACCTAAGACCAGGCTCATATATAATAGAAAACTTAGACCAGGCTCATACACAAAAGAAACCTAAGACCAAGCTCATATATAATAGAAATCTAAGACCAGGCTCATACATAATAGAAACCTAAGACCAGGCTCATACATAATAGAAATCTAAGACCAGGGTCAATCACAATAGAAGCCTATGACCAGGCTCATACATAATAGAATCCTCGGACCAGCCTGATACATAAGAGAAACCTAAGACCTGGGTCAATCACAATAGAAACTTAAGACCAGGCTCAGCCACAATAGAAAACTAAGACCAGGGTCGTACAAAATAGAAACATAAGACCAGGCTCATACATAACAGAAACCTAAGACCAGGCTCATACTTAACAGAAACCTAAGATCAGGCTCATACACAAGAGAAACCTAAGACCAGGTTCATACACAACGGAAACTTAAGACCAGGCTCATACATAATAGAAACCTAAGACCAGACTCATATATAATAGAAACCTGAGACCAGGCTCATACACAATAGAAACCTAAGACCAGGTTCATACACAATAGAAACATAAGACCAGACTCATACATAATAGAAATCAAAGACCAGTCTCATACATAAAAGAAAGCTAAGACCAGGCTCTTGCACAATAGAAACATAAGTCTAGGCTCATACATAACAGAAACTTAAGACCAGGCTCAGCCACAATAGAAAACTAAGACCAGGGTCGTACAAAATAGAAACATAAGACCAGGCTCATACATAACAGAAACCTAAGACCAGGCTCATACTTAACAGAAACCTAAGATCAGGCTCATACACAAGAGAAACCTAAGACCAGGTTCATACACAACGGAAACCTAAGACCAGGCTCATACATAATAGAAACCTAAGACCAGACTCATATATAATAGAAACCTGAGACCAGGCTCATACACAATAGAAACCTAAGACCAGGTTCATACACAATAGAAACATAAGACCAGACTCATACATAATAGAAATCAAAGACCAGTCTCATACATAATAGAAACCTAAGACCAGGCTCATACATAAGAGAATCCTAAAAGCAGGGTCAATCACAATAGAAATCTCAGACCAGGCTCATACATAATAGAAATCTATGACCTGGCTCATACTTAACAGAAACCTAAGACCAGGCTCATACACAATAGAAACCTAAGACCAGAGTCGTACATAATAGAAACCTAAGACCAGGGTCATACATAATAGAAACCTAAGACCAGGCTGATACACAATAGCAACCTAAGAACAGGCTCATACACAATAGAAACCTAAGACCAGGCTCGTATAGAATAGAAATGTAAGACCAGGCTCATACACAATAGAAACCTAAGACCAGGCTCATACATAATAGAAACCTAAGACCAGGCTCATACATAGCAGAAACCTAAGACCAGGCTCATAAATAATATCACTGATCATCGCAAAAACAATATTAGCCCGATTGTGTATACGAGCTAACAGACAAAATATCTACCAATTTCAAATCCAACAAGCATTGACGACCTTAATAAAAAGAAAAAGCACTTTGTGGTCGTCAAATCTGATATGGCAATTTATTTTCCCCCGCTCTTTCCACCTTAAACCCAACACCTGTTCTTTACACACAGTTTTGTCTTTGATTTCGAATTGAAGATACCTACGCACAAAGACGAAAAATGTTGTCACTACAAAAATCTTTTCAACTTTGTCTCATCATCATTACGTTAGTATTCTATACCTTAATAACACGCATAACATATTATATAATATAAATAAATACTCCAAATATATCTGAAAAATGTATAAGATTTTTATATAACTTATATACATCACTTTATAAAGTTTTTTTTTTTCAAAACTATTTGTGTTTACCGACAAATTTCAAAGGTTATTTGAAAAGCACAAAACTCAAGTCAACCGACATTTTGTGCACTGAAATGAACCTTCATGTCGTTAGATTATCGCATGACAGACAGTCGAAAAAAGAAAACCCTAAAAGAATTTGTGTCTTTCAATATCGATCCGGAAAGCTTGGAATGGCAAATAAAACATTGGAGATTTTTCACTTGTTCGAAAGCCAAAGCAAAGCAACTTCATTTTCTAATATAAAACCCGCTTCCTTTCATCCCTTATCAAGCACACACATGACTGCTTGCATATCTCTCTCATATTATAAAAGGATTAGACTTTACATTCGAAGCAGACATATGCACTGGCTGCCTGGAATTAGAAAGATTGTGGAGCGTCACTAGCGCTTGAGATAGAGGTTGACTTTCGAAAATATATTTAAATTTTATTTCTAATAATGAACGCCGACATTCTTATATGCAAATACAGTGTTATTATCATGTATTTCTACCCAGATATAAATGGAGATGACTTCTTAGTTTAGCATGGCACAAGGTCAAAATTAGGGAGCGCAGTAGATATAATATCGAGTTTATGGAGATTCATTGTTTAAAGGTTTGAATCTGCACGGAGTATTAATAGACGATATGGTAGAGAAAATCAGATATAAGTAGATAAATTTGAACACTTAAGGATAATATATATATATATATGTATGTGTGTGTGTGTATGTGTGTGTTTTGAAAAATAAAAAAAATATTAAAGAAATTAAAATCTTCAGACACACTGAAATTAAAATTAAATTAAATTAAAATCTTCAGACACACTTCCGTTTTTATTATTTCAGTTAGATTCCTCGACTAGTTTCGGCCAAGCATGGCCATCATCAGGAGAAAAAAAATTCTGTTTATTAGTAGCAGTGAACTACAGAAATAAATGACTTAATGGAGAAAATGAACTTTTGTCTGTAGTTTTCATTTGTTTTTTTTTGTTTTTTTTTTAATTTTTATCATGAATTTTGATCAGTCCTTGTCAAACAGTTTCTTTTAAGTTGTTATTTAAGGTAAGGGCTGGATGAATTCATTCCTTTGGTCATTTTGATAGTTTTATTTGTTCCTGAAAAGGGGATGCGTCTCTGTTAAGTGTGTGTGTTATTTACTTCCTAGGGAGTGAATGAGTGTGATGTGTGTAAGTGTGCATATTAGTATGGGTGTGTGTATAAGTGTGAGGCCTCAACACTTCCGCAAGCAAGTCTGTCTTGTGTGGGTGAGAAATGTGGTTAGGTCCTGATTTGTGGGGTTATATGTTAATTCTATCTATGTTGTAAAAGGTTGTGATCGAGCCCGTCTGGATGGAACGCTTTTAGGCGCAGAATCCTCTTATCTTCAAATCCTTCTCAAATTTTTTAATGTTATCTGCTCTGAACTTTTCTTTTCTCTCAATTATAGTGAATTTGGCATCGTGTTTTTGTCGGTTCTACAGGTAATAATCTTTCATATATATATATATATATATATATATATATATATATATATATATATATATACACATAGATAGATAGATAGATAGATAGATAGATCTTACTTATTATAAAATGCAGATTGTGTGTGTCTGTACGTTTATATATTGGATCGGATTTCCTACATTTTTCAACCGATTTCAACAAAACTTCACAGGACTACGTAAAATTACCTTGCAGTGGTTCTAACATCGCCAAAAATTTGAAAAACACAATTGTTTTTGCACAAAATCAATTTGAAAACACGATTAAGAGGCATCACGAGAATGAAAAGGGGACAACTCATATCGAGTTATACTTATTATAAAACCCAGGTTGTTTGTGTGTGTGTCTGTGTTCGTTTATATATGGGATCGGATTTCCTACATTTTTCAACCGATTTCAACAAAACTTCACTTTTTTTGGCAGGTAGTGTTTCTTATTTTTCTTTATTTTTACATTCAGAATGCTTTAAAAATTCAGTTTACAAGAGAATTGTTTATAATAAAATTCTATTCAATCGGTAGACTCATAACGTTGAAAACAATGTTTTTGTTTGAGTTTGGGTTTGACCAATTCGTAAAAAAAAAGAAGAAAAAAAAACTAATTAAGACATGCGTGTCCGTCAACCTTAAACAATAATCTTTGTCAATTTTATTTTTCAGTCTTTATGATGGTCGATACTTGATCTATCTCTTACTGTTACATCCCCGGGCAACGCCGGGCTCTACTGCTAGTGGGATATAAATAAAGTGAAATATATATATATATATATATATATATATATATATATATATATATATATATATATATATATATAGAGAGAGAGAGAGAGAGAGAGAGACAGACAGACATACAGACAGACAGACAGAAACATCTAAATAGACCTAAATAGACAGAGACAAATAAATAGATAAACTATGAACAGGCAGAAAATATATCGGAAAAGATACACACACACAGACACACGCGCACACATATACATATATGGTATTTGTATATATATATATATATATATATATATATATATATATATATATATATGTATAGGCAGGTAGGTAGGTATAATATGAACAGAAAAAAGATAGATTTCAGTTGACTGAGATTGATAGACAGAGCGAGAGATAGATGCACTGTCCGAG
>OZ010606.1:57532721-57552721 GCA_963932145.1 Acanthosepion lycidas | reverse complement strand
GAAACACAAAAGAAAAGGAAAGTAATAATAATAATAATGGAAAAAAGGAAAGAAAGAAAGAAAGAAAGAAAGAAAGAAAGAAAGAAAGAAAAAGCTAATTTATGATGAATGTAAAGTGAGGATGTAATGCACAGGTATTGGTAAAATCGCTTATGGATATTCAGCCAGGTCAACTGCGCAGGTAGTCGTCTTAACAACCCCTAAAAAAATCAATAATCAATATTTTTTAACACTGATTTGTTGACTTGTTGAAGTGAAAAACAGTTTTCCAAAATCAATTTGCGAATCAAAAAAATTTACAAAGAATAAAACAGTCCAACATTAATAACAAAATACCCAAACCAACCGACAAATTGTTTCATGGTAAAAAAAAAAAAATAAAAAAAAAAAATAAATAATAATAATAATAATAATAATAATAATAATAATAATAATAATAATAGTATTTCAGGAAAAAAAAGTTAAGAAATAAATACGAGAAGTTGTTGAAAATTTATCAGTCCAACTCATTTCCCAGAATCTTACTAAATGACCAACCATCAGAATTTTATGGAAGGTTTCTTGAACAAGCTGAAAGCTTTTTAGCAGCTTCTCATATATAATTGTAAACGACTTAGAATTAAAAAAAAAAATCTAAATAAAACACAATTTGTTGAGAATACGTTAGTCTAGAATTATTAATTTTTGCTCATCAAGTCGCGATAAACCTCTAAATATTGCAATATTGATCAATGAAGGTCGATACCTGACAATCGATTCTATGAAAAAAAGAAAAGAAAAAACAATTGAAATTATAAACACAAAATGAGAAATTTTATTGAAATTTTTAAAAAATTTTAATAATACACATTTTTTAAAAATTTTCATTTTGCGATTATACATGAAAGTGTACAATCACCAGAGATTAAAACACTTCTTGACACGGCAAGAATTTATAATTGCTTTCCTGTATGATTCGTTGGTTTTTTTGAAACTATTTGCCGTCTTACACAGCCTTAAATGAAAGAAAGAAAATGACTTGATAAATCCATAGATGCTTTCTAGCTAGCAGCAACAAATTTCTTGCTTTTATTCCGACCGTTCTACACATATTCTTCATCAGTTTATCTATTCTATTTAATAAATTTAGTTCTATTAAGTTCAATCATATTTTTTTAAGCACTTCAGCCCAAGCAAGTCGGGAGTGCCACTCGCACGCAAAGGGTTACAGAGAGTGGGAGCAAGAGTAAAGATGTGTGATAGTAGAAAGGATGAAGAGAAGGACGGGGAATAGATCAAGACATCTGGAGATGTCGATTGACATTGCATTTGACTAATTGAAGATTATCGCTATCAGGGAAGCAAGTAAGAGGAAGGAAGTTCCACAGACGGGAAGTGCGAGACATGAAGCTATTGGAATAGAAGAGGCGGCTATATTTAATAGTTTCGACAGTGAAAGGTTGGGACTGAGATGCCAAGCTAGTAACACGCTGAAATTAATGCAGTTTAGGAACCAGTGGAAGTAGGTCATCCGAGCAGTTACTGTGAAAGTATTTGTAGAAAAGACAGAGGGAAGCGACGGCACATCTGTGAGAAAGTGACTGTAGACGAGATGCCAGATCAGGACCAATCCCATTGCATATCTGTCTCTGGATTTTGTCGAGGACCCTGAGACGAACCGCGGGGGATCCAGACCATATATGACAGCATTATTCCATGCAAGGTCGGATGGTTGATTTATAGATTTGACGGATGGACTCAAGTGAGAAAGACTTTCTGGCGCGAAACATAGAACCAACTTTCCTCGCGGTAGATGATACTATTGATTCAATGAATTTGTTCCATCTCAGGTCAGAGGACAGTGCGAGATCAAGCAGGCGCAGAGAGACGCTCCCGTGGAGTTGAGGATCAGACATTCTAATGGTAGGCAAGGAGAACTTTCGTTTTGGAGAACCAGTTCTCATGACGAATATACCAATTTAACCGCTAATCATATGAGACAGTTAAAATGGAATTTAAAACAGATTAACGTGACAATGTTCAATACAATAGGCAGTGGATTGACAAGGGTGAATCTTCACACCCTGCCGCCAAGAAAGCTGAGCTCCAGGTAAATAAAAAATATTAATATTTTCTATGCTATGCAATCGTTTGATTATAATTTATTTAAAGTTCTTAAAACGCATTGAAATGCTAAATGCACCTGTCTATATTTCTGAGATGAGATATTATGTACATTATTTTCAAAGACACATGGCCCAGTGGATAAAGGCGTTGGTTAGATCCAGTGACAGGATCCAAAGAGTGTGAGTTCAATACCCGGTTAAGGCAGTGGAGAACTTTCAGAGGGAAATTAACAGTGAGCGAAATAAAGGGTTCAGTTCGACATTCCAACCACCTGAAGAAGGCCAGAGCGTACAACGGCCGAAACGTTGTAATAAACATGGCGACAAAGATGAAGACAATGGTCCGAATAATGTAAATAATGCTAAATGCACGTTTGCAAGTCCACAAAAGTTTGATCGCAAATTGCCCTGCATTTATCGATAGGATAAATGTGGTTCTCCTTCCTGACAACGAAAGGCCACCTGCAGCAAGAATAACACCGGGAAAAAGGAAAATTGAAACAGTTTGGTCCGTTCTGCCCTTTGCTCTTACACCCTTATGCAAATTAATTGAAACAAAAAGAAATATTCTGTTATTATTTTTTCGTATTTTTCCAATGAAACATGACACAGTTCATATGCTAGTACTTCTCATGTCTATTCTACAGAGTCCTTCCGTGCAGTTTGACCTCAGATTCTCGATTGGAGTTTAAGAGTTTCTGGGCCAGTCTAGTACTTTGACTTGCACATTAGTAAGGTTTGCCAGTTGCCAGTGTGTTCGTGCAGCGTTACAAATTTCCGTACGCTTACTTGAGGTAACATTCGTCGCAGACAATAGCATTAGGACAACTAATCGACAGTCGGGACAATAGTGTCTGGGCGTGATAAAAATCTGACGCAATCACGGATGACGCATTAATTTTCAAGGCCAAACAAATTTTATCACAAACCCTGAAAATAGATTCATATTACTTCAAACCACTGGAAACCGTATATATGAAATCGAAAAAGATTATTTTGGCTCATTTATCTTGTCTTTGCTGCATCTATCAGAGCATTTCAGTCTTTGGCTTCTTCATATATCTGTTGCATTCAGTGACCTTCCACAAATGTCCAACAAAACCTTTGTAACCGTCAATTCTTCTCTATGATGAGCTGGCTTTCCTCTATGCTAGTGGACATGATATACTGATCCAGGATCATTAAAATTCGTTCAGAACAATTTCCTCATCCCTATTGTTTATATCCCCGAAAATTCTCCTGTTGTGTCGCCCGAATTCCCTCAGTTGTTTACCACATTCAGCAATCTTCTGGAAATTTCGAACAGGACCGTCTATTTGATCGATTTGATTGTTTGTGTCTATTTTGTGTCAGTTGCTGTCTATTATTTTCATTTTATTCTGGAAATTTTATTGCTTTTCTTGTTTTCTGTATACATGATCTTCCATGCTTGATTTCAAAGTTACCTCACAAATTAAAGCTATACAATGTTGTATTATGTTTATGTTTTTCACTTCACTCTCTAGGAATAGTATAATGCTTGCTTACTCCCCATACATGATGAAGGCAGATAAAAAAATATTGTTGAAGAAAGAAATGAAGATTTGGCGCAAAGAAGGAAACTTTGGTCTCATTCAATCTTATGCAGCTATGATATTTTCAAGTTTACCCACAGATTAAAACTATAAGATGTTGTTGTATATATATTTTTGACTAAATTTCATAGGATTATTATATTAACCTTTTTTACACTCCATACAGGATTAGCTATACCAGATTTTATAGTTTCCACGCAGATTAAAGCTATAGAATATTGTTCTATGTCTTATTATTTACTGACTTCTTTCTATAGGATTAGTGCGTTATTTTTGCATCTCTTCATACATGTTCCTCTGGAGGAGATTTCAATATTTCCACACAGATTACAGATATATGAGGTGTTTTTGTCTCTGTTTATAATTTCGTTCAATAGTGGTCCCTTTTTATCTGCACGCCCACTTTTATTAAAATGAAAAAAAGTCCATCCTTCAAATCTATAAATCAACCATTCATCCTCGCATGGAATACTGCTGCCATATATGGTCTGGTGTCCCCGCTGTTCGTCTTAAGGTCCTTGAGAAAATCCAGAGACGGATATGCAATGTGATAGGCCCTGATCTGGCACCTCGTCTACAGTCGCTCACTCGCAGACGTGCCGTCGGTTCCCTCCGTTTTTTCTAAAAAATACTTTCACGGCAACTGCTCCGTCGAGCTACTTTCGCTAGTTCCCAGAGTATGAATTTAAACGTGCTACTAGGCTGGCATCTCGGTCCCACCCTTTCACTGACGAAACTGTTAAATGTTGCCGTCTCTTCTACTCCAATAGCTTCATGTCTCGCAATTCCTGTCTGTGGAACTCCCTTCTTCTTACTTGCTTCCCTGATAGCTATAATCTCCAAATATTCAAATGTAATGTCAATCGACATCTCCAGATGCCCTGATCTATTCCCCGTCCTTCTCTTCATCCTTTCCTCTATCACGCCACTATACTATTGCTCCCACTCTTTGTAACCCCCTGTGTGCTAGTTTGGGGTGAAATGTAAAGTGGGCTACGATAAGCTTTTAGCCACCCTTGATTACAGCAATTTTGGCTTGTTTAATAACGTTTTTTTTTTTTTTTTCCAGACAATACCTTGTTAGTATCAAGCTACTCTCATCTATGAACAATAGTTGGCTTATATCTTGCAATGAAAGTTCGTGGAAGTAAGGAAATTACTGAATTTCAGCAAGGGCAAATAATAGGATGCCATTAGTGTGGCGAGTCAAATAGAGTTTTTCCAGGTTAATCTTCAAACGGTTAATAATATTGTCAAACAATTTAATAAAGAAGGCTGGGAACAACGTTCAGGATGACCAAGCATCGTGTCTGAACGAACGAAAAAGTTACTGAAAAGGTAAGTCATCAGAAACCGTCTTCAGTGTCAAAGATATCGTCAACTGCATTGAAATGTCGCCATATGCGGTGAGAAAGACTGAAAGAGCTAGGCTATCAAAGAAGAGTTGCAAGAAAGAAGCCCTTAATTTCAGAGGTTAACAAGAACATGGGTATGGACTGGGCAAGAGAATTCGAGAGCAAAGTTATGAATTTTGGCAGTCGGTAATTTGGTCAGATGAAATAAATTCTGCCAATATACGAATTCGAGATAGGTTTATGCTTGGAGAAATCAGAACGAGACTTGGAACACTGAATGTCTGCAGGCGACCGTGAAACATGGAGGGATTGGAGTAATGGTGTGAGGCGCTGTCTGTTTTGGAGGGAAATCTGAGCTGATTTGTGTTGACGAGCGGTTGAATGGTCCAAAATACTGTCAAATATCAGAGAAAGGACGACTCCCGCTATTTGAAACCAATCAGATTGACAAGAATATCTACCTTTTTCACGAAGATGTAGCGCCATGTCATACGAACAAAGTAGCAAAAGCCTGGAAAGAATCGCAAGGAATCAAGTCACTGCCATGGGTAGCCCAAAATCCTGACATGGATCCAATAGAGCACGTTTGGGAGCACTTTGACCGAAGACTCCGAGAGCGTGCAACCAAAATCACGTCAGTGGCAACCCTTAAAAAATATTGATAAAGGAGCAGCAAAATATGGATCAGACAATTGTTGATAATTTGATCAAATCCATGAAAAATCGAAGACAAGCACTGAAACTCGCAAATGGAGGACCTACTCCATACTCGTTCCAAATACTGTTTATTTATGTTGAATAGGGATTACATAATTAAATTTTTAAATTGGGTGTAGTTTATTTCTCCTTGCTAAAACTTTCTTTGGGCACTGTACAATCTATATCTACATAATTCAGCAGCGTGAAATGCTTGAAACATGGATTAGTATACAATCGATATATATATATATATATATATATATACTATAGCGATTGTATACTAATCCAGATTTCAAGCATTAAATAACGCCCAACGAAAATATGCTCCTTTTAGTAAAAAAAAAAAAAAAAAGATAATGTCTCTGATAGATAGCTTTTGTCTTGTAATGCTGAAAGTTGATATTTTTCATAAATAAAGCCTTGTAATTAAAGAGGCAAGCTTTTTAATAGTTATGCTTACATTTTTAAACTATATTTTAAACTATATTTATTTCTTGTTTGATAGAATTTTGTGAGAGAATTGGTCAGAAGCGCACAATAAAAAAAAACAAACTATACACAAGTCCCACAGGTTCAATAAGCAAATCAATTCCCCAATTATTAGGTTGGTGCAAAAATAATGACGTAATGATGTCGTTTTTTGACGTTAAAAAATACGTGAAAAAACGACATTAATACGTCATTATTTTTGCACCAACCTAATACCTCCGTTCCTCAATCCAAGTACGCAACTCCTCCTCAGAAAGAAGCCTTCCCTTTTAAATGATCGTACCTTGGTTTTATGCACGTGACCCAGCCATCGCTCAGCCAAAGAGCGCCCGAAACCATCCAATAAAAATGGCTACAAGAGGCACAAATACTTCCACCCACAGATTCACCTTTACCGTCTACTCACTCTATTGCAAAACATACACGCGACTCTGGCCCTTTTGGCTCTCCCAGGTAAGTCTCTGTGAAGAAGACATACAGAATTATTCTTGCACTCACCTTTGTGAATTACAGTTATTTTTTTTTTTTTAACTAGACTCACATTTATGAAGTTCTACTTTAAAAGTAAAAATATTGATAATGGAACATTTTCTTCAAAACAATTCGCTTTTTGAAAACATTCAAAACGTGTTTCTGTGACATGTAATTCACTCAACGAGACTCAGTTCTTTCTTTTGTATATAAAAAAAAATTATTTTTAGATCTTCAGACTTTGTTTCTATTAGAAATTTCTCCGTCTATATTTCTGTGATGAGGTATTATGTACACTATTTACATTGCTTGGACTATCATCCTCATCTTTGTTGCAATATTTAACACAACGTTTCGGCCGTTGTATGTTCCGGCCTTCATCAGGTGGTTGGAATGTCGAACTGTACTCTTTATTTCGCTCGCTGGGGTAGACTGTTCTAGTTTCACGTGCCATGTTTAATGGATATCAGTTATCTCCTGTTAATTCACTGTTAAACTTGGAGAGGGGAATTAACAGGATAACTGGTAACTGACAATTTTTCATCTTCTGGTCCATGTAATTTTGAATCGGTCACTAACTGGGAAGTAGAAGACTGTGTGAGAATTGGTCAGAAGCGCACACAAATAAAAAAAAAAAAAAAAAAAAAAAACTACGTACAAGTCTAATAGGTCCAATAGTCAAATTAATTCCATTCGCCCTTGCATGGAGTATTGCTGCCATATATATAGTCTGGAGCCCCTTATGTTTGTCTCAAGGTCATTGATAAAATCCAAAGATATATATGCAATGTAATTGGCCCTGATCTGGCATCTCGTCTGCAGTCGCTCTCTCACAGACATGCTGTCGCCTCCCTCTGTCTTTTTTACAAATACTGTCATGGTAACTGCTCGGATGAGCTGCTTTCGCTGGTTCCCAGACTTCATGAATTTAAGAGTTCAACTAGGCTGGCATCTCGCTCTCTCCCTTTCACTGTCGAAAATGTTAAATGTAGCCGTCTCTTCTACTCCAATAGCTTCATGTCTCGCACTTCTTCCCTGTGGAACTCCTTCTCCATTTCTTGTTTCCCAGATGGCTATAATCTCCAACTATTCAAATGTAATGTCAATCGACGTCTCCAGATGCCTTGATCTATCCCCTAACCTTCTCTTCATCCTTTCCTCTATCACTCCTATTTGCTCTAGATCCAACTCTCTGTAACCCCTTGCGTGCTAGAGGTTTCCCGCCTTATTTGGAGTTGAATACTTAAAAATATCAGCAATTATCTCCGTTCCTCAATCTCACACAACTTCTCCTCAGAAACAAGACTCCATTTTAAATAAGCGTACCTTGGTTTTAGCCATCGCCAAGGAGCGCCCGGAACCAGCCAATAAAAATGGCTACAAGGGACACCACCACTCCCGTCCACACGAACTGCTGCCGATTCACCTTCAGTCCGAAGTTCGCCAATTTGCCATCTACTCACTCTATTGCAAATCATACACGCGAATCTGGTCCTTTTGTAAAAATATTGATAATGGAATATTTTCTTCAAAACATTCGCTTTTTAAAAACATTCAAAACGTGTTTCCGAGTCATGTAATTCACTCAACCAGACTCAGTTCTTTCTTTTTGTTATATTCCATGCTAAGGGAATAAATACTTAACACTAGGTGGATAATAGAAGAAAGGTTTATTGTACACAACCAGTACAATATGAAATACGGTACAGTTATACACACAGGTCAATCTAGTACAAAATACTAATTTGAAGGTCAGACGTGCTTGCGTCATCTATCTCTCACTCTTCTCTCGTCTACCCCGTCTCTCGTAGGCATTCGACACTATAGGTACTTACTACCTATAGTGTAATCATCCATGAGGGTGACTTGTTATTCCATTACATCACTTTTGTATATATAAAAAAAATATATTTTTAGGGCTTCAGACTATGTTTCTATTAGAATTTTCTCATCATCTGGTCCATGTATCTTTGAATCTGCCACAAAGTGGGAAGTAGAAGACTGTGTGAGAATTGGTCAGAAGCGCACACAAATAAAAATAAAAATCTACGTACAAATCCAATAGATCCAATAAGCAAATCAATTCAACAATTATCTCCGTTCCTCAATCCCACGCAACTCCTCCTCAGAAACAAGACTCCTTTTGAATGAGCGTACCATGCTTTTATGCACCTGACCCAGCCATCGCTCAGCCTCAGCCAATGAGCACCCGGAACGAGTCAATAAAAATGGCTACAAGCGACACCACCACTTCCCTCCACACGTACTGCTGCCCGATTCACCTTCAGTCCGAAGCTCGCCAATTCGCCGTCTACTCACTCCATTGCAAAACATACACGCGACTCTGGCCCGTCTAACCCGTCTCCGCTACAAATTCTAAGCGGATTAAATTAAAATTGCTGCAGTTTGTCAATATGTGTCATGTCTTTTGGCTGTTGGCATGTCACACATACTGAAGGCCGCCCTGTCGGCTGGGGTTTCATAAAACGCCGACTGCACCTCTGTAGAGGTGTAAGATCCCCACACATCTCATATGAGGTGTCCTGGGCAAGACGATAAAGTGCCATCCAACAATAAGGCCTCTGATCAGGAGGATTTGAGGAACGTGGAACCACCTCTTAATTGCTGGTGTTCCCAGGTCTACTCTGATCCGTGGTGGTAGCACCTGTTAGGGTACCAGCTATAGGCAAATAGGTAACCCCCAAACTGGGGTCAAAACACTATGATTGTGCCATAAATGCATTTTTGTCTAAAATTATTACCGGCAGTGAATTTTTGAAGAAACAATTATTACCAACAATACATTTTTGAAAAAAAAATTATCAGCAATACATTTTTGAAGAAAAAAATATTTTCCCCTATACATTTTTAAAGAAAAAATATTACTAGCAATGCATTTTTGAAAAAATAATTATTACCAACAACACATTTTTTAAGAAAAAAATATTACCAGCAATACATTTTTTAAGAAAAAAATATTGCCAGCAATACATTTTCAACGAAAAAATATTATTAGCAATAAAAATCTTATTAGCATTAAATAACCCATTGAAGTTGATATGCCGTAAAACAAAACAAATCATACCAAACAATACCGTAGGATCTCCTTTTTTTAGAATGGGTTATGGCAGTATGTCCAATATGAAGCCTGAACCTAATCACTGGGTGCCCCATACCTTCTGCCTTGTGCCATATCTAAGCTACACTTGGAAAATCACTATGAAGCCTGGACTTAATCACTTCTCTCCTAGTGTTGTGTTTCTGATGCCATTTATCCTATAATAGGTTTAATTTTTAAGAGTTTATTGTTTTGGCAAGAGTTCCAAAGGTTCTGCCACTCACCAGTCTCAAACTTTGAGAATTAATATTTTTTAATACTAAATTCATTCAATACAAGCATCGATGACCCCTGAAGCTAGAGGGTTATGGCGAAAATGATCATTATGAATGAAGTCTGCGATATGAATAAAAGAGAAAATGGTTGGAATTGAATATCATGTGGATAGATAAAGATTAGAAATTGACTTTAAGCGGATACAATCGCAGTGTTCAGAGAATCTTCCACACGGGAGTTTACTTCACAAAGTAGAAAAAGCTATTTGAGTAGTTCTCTTTGCATTTGGAATACGAGGGAAATGAGGATGATTTGATTCCGTGGAAGCAGTAAGGCGTGTTCGAGATGTAAAGGTCTGAACTGGTGGTCCTTAAGAATGGGGTCATGGTAATAGCGCTAGCGTGGCAGTAGACTGGCAGAATCACATCACAAATCTTAAGGTTCTAGATCGTGCGTAAACTACCACCATTGAAGTCATGATCCTGAAAACCCAAATCACAATTGATTGGACATGTCATCCGGATAGACAATGATAGAATTCCCAAGACAACTTTTCTATGGCGAGCTCTCTAAGAGAGAGAGAGAGAGAGAGAGAGAGAAAAAAAAAAGAGAAAGCATGGTTGATTATTGAAACATTTCAAAGACTGTATCAAGGCCAACATCATCCACACTAGAATAGCCCCCTTGCGCACGGGATCGAACTGGATGGCGTCCTCCGACGCGCGAAGCAACAGGGACATCTGAGGCAAACCAACTTAAAAGCATAAACGAAGGGCGTGCAAAAAGGAAGACAGTAGTAGAAGAGCCCAAACCGCCTGATCAGTTTCTCTGTCCGCATTGAGGACGTCTTTGTCGGTCCCGTATTGGACGCGAGAGTCACCTTCAAGTACACCGCTGCACGTAGATATCAACGTCGAACCCAAGAAACCATCACTATAGGGTTGCAACGTTGTACCCGTGGTAAATTATATTAGTTTAGTTTATTTTGTCTTCAAGCATATCAACACCTCAATATGTTATTTAATGCCGACGAGATTTGTAAGATAGTTTTATACAAAGAGAATATGTATTCTTTATAACAAATCAGTTTGCATATCAGATTTCATTGATATATTTTTGTAAAGAAGGTTTTTGTCGAGGGTCAAATGTACTGCTGGCAATATTTTTTTTCAAAAAATTTATTGCTAGTATTTTTACTATAAAAGTGTATTTTTATACTTTCATAGTGCATTGGCCTCAGTTTGATTGTTAGCTGGAAATCTAACAAGTGTTAACACGCCGGCTCAGTGTGTACATGGTGTTCTGTTTTGCAAATCTCTCTGCGTACAGATCTCCGTGTCCTGGGTTTGCTAGGCAGAGCCACCTTATTTTCGCCAATTGTTCTCTATTTATACTTGTCTATCTAATTTGCATACGATATTACACGTGGGAACAACACTAATTAAAAGATGGTTCCTCGCTCCTCAAAACATCCCGGTCAGAGGCCTTGCTGCCGGATATAGTTTAACGTTATAACCTGAACGATCTAAGGTAAAGCTTCCCCACTAGACTAATTTTGAAGTCTATCAAGGTTGCAAAATGAAGACTGAATAACTTCAGCCCAGGTAGAAATAATACATTTGATCGTTTAGGCACGAAACAAACCTTAAACATGAGAATTAGGTAAATCTGACAAGGTATTAGTTAAAGTTACTTGATGATAATCAAAAGTGTACCATCAGCTAAACCACTTGTGACAAATTCATTTGATGATTTTGTTTCCGACTTTATGGCTACTGTGCTTACATATTTTGAACCGTAGACCTTTGATTAATATTAGGTTGGTGCAAAAAAAAATGACGTAATAATGTCGTTTTTTGACGTATTTTTAACGTCAAAAAACGACATTATTACGTCATTATTTTTTCACCAACCTAATATTAGGTTGGTGCAAAAATAATTTCGTTTTCTAACATATGTTACTATGTGAGAAAACGAAATTATTTTTGCACCAACCTAATATAAGCACAAAATCCTGAGGCTATCACTCAGCATTAGACGATACACAAATACGTTTGTTTGCGGGGTGGGGCTGTAAGAAACTTTTGCACGTCTTGACTGTATTTGCAAATAATCTGAAAGATCCAAACAGTTGAACTAAAAAACAAAACAAAATGGCTTAAGTTGTTGCTTTGGTGAAACATTAAACATTTTTTAACACTTTTGCTTTTCTTTTTTCTTTTTTTTTTTTTTATGTTTTCTATCTTTCACGCGTCGATCAGGTTAACGAAATAGGGACTTATATCATGGCCTCTCCCAAGTTTTTTCCCCCCAAACAAAATATTTTTGACATGCCAGTCCTTATGCATAGGATGAAAAAAAAAAATAGTGAATACGCTTCAACAACAAAGGGACAATAAAAAAATTGAAACTAAAAAAAAAAAAAAAAAAATCACCGCGAGAAAAAAAAAAAAATCCTAGAAATAAAAGAAAAAAAAAATGTTTTGCCGACACTCTCGTCTTGTCAAGTAACCTTTGCTTAAATACGTAACCTTGTTTGAGGTCAGTACAAAATGCGGCTATAATCAGAATAATAATAATAATAATCAAGAAGTTCAAAAAGAAAGGGAAGTGTACCAACAAGAAGAATGCAGGCAAAAATAAGAAAGAAAATGAAGGAAGATCATAATAGTTATTAAGAGTATGATAAAGAAGAACATTAAATCCTTTATGAAAGAAAGAAAGAAAGAAAGAATGGGGAATAAGAAAGAAAGAAAGAAAGAAAGAAAGAAAGAAAGAAAGAAAGAAAGAAAGAAAGAAAGAAAAAAGAAAGAAAGAATGGGGAATTAGAAAGAAAGAAAGAAAAAAAAGAAAGAAAAAAAGAAAGAAAGAAAGAAAGAAAGTGGAATAACGAATTATAAGAAGTTGAAGGAAGATGCAATAATATAGAAGAAGAAGAAGAAGAAGAAGAAGAAGAAGAAGAAGGAGAAGGAGCAGGAGGCAACCGATTTCTCAGAAGGTTTTAGCGTTTTTTTCTTATGTCCACAACAATGATCTAAACATGGCAGATTATTCAGAAACAGATATTTTATATATTTAATCTCTTGTTTATTTTCTGTTGCCGTGGTTGTTGTTGTAATCGCTTTTCGTACGTTTTTCATAAAGCCATGATCTTACGTTACACATCACAAAGAGTTTTTTAAGCACCTCCCACCGCTCCCCGTTTCCCCCGTAACACTCTCTACCACAGCGTCTCTTCCGAGACAACATCCCCATCTCTCTCTCTCTCTCTCTCTCTCTCTCTTTCCTTCATATCCTGCTGCCGACAACATCAAAATTCCTCTTCTGATCAATAATAGACAAAAGGCTAATATCAACTTTCAAAATCTCTACCCTCCCAACCAGACACACCTTCAGTATTCGTTTGTTTTACTGTTCGTTCCTCCTCTCTTCGTTCTCCCTACATAATTCCTCTTCTTTTCGTTTCCACCTCTCTTCATTCCTCCTCTATTCGTTCTTCCTCTTCTTTTCTCCTCTCTTATTTACTCTTCCCTTCATTCTTCCTCTCTTCATTCCTCCTCTCTTCGTTCTTACTCTCTTCGTCCCCCTCTCTTCGTACATATTTCGTTCGTCCTCCTTTGTTTTTTTGTTTCTTTCTTTTCTCCTGTCTTCGCTCGTTCTCTCTTCTTTCCTCCTCTCTTCGTCCCTCTTGTCTTCTCTTCGTCCTCCTCTTCTTTCGTCCTCTCTTCGTCCTCCTCTTTTCTTTCCTCCTCTTCCTTTGTTCATTCTCTCTTTTTTCTTCCTCTCGTTGTTCTTACTTTATTCGTTCTTCCTCTCTTCGTTCTTCCTTTATCCGTACCTCCATTCTTCGTTCCTCTTCCCTTAGTTCCTCCTCTCTTCGATCCTCTTCTCTTCTTTTCCTCCTCTCTTCTTAACCCCTCCCTTCATTCTTCCTCTCTTTGTCCCTCCTCTCTTTGTACCTCTACTCTTCGTTCCACTTCCCTTCGTTCCTCTTCTCTTCTTTTCCTCCTCTCTTCTTGACCCCTCCCTTCATTCTTCCTCTCTTCATTCCTCCTCTCTTCGTTCCTGCTCTCTTCGTTCAACATTTTTCTCTCTTCGATTTTACTCTCTCTTTTCTCCCTCTCTTGTCCATCTTTCGGTCGTCTTTCCTTTATCTTTTCGTTCCTCTTCTTTTCTCTTCTCTTCTCTTGTTCTAACTTCTTCCTCTTCGTTCCTCCTTTCTTTGTTCCCTCTTCTTTTCGTTCGCCCTCTCTTCGTTCCTCCTCTCTTCGTTTGTCCTCTCTTCACTCCTCCTTTTTGCTTTCTTCCTCTCTTCATTCCTTCGTTCATCCTCTCTTTGTTCTTCCACTCTTCTTTCCTCCTCTCTTCATTCAAAACAAAATTGGTAAGTGAATCTGGAAATTTTCTTTTCAATTTCTCGTTTTCTTTTCTTGCTTTTCCATGTCTTCTTTCACTTTCTATGAACTTCTTTGAAAAATCTATACATTCATACTTTTTTCTATTTACTCACCATCTTTCTTTCTTTCTTTCTTTCTTTCTTTCTTTCTTTCTTTCTATACTTTGTTCCCCTTCTCAAACTTTATCACCTACATGATTTTCTTTCATAATTTACCCAAATCAGTGTCCTCTTGCTGATTAAACTTTCTCTATTTCTCTAGCAATTTTCAATCATTTATCCAAAATATTTCCACCAACCACTCATTCTTTCTCATTGTCATTCCCTTGCAACATTTTCTTCTTTACCCAAATACATTTCATTAAAGCTATAAAAACGGACATCTTAGAATACGAAAAAAAATCATCATATCATTTCTTTAATTTGCCAGTTCGAAGGCCAGAATGATGCTGATTATACATGTCGAACGGGTCAAAGTTTGAAAGCACGGATCAGTCAACGCGTACGAGACAATATTCAAAAGGGCAATGTAGGCAATTTGCATGGGTTCATGAATACAACCGGTTCAAAGATTGCGGAACATTTGCTTCAAAACTAGTAAATACAAAAATAGAATAAATTGATATTAAATAAAAGTTCAGCATTTTTTTCTGCTTTCTTAAAGCTAATATTGGATACTTACTTTCGTTCTTTCTTTCTTTGCTTATATTTTCTTTCTTTCTTTCTTTCTTTGCTTGCATTTTTCTTTCTTTCTTTCTTTCTTTCTTTGCTTGTATTTTTCTTTCTTTCTTTCTTTGCTTGTATTATTCTTTCTTTCTTTGCTTGTATTTTTCTTTCTTTCTTTCTTTGCTTGTATTTTCTTTCTTTCTTTGCTTGTATTTTACTTTCTTTCTTTGCTTGTATTTTCTTTCTTTCTTTGCTTGTATTTTTCTTTCTTTCTTTCTTTGCTTGTACTTTGTTTCTTTCTTTCTTTGCTTGTATTTTTCTTTCTTTCTTTCTTTGCTTGTATTTTCTTTCTTTCTTTGCTTGTATTTTTCTTTCTTTCTTTGCTTGTATTTTTCTTTCTTTCTTTGCTTGTATTTTTCTTTCTTTCTTTCTTTGCTTGTATTTTCTTTCTTTCTTTGCTTGTATTTTTCTTTCTTTCTTTCTTTGCTTGTATTTTTCTTTCTTTCTTTGCTTGTATTTTTCTTTCTTTCTTTCTTTGCTTGTACTTTGTTTCTTTCTTTCTTTGCTTGTATTTTTCTTTCTTTCTTTCTTTGCTTGTATTTTCTTTCTTTCTTTGCTTGTATTTTTCTTTCTTTCTTTGCTTGTATTTTTCTTTCTTTCTTTGCTTGTATTTTTCTTTCTTTCTTTCTTTGCTTGTACTTTGTTTCTTTCTTTCTTTGCTTGTATTTTTCTTTCTTTCTTTCTTTGCTTGTATTTTCTTTCTTTCTTTGCTTGTATTTTTCTTTCTTTCTTTGCTTGTATTTTTCTTTCTTTCTTTGCTTGTATTTTTCTTTCTTTCTTTCTTTGCTTGTACTTTGTTTCTTTCTTTCTTTGCTTGTATTTTTCTTTCTTTCTTTCTTTGCTTGTATTTTCCTTTCTTTCTTTGCTTGTATTTTTCTTTCTTTCTTTGCTTGTATTTTTCTTTCTTTCTTTCTTTGCTTGTATTTTTCTTTCTTTCTTTCTTTGCTTGTATTTTTCTTTCTTTCTTTGTATTTTCTTTCTTTCTTTGCTTGTATTTTTCTTTCTTTCTTTGCTTGTATTTTTCTTTCTTTCTTTGCTTGTATTTTTCTTTCTTTCTTTCTTTGCTTGTACTTTGTTTCTTTCTTTCTTTGCTTGTATTTTTCTTTCTTTCTTTCTTTGCTTGTATTTTCTTTCTTTCTTTGCTTGTATTTTTCTTTCTTTCTTTGCTTGTATTTTTCTTTCTTTCTTTGCTTGTATTTTTCTTTCTTTCTTTCTTTGCTTGTACTTTGTTTCTTTCTTTCTTTGCTTGTATTTTTCTTTCTTTCTTTCTTTGCTTGTATTTTCCTTTCTTTCTTTGCTTGTATTTTTCTTTCTTTCTTTGCTTGTATTTTTCTTTCTTTCTTTCTTTGCTTGTATTTTTCTTTCTTTCTTTCTTTGCTTGTATTTTTCTTTCTTTCTTTGTATTTTCTTTCTTTCTTTGCTTGTATTTTTCTTTCTTTCTTTGCTTGTATTTTTCTTTCTTTCTTTTTTTGCTTGTACTTTCTTTCTTTCTTTCTTTGCTTGTATTTTCCTTTCTTTCTTTGCTTGTATTTTTCTTTCTTTCTTTGCTTGTATTTTTCTTTCTTTCTTTCTTTGCTTGTATTTTTCTTTCTTTATTTCTTTCTTTTTTTTTTGTTTATCTTTTTTCTTTTCCTGTTTATGTTATTCTCTAAATTCTTCTGATTTGATTTTTCTGTAAAAAATGTATTCCGAACTTTTTTACTGGAAATATTAGGTTGGTGCAAAAATAATGACGTAATAATGTGGTTTTTTTGCCGTTAAAAAATAGGTCAAAAAACGACATTATTACGTCATTATTTTTGCACCAACCTAATAGTAACAAGGACAAGAAGGATCATCAGTAAGCTGGAATTAAGGTAAATGTTACAGAAAGAAGTGAGGTATTTTAAGCATAATTTGGTATCATTTAGTATTATTGGAAGAAGTGGGGTATTTTAAACATCATTTAATGTCATTTAGTGTTACCAGGAGAGTTGGGATATCTTAAGCATCTTTTCTTGCTATTTAGTGTTACTGTGAGAAGTAGGCTATTTTAAGCATCTTTTGTACCATTTACTTTTACTAAGAGTAGTGGGGTATTTTAAACATCATTTAGCGTCATTTAGCAGTACCGAGAGAAGTGCTGGTATTTTAAGCTTCATTTAGTCCCTATTAGTCTAACTAAAACTGGTGAGGTACTTTAAGCATCATTTGGTACCATTTAATGTTACCGAGAGAAGTGAGATATTTTAACCATCATTTCGTGCCGGTAAGTGTTACCGAGAGAAGCGGGGTATTTTAACCATCATTTCGTGCCGGTAAGTGAAGCGGGGTATTTTCAGCAGCATTTGGTGACATTTAGTGTTACCGAGTGTAGTTAGATATTTTAAACATAATTTGGTGCTAGTAAGTGTTAGCGAGAGAAGTGAGGTATTTTAAGTACCTTTTGATGTCCATAAGTTTTATTGAGAGAAGTGGGGTATTTTAAGCATCATTTGATGCCGGTGTTACGGAGAGAGATGGGAGATTTTGTGCATCATTTAGTGTCAGCGTTTTGAGATAAAATCCATTGGAAAATTATTTGATAATGCATTGTAAAGAAGAAAGCGATTGTTTGCGGCCAGGAATTTATTCAAGCATCACTGACATTATACGAACATTATGCTTTCTATAGCTTGAAGCAAAGTTATTAATGTTAGGAAAATTGAATATTTCCTTCATGTATTTGATATTGTACTTACAACGTTTAGGTCGACTCGTTTTTTGGGGTTTCCCGTCCCATATAGAAAGACGTGGCTTCTTTATACAGCTCAGGGTGAAATAAAATAAAAAAAATATAAAATAATAAAAATAAAATAAAGGGCAATAAATAAAATGGTAATAAACAAAAATTTTAAAATGCTTCTAAGGTAACCAAAGTTGTTTTATTTAATACTGCAACTATTTTTAAACAGGTATGGGTAGGTAGTGTTATTGTTATACTTCCTGAGTTCAAATCCCGGCTAGTCTGTTGCATTCACTTTCATACATATGAAAAGATTGAATCTCTTTTTTCTCCGAAGTTATGGGTAAAAAAAAAAAAAACAAAAAAAAAACAGTGATTTATCTATTTAATCTTGATTGGTAGCTAGTCTAGGAGAAGAACTAAAAACTGAGAAATAGACAACGAGAGGACACTTAAGTATCCTTTTCCAAGATATTATGACAATTCAAACGTATTAAAAGAAAGAGGGGAGCGTCATGAACGCTTGTCCTGAGTGGATATGGTATTAAATTTACTGGATTAAAATGCATAGTTGTAGTATAAACCACAGGTGGGCTCTGTGGGTGTTGAATAAGCACAATTGCACCTGAGCAAGCGTCTGCAAGCAAGGATTGGCTAGCCGTCCTAGTTAAAATAATAAAATTAAAAACTGAATTTTAATAATCATACCAGATAAAACTATATATACGTAACGAAAATCAGACCACTTTAATCGTCCATTAGTTATAATTCATTTCACCAGCCAATCCCTGCTTGCTCAGGCGCATTTGTGTTTATTCAACACCCACAGAACCTATCTGCGGTTTATACTTTCTAGAGGTGTCGCACGCAGCGATTGACCTCTCCAGTCCGATAGTAGCAGGAAGTCTCTTGACTGACAAATCGACCATAGTGAGATTCGAACCCGGCTCACATGGTCAGAATGCGAATGGTCTAACCACTCAACCACGTGTCCATGAAAAGACAAGCTATAGACATCTGTTAATAACATATATTAATATAGATATGTATATATATATATCACAGATAATATCCATTCAAGCCTAAAACCCAACCGCGTTTATAGAGGGAGGGTTGTAAAGATTTGATTTTTATGGTTCTCAATATTTTCAAGTGATAGTTTGAATCGGACAAACTCAAAATGAGAACCTCTTCTTGTGTTAGATTTAAAGCAAAATAACAGTTATATATATGTATATAAAAACTAGCAGGCTTCGCCCGTTCGCTATGGCTTACTAAGATATATTCACTACTTGCAATCTTTGAAACAAAAATTTTAAATGAATTTTCATTCATTAATTGGCTTGTTATAGTTAAGAAAAGATTTTCAAATAGATGACAACTTGTTGAAAGCTAAGTAAAATGCAAATTTCAAACACTTCTGCACTATATAAGACGATGTTTCTAAACAGAACTATTTTTGATATGAAAATTAAAATAATCCTTGAATAAAAGAACAATATTGAAGGACAGTAATGGCAGTTAATTAATGAAATAAACTTTTTTTTTTTAACTTAGTATGCAAATTAGTTAAACCTGAAGAGTGATATCACCTAGAAGTAGATAATATATAATACAGATATTGCGTCATACGCGTATAAACTATTATGAAGAAGAGTTGTCAGTTTTTAACCCCAGAATTCGTTGTTTAATTGTACCCCAATTTCGTATTCATTCATATAGATTCTTTGATATAGGTTTTACTTAATTAGCTATTATGTTTCTTTAACTCTTCAAATGTTGAATGTATAACTAATTCTAATTTCTATTTTCCCATCTTTACATTATATTAATTTTATCCTATAATTCCCCCCACCCTGTTCTGTCACTCATGAAATAAAAATAATTGTACGGAAAATAATGATCTACGTACATCAAATCATCTTTAAGTGGCAGCAGAAGAATTATCGTTGAACTTTCAAAAGCTAAGCTTAAACATTAATTCAATACTTAAATTTTAAGCTAGCTGCTATTTTGGATACAAAAGGAATATACGAGTTACTCTCCTTGAACCATGAAAGCAACGATAATGGCTAGTACAAAATATTAATATATATTTTTAACCTCGCATAATCTGGCAACCCTGAATTTGAGATCAACGAAAATCG
>OZ010606.1:57525221-57527721 GCA_963932145.1 Acanthosepion lycidas | reverse complement strand
CGGGGAGAAAAAGGAAATTTACCGAACCTTTGACAATCAACCCCAAGAAGAAAAGGTATTAACCCTTTTACCAAGTAAAAAGCTTGGAAGTGGTGCATTGTGGGAACCTAACCTACCTACAAATGGACTCTTCCACACTTATATAATGTGGATACCAGCTATGAGTAAGAGGGAAGTCACCAGGTGTGAGTCACCAAGAGTGTATCACCGAGTGAGTGAATAAGTAAACCAAGACACCAGTGTGAGAAAGTACTCTCTTGTCCACGTTTACCGTTGTGCTACTTTTTTCCGAGAATATATTCTTTAACCTTATATCCGAGTCCAACACCATAACAGTTTGTACAACTTGAAATTTGTACTTGTGGCACAGATAACGAGTAGCGATGCAAACGTATCTTGTGAAGGCGCCGCTTGTATCTTCAGTGTAAGCCTATTTCTTTAATCATTTTACTCCAAGCTTGGCAATAAAACCACTAACATCCAAGAGGTTGTTGAGTGTTGGAGAAAATGAGGAAAAAAAAACTATTAAAGAGAGAGGACAATAAAAGAACAAGAATTAAGATAGAAGATAACGATTGACATTTGATTTAAATTTTTGAAAATCAATGTTAACTGCTTGGCAAGAATCCTGAAGAAATTTCCACAAGCGAGAAGTGCGAGAGAAGAAACTGTTAGCATAGAACTTACGGTTACATCTACCTACTGCAACCGTAAAATGATGTGACCTTGCCGCCAATCAAATACTGCGCTGAAATTCATTACGTCTAGATACCATAGCGGAAAGCTCATCAGAGCAATTAACAGAAAATGTATTTAAAATAAAAGCACAGGGACGCTGCGATACGGCGGTGACTTAAATGTGTATAGAACAGAAATCAAATAAATAATAATAATAATAATAATAATAATAATAATAATAATAATAATAATAATGATAATAATAATCAAATAAAATAATAATAAAAACTGTCGACCGTATTATCTCAGGATTTCTGGAACTAGCAAAAAATGAATATACATTACAAATTAGCGACATATGTGCACTGGAAGATATGCAAGAAGCACAAAATCGAAAATATAAGCACCAACCACAAACAGTTACCCAAAATAACGATGAATCTATCCTCTAGAACATGCCAATCCAAACTGAGCGGGAAATAAACGCCAACGGAGCAGATATTATCATAAAATTCAGGAAGTGTATGCTTATAGACATAACAGTATCAATTTGAGAGAAACACCTCCATAAAAATTATCGAGAAATTGTCCAAATACAAGGACCTGGAGATCGATATTAACAGGATGTGAGGAATGAAGAGTGAGACCGTCGTACCAACAGTAATCGGAGTACTGGGTCTTGTAAGAAAAGGAATGGACAATTTTACTAACAGTGTCCCAGGTAACATCAACATACAAGTTAAGCGGAAAATCACCCTACTAGAAGCATTCCATATGAGAAAAGTGTTATCAATTAAATGACAATTCCCCTATAGGATCTAAGGGCGATAGTTTGGACCTGGCTACTACAAAATATAAAGCAAGAAACATAACACACAAACAATAATAATAACAACAACAACAATATTAATAAAAAAAAAAAAAAAAAAAAAAAAAAAATTCCGACAGACCCTGTCAGTTGAATTTAATTATTTAATTAGTCGTTTGCTATCTATTCACCTTTCAGTTTCAAATAGACGGGTTTTTACGATTGTTCTCTTTTTTGGGGGGGAGGGGGTGGGGTCAAATCAACGATTATTCCAACTAGTCCATTTATTAAACCTGCGTTTATCACCGGATATCAGAAAATCGATAGACCCCTGTGGTGTATACACAACCCAATATAAAAATGCGTATAGTGTAACTATTATGCAAAATATTGTGACACAGATTGAAAATAATATGACAGACAATGTCCGTCACAATAAAGATTAGATCAAAAGTTGAACTGAAGATATAATTATTCATTGAAATGAAAATTATAATAAATTTGTTGCATAAGCATATGTTGTAAATTGTAGATGAAACACGCCAATACAATACCAGAGAAAAGTTTTATTCATTAAAAATGGTCAAAATATATTTCCGTGAATAGAAATATATTACATCAGCTAATCCTCATAATTATAGGACTGAAAAAGCAATAAATCGATATATATATATATATATATATATATATATATATATATATATATATATATATATATATATATAATTTTTTCATATCGACAAAAACGATTTACTCACGATAAAGATGCAACTTCGTTTCGGTGCATTTAGTAGCACCTCGACTGGTGAGAATCAAAATGTCCTGAGTAAATTGCTTTTGTCGATATGAAAAAATTATAATAAATCGTTAACTATCGTCATTTAGCCCTCTTTTGAATTAATGCGGTGAACTTTAGAATTTATATATTATTTTCGTTCCCATTACATTCGGGATTATATATATATATATATATATATATATATATATATATATATATATATATATATATATATA
>OZ010606.1:57445221-57520221 GCA_963932145.1 Acanthosepion lycidas | reverse complement strand
CGTAGGAAACCAATCAATATGATTAATGAATTTTGGCCAAACCCTTTGAAGTCCGAATTAGTATATTTTAGTTCAAACGGTTCTTATATTGGCTATAAAATAATTGTTACTTAGATGAGGGATGGCTTATTTACAAGAAAGTCATTTTCCCACAGACACAACATCGCAAGTCTATCACTGTTATCGTTACTGTGCCGTATTTTCATGCCAAATGTTCAAACCATCTCCATGCCTTCATCTTCCTGATGTGTCGTTTCCCCTAATGACGTAGACAATCATGTCTCTCCACAATTTCCTGTCTTTTGTAGCACTTAATAATTTTTGTTTTACTTTTATTTCTCCTAAACTTTATTCCGCCATCTATTTACTCAAGCTCATTACGTCTGTTATGCAATCTTTTCCTCTGTCCCTCTTTCCTTCAATGTATCCCGAGGAATATCAGATTTTCCAAGCCCTCTTTCCTCATCTTCGCCACAGAAATTTCAACTGCCTCATCCTAATTATGTTTTCTTTTTGTTTCCATTTTCTCTAAAACCTAGTCGTTGCTCACATGTTCGGTTTATAGTGTCCTCAGCATCCTTCTGTAGGACGACATTTCTGTTGCTTCAAGTCTCTTCATCTTTGAGAAGGTTTTTCCAGCATGCACTGGCATATAGGAGGGCTGGAATTACGTAACAGTTTAGTTCTTTTTTCTTTGTTTATCACGCAGTTTCTCTGTCTCTTAATAATCCGTCTACTTATTGCAACCAATTCAAATCATTACCACTAAAACTCGCCATTCTATATACACAGGCGCAAACTCTCCTTGTACCCTTTGTATTTCAATCGTAAGAAGGAAGTTATATTCGGAAATGCTCCCTTGAACATCACAATCTTCACCTCTTCAAGACAAAGTCAATCTTCATATAACGCGTTTGACGTTTGAATAACATATGATAATTTTGCGGCAATACACGCTTAAGGGTTTTAGCCTGTTTTGATCAACATTTCTTTTCATGGTTAGCCGTAAGAAATTGTAAGTCTCTGACTACATTACACTTAAGTAAAATAATAACAATAATAATAGTTATTAAGAATTTATTACAGGGAATACCAAATTTTACGGAAACATTATTGACAATTATGTATTTAGTTACATAAATAAATAAAAATAATATGAATTTTGATGCTATATTTGATTTGTTGTTCGGTATTTTTCATTTTCTCCTTTTTATTGGCATCATTTTCGAATACTTTGGCTGTAATGCTAAGTTTCCTGTGTTGAACAAACTGAAGCTATTTTGTTTATACTTTTTTACCTGTCTTTTCCATTGTTGCTTTAAGATTGCTTTCTTTCAGTCATTTTGATGACAATAGCGAAATTCTGAAATGTACAATGATCTTATTCCATTTTAAAAATAAAGCATGTGAAATGGAATATATTAAATTAATATATGACCAGAAATAAAATGCTTTTGACAAAAACCTCGAGATGAATAGCAAGTAGATACAAACACACAAACAATATATATATATATATATATATATATATATATATATATATATATAATGTGTATTTAGGCAGCATTTTTTCATTCATACATGTTTCATTAAATAATATAGACAAGTGTTGTCTATTTATTTTATGTAAATTCTTTTCATAACCTCTGATTAGCTTGTCAGACGTTATGAAAAGAATTTACATAAAATAAATAGACAACACTTGTCTATATTATTTAATGAAACATGTATGAATATATATATACATATATACACACACAGTTTTTTTTAATGGATATACTTATTTGAGTAAATGCTGTTTTTTAATGGAACAGTATTAATTAAATTCACTGATCTGAATGTATGAGAAACTTCATAGAAAATATACATTCTTTAATAGGAATTGAACCTGTTTTCTATATGGAACCGTCATTAAGGCCAATGTGCTATGATCATTTAGCCACAATGAACTTTTGGCTAGCAAAGCTCAAATTACTGCTTTTAAACACGTACACCTTTTTTCTTAATCTATCATAACTGCTCTGAAATTGTAGCTTAATATAAACAATGACAAAATGAAATGAATTAAATCCAGCAAATATTTTAATATATTTTCTCTTTATTTATTTCATAAAATGTGTTTAAAAGCAGTAATTTTAAATTAATATATATGACCAGAAATAAAATGCTTTTGACAAAAAAATCTCAATGATTTCACTATAATTATGTAACAATAATATAATGATATTCCACAGACAAATCTACGGTTTATGATACCTCATCTCATTGCATAGTTACAAACTATAAATTTAAATTAAGCTTGAAATATTGTGTAATCAGCTTTAATTTTTGGTAAAATACTTGGATATGATATAAGGAATAATTTGCAGTGAAAAAAGCAATTTTCGACTTTTTGTTGAATACGCCCCTCCTCCACTGAACGCGTCAAATATCCTCGTAATTCTCACTTGATACTTCCTGGTTTTACGCCCATAGCACTCACTCTGAAACCCTCTACTTTGAGTGGCTCTTGTGTCTTATATTAGGAGAACATTAGTAAAAAAGCAGGGGACAGTTTGCTGTATTTCACTATATGGATTGTATGATCGGTAAAAGTGTGTTTGTGAGTATGTGTGCAACGATGTTGGACAGGCAAACGTTGAATTTGATCATTATATATATATATATTATGGCTGATGCTAACCTCCAGGTGAGTGACTCATTGCGCCTTCTCGAGCCAGCATTTTCCGCTGACATGAAGTGGAAAGAATTATATCGAATCAATTGCTAGGTCTACTGCTAGGAAAGTTGTTTAACTGTCTCGTGCTAGACAATTTTTATCTCTAAAATCTATCGTACATATTTAGAAACTGATATAATGGAATATGCGTACACCTGTGTTCCCCCTCACTGGAATATGATTGGCTGGTGTCCGTCATAAATACCGACTGACGTGGAGGTGAGTCAAGAGAGCCTTAGTCTGAGAGCTAAGTCTATAACGACGCCCATTGGACTACGCCATTGATCTACACTTCTTACCTGCGACTACGACGCGTACCAGTCGATTACTGCTACCGTATTCTATTTGGTTATAGTAGCCATAACCACTTAGCTACTTTGTTCAAACATATTCCTTTTCATGGACATATCAGAAACCTAACATCGTTCCACGCCTTGAAAATTGCTACTACATATGGTCTGGTGCTCCTGCTATGCATTTAGAGATTCTTGATAAAACCCAATGAAGGATGTGCAATGTTATGTGTCCTGACCTGACATCTCGGTTTTAGTCAACGTAGCTTTTCTGTGCATTTTCTATAAATGCTTTCAGGATAATTCTTCCGGTGAACTTTCCTCTATGGTACCTACACTTTACGAATTTAAGCGCAGTACTAGATTGGCAGGAAGGTCTCATCATTTTACAGTTAAAATGGCTAGATATAACCGTAAATTCTGTGCTAAAAGTTTATTCGATCGCACTTCTTGCCTGTGGAACTCTCTTCCGGCTTTTTGGTTCCACATTCAACTTCAAAAATTTAAATGCAATGTCAATCGTTAGCTACTGTCTTAATTATTGTTCTTGTATTTTTCTCTCTCCTTAATAGTACTTTTTCTCATATTCTCTAATACTCAGTAACCTCTTGCATCTTAGTGACCTTGTCGCCTTCCTTGGGGTGAAATGATTAAACAATATATATATATATATATATATATATATATATATATATATATATATATAAAATATTAGTGGTCAGTATATATATATATATATATATAAGAGAATTCTTTTTTTCTGGTAGATTTTACAAAAACCCCAGACGAAAGCTTGTAAAAATAATAAGACCTTATGCAACTGAAATTTATAAAACAGGATCTTTTCATTCATAAACAGGTTCGGGGTTTTTGTATATTATTTGAATTGTTCGCGAAGATGGATTTCTCACCATTTAAATCATTAACCTTTGTATTTGTTTTTTGTATGAATAATTCATGAATTTGTAAATTAATTGCACCTTTATTGAAATTAAAATAACTGATCCAAGTGCAAATTTCGAATAATAAGTGAGACATTACTATAATTATTGAGCAATATAGTTCATGCCACTTTGACGGAAAATCTACCAGTAAAAAAGAATTCTCTTATCACTATATTTGTACAAAAAAGCACAACGTTAAAATTAAAATTCAAACTCAGCGTTGCGACTGCACGTTCCAAAACAATAACACATTTCTCATAGCATTTTTCGGATTACATCTCTATTTTCGTTGTCCACTTATTACTGAGAGTAAAAACAAGAACAAAATCTATTTCATACCTGAGGATGTCTGTAGGAACAGACGAAAGCTTGTAAAAATAATAAGACCTTATGCAACTGAAATTTATAAAACAAGGATCTTTTCATTCATAAACAGGTTCGGGGTTTTTGTATATTATTTGAATTGTTCGCGAAGATGGATTTCTCGCCATTTAAATCATTAACCTTTTTATTTGTTTTTTGTATGAATAATTCATGAATTTGTAAATTAATTGCACCTTTATTGAAATATATATATATATATATATATATATATATATATATATATATATATATATATAATCCAGAAATATATCTGTTATCTTATAAATCGATGTTTGATAAACTTATCTTGCCGGCTGGTAGATTGTGATGCGCAGATTTTACCAGTAGCGTAAGTAGACCTGTCTGCTTTTTCTTTTCTTTTTCTTTTTTTTAACTTAGATACATTGTTACCGCTCCATGTGTATCTCATTTATATAACATGCTTCGTGATGAAATTCAATCAGACGATGCCTTACAAAACCTGTTCAACCATAAAGAGTCATCTTTCCGTAGAGTAAGAGTCAGCAAAATGTACCGAAGAACAATTCTGCCGCAAAGAAAGATTAATACAACAACAATTTGAAAGTCGAGTAAAATGGCAGACATTTTTAGACATGGATCCAGGCGATAAGCCAAACGCTGTATTCAGTCGTTTCGATATAGCGTTACCGTCGCTGACGTCAGAGATTGGAATCTTGATAGGAGATTTTGAAAGTTTCTTTTTTTTTTTCGGGTTGTTTTATTGTGATCTTCTTTAGTTTCTTAGTTTTATTTATCCATTTATTTATTTATTTATTTAATAGTGTTACGTGCAAACTGGCTGGCTTTGTGTTACATTTGTATAGATATTCGAATTTGTTATAGATCTAGCCAATCGCGTTATATTTGCTAATAAAAAAAGAAGGAAAAGAAAGAGAGAGAGAGAGAGAGAAGAAAAACAAGGAAAAGAAAAATGTCGAAAATAAAATAAATGTTGTAATTCGTGACAGACACATATTTAGGGTGCAAAGATTTGCTCAATCCAAAAATAAGTGGCGGGAATAAAATAGGACATTTAATGCTTATCGCGAAAGATGACTTCGTTGAAAATAATTTCTTTTTTTTTTAATTTTTTTTCTTTCTGCCGTTTTATTTTTAAATACGTTTTGCTTTTATCTGCGCCGTGACTCAGCAAATCATAATTAATGCCATTATTAAAAATCCGGATAAGCTCGCATCTGACTAATCAAATATTAAAAAAATATATAGCTTCCTCTACCAACGAACAACAGAGTTAGTGCAATCGTCACACAATGTGCATCAACGTTAAATGTAGTGTCACACAATTGACCAAGTGACTTCCAGGTATCATGTTATAATTCTGCACCCCCCACACCGCCACCGTTAGATAGTAAGCTAGTCAGTACGTGCCATTGCCTCAGATATATAATGTACTATTCCGTTGTGAATGGGGCCGAAAGACGTAAGAAAAAATCTATCATAGACGCTGTTTGCTTCTGATGAGGAAAAGACAACATCTACATAATATTTAGTTACTTAGTTCCTTTGTTTACAGGACCGTTACTCCCTGCCAATACCCCATAAATAACGGACTATTCCGTTTCTTTGTTAATTAGTTCTTTTGTTTGCACGACCGTTACTCCCTGCCAATACCTCATAAATAACGGACTATTCTGTTTATTCGTTACTTAGTTCCTTTGTTTCCACGACCGTTACTCCCTTCCAATACTTCATAAATAATGGAGTATTCAGTTTCTTTGTTCCTTTGTTTCCACGACCATTACTCCCTGCCAATACTTCATAAATAATGGAGTATTCAGTTTCTTTGTTACTTAGTTCCTTTGTTTGTACGACCGTTACTCCCTGCCAATATCTCATAAATAATGGACTATTCCGTTTCAATAGCGTAGAAAGAGGGGAAAAGACACTACTTGTTTTCAGTGAGTCTATGTACGTGTTGTCCATTTTCCACGTGTGTGGTCGCCCTGGTGTTTAATAAGGTATTAACTGTTATCTCAAACGGAAGCAAAAAAAAGAGAAAAGGAATTTTCCTCTCTAAAGGAGCTGAACTCCCATCCGTTGAACCCAAGGGAAAACAAATGTTGTCTCACTACACTACTATCTCACTTCTTTAAATAATTACTTACCTTCATAATTATAATTGTTATTTTAATAGTTTTCTTTAAGATAAGATAGGAGAATTTCTCGCCTTTTTTGAAAGTGCATTATATAGCGTTCACTCAAAACGGAAAACGATTTTAGCTGACCACATGGGACCGCTTGTGAACTGAGACCCCCAGTGATGTAGTAAAACCTCATTCCAGAAAATTTGTTATGGTAACCTGGTTGCTTTAATTACATTTGAATATTTATATCTACATATTTCAGACGTATACATAAATCACGTGACTAGATGAGAGGTCTTCATTTGACCGCTCTTTAAATTGATATATCCGTTTGGTCAATCAAGTGTATGAACTTTTGCGGTCAAACCTTAGTTTTATGACGACCAGGTTATAGAGGAGAATTACACTTCATATGTAGGATTCTAGCCCGATCGCACATTTAAAAGAACATTCCTGTTTACATTCACGCTTTAGAGAAATATTAATCGACAATACTCCACGAATATAATTTTTTTAGAAATAAAAAAACAAGAACTTCAAATTCTGAAAGCGCTTTCTATAAAAAATATTACGTCCAACAATAAATAAAATTAATTATGAGTATAGAAACAACGTTCTAAAATGTTTATAACAACAAAGTTTTAAAATACTTAAATTTTACACTATTGCCCTCATCTTTGTGGCCATATTTATTACAATGTTTCGGCCGTTGTAAGCCCCAGCCTTCTTCAGGTGGTTGGAATGTCGAACTGAACCCATTATTTCGCTACTGGAGTAGACTGTTCTAGTTCCACGTGTCATGCCTAATGGATGTCAGTTATCAGTTATCTCCTGTTAATTCCCCTCTCGAAGATCTCCATCGCCTCAACCGGGTATTGAACTCACACTCTTTGGATCCTGTCACTGGATCTAACTAACGCCTTTATCCACTGTGCCATGTGTTCTGGGTATTATAAACCTAATGTCTTCAGGAGAATAGTCAGAATAATATAAATAGCATACATAATACCTCATCTCAGAAATATAGACAGATATACCAAAATATTAATTGCTAAAAAACTGCAATTGCAACAGAATGCTTTAAAAAACTTAATTACAATTTTTAATAAAGAATTTTATAATATAAATTAAATTACCTCCCTTAAAAAGCGGTATTTTTTTATTTTTGAATTAACCGAGTGCATTAATTACATACGCACATCATTCATAACTGTTAAATACATTTTTTTTTTAGTAATTCACCCTTGAAGATGATCTTCGATGAAACTGAAAGTACTTGGAAAGATAACATCTATAACTACGGTGTCTTTCTTACCATGCCACTTACATCGTAACAAATCACCCACATTCCCTCCATATTCCATTAGTGAGAAGTAAGTTCCATTCGACGAGCTTCTCCTTGTGAGGAACAGCCCTGTGGAATCACTCCCCGATCAATACAACAGGTGGCTGGGCATTACGTCATTTTTCCCTACCACCGGTAAAGCGGTGTTCAGGTCCCAAAGGGTTAAGATAAGAGTGCAGTAACGACGCAAGAGAGTAAAACGAGGAGAATTAGAAAAATCGGAAATGGCTGAGGATATATGGAGGGAAAGGTCGGATGGAAATAATAGACAAAGAATATCACTGGAAAATACGAAAACTCAAGGAATCAGCGCATAATTTAGGTCCCAAAATTCTCCTAAGCAAGACAAGTATAAACATGAATACAATATGGGAATAGGAGTAAATATGGAGGGAAAAGTGGGATGCAAATAATAGACAAAGAATACCACTAGAAAATACGAAAACTCAAGTAATCAGCACATAAGTTATGTCACAAAAATCTGTGAAGCGGGTCAAGCATAAATATAAATACAATATGGGAATATCAGGGTATATGAAAGGAAAAGTAGGATGGAAATAACAGACAAAAAATACCACTGGAAAATACTAAAACTCAAATAATCAGCACATAAGATAGGTCCAAAAAATCTCCTAAGCCGTCCAAGCATAAACATAAATACAATATGGGAATATGAGGATATATGGAGGGAAAAGTGGGATGCAAATAATAGACAAAGGATACCACTGGAAAATACGTAAACTCAAGGAATCAGCACATAAGTTAGGTCCTCAAAATCTCCTAAGCCGGTCAAGTATAAATATAAATAAAATATGGAAATATGAGGATATATGGAGGGAAAAGTGGGATGCAAATAATAGACAAATGATACGACTGGAAAATACGAAAACTCAAGTAATCAGCACATAAGTTATGTCCCAAAAATCTCTGAAGCGGGTAAAGTATAAACATAAATACAATATGAGAATATGAGGAGATATGGAGGGAAAAGTGGGATGCAAATAATAGACAAAGAATACCACTGGAAAATAGGAAAACTTAAGGAATCAGCACATAAGTTAGGTCCTAAAAATCTCCTAAGCCGGCCACGTAAAAATATAAATACAATATGGAAATATGATGATATATGGAGGGAAAAGTGGGATGGAAATAACAGACAAAGGATACCACTGAAAATAAGAAAACTCAAGGAATCAGCACAAATGTTAGGTCCCCAAAATCTCTTATGCCGGACAAGCATAAACATAAATACAATATGGGAATATGAGGATATATGGAGGGAAAAGTGGGATGCAAATAATAGACAAAGGATACCACTGGAAAATACGTAAACTCAAAGAATCAGCACATAAGTTAGGTCCCCAAAATCTCTTATGCTGGCCAAGGATAAACATAAATACAATATGGGAATATGAGGATATATGGAGGGAAAAGTGGGATGCAAATAATAGACAAAGGATACCACTGGAAAATACGTAAACTCAAGGAATCAGCACATAAGTTAGGTCCTCAAAATCTCTTATGCTGGCCAAGGATAAACATAAATACAATATGGGAATATGAGGATATATGGAGGGAAAAGTGGGATGCAAATAATAGACAAAGGATACCACTGGAAAATACGTAAACTCAAGGAATCAGCACATAAGTTAGGTCCTCAAAATCTCTTATGCGGGCCAAGGATAAACATAAATACAATATGAGAATATGAGGATATATGGAGGGAAAAGTGGGATGAAAATAATAGACAAATGATACCACTGGAAAATACGAAATCTCAAGGAATCAGAACATAAGTTAGGTCCCCAAAATGTGTTATGCTGGCCAAGCATAAACATAAATACAATATGGGAATATGAGGATATATGTAGGGAAAAGTGGGATGCAAATAATAGACAAAGGATACCTCTGGAAAATACGAAAACTGAAAGAATCAGCACATAAGTTAGGTCCCCAAAATCTCTTATGCTGGCCAAGCATAAACATAAATACAATATGGGAATATGAGGATATATGGAGGGAAAAATGGGATGCAAATAATAGACAAAGGATACCACTGGAAAATACTTAAACTCAAGGAATCAGCACATAAGTTAGGTCGCGAAAATCTCTTATGCTGGCCAAGCATAAACATAAATACAATATGGGAATATGAGGATATATGGAGGAAAAAGTGGGATGCAAATAATAGACAAAGGATACCAATGGAAAATACAAAAACTCAAGGAATCAGCACATAATTTAGGTCCCTAAAATCTCTTATGCTGGCCAAGCATAAACATAAATACAATTTGGGAATATGAGGATATATGGAGGAAAAAGTGAGATGCAAATAATAGACAAAGGATACCAATGGAAAATACGTAAACTCAAGGAATCAGCACATCAGTTAGGTCCCCAAAATGTGTTATGCTGGCCAAGGATAAACAGAAATACAATATGGGAATATGAGGATATATGGAGGGAAAAGTGGGATGGAAATAACAGACAAAGGATACCACTGGAAAATAAGAAAACTCAAGGAATCAGCACAAATGTTAGGTCCCCAAAATCTCTTATGCCGGACAAGCATAAACATAAATACAATATGGGAATATGAGGATATATGGAGGGAAAAGTGGGATGCAAATAATAGACAAAGGATACCACTGGAAAATACAAAAACTCAAGGAATCAGCACATAATTTAGGTCCCTAAAATCTCTTATGCCGGCCAAGCATAAACATAAATACAATATGGGAATATGAGGATATATGGAGGGAAAAGTGGGATGCAAATAATAGACAAAGGATACCACTGGAAAATACGTAAACTCAAGGAATCAGCACATAAATTAGGTCACTAAAATCTCTTATGCTAGCCAAGCATAAACATAAATACAATATGGGAATATGAGGATATATGGAGGGAAAAGTGGGATGAAAATAATAGACAAAATATACCAATGGAAAATACGTAAACTCAAGGAATCAGCACATAAATTAGGTCACTAAAATCTCTTATGCTAGCCAAGCATAAACATAAATACAATATGGGAATATGAGGATATATGGAGGGAAAAGTGGGATGAAAATAATAGACAAAGTATACCAATGGAAAATACGTAAACTCAAGGAATCAGCACATAAATTAGGTCACTAAAATCTCTTATGCTAGGCAAGCATAAACATAAATACAATATGGGAATATGAGGATATATGGAGGGAAAAATGGGATGAAAATAATAGACAAAGGATACCACTGGAAAATACGAAAACTCAAGGAATCAGCACATAAGTTAGGTCGCGAAAATCTCTTATGCTGGCCAAGCATAAACATAAATACAATTTGGGAATATGAGGATATATGGAGGAAAAAGTGGGATGCAAATAATAGACAAAGGATACCAATGGAAAATATGTAAACTCAAAGAATCAGCACATAAGTTAGGTCCCCAAAATGTGTTATGCTGGCCAAGGATAAACATAAATACAATATGGGAATATGAGGATATATGGAGGGAAAAGTGGGATGGAAATAACAGACAAAGGATACCACTGGAAAATAAGAAAACTCAAGGAATCAGCACAAATGTTAGGTCCCCAAAATCTCTTATGCCGGACAAGCATAAACATAAATACAATATGGGAATATGAGGATATATGGAGGGAAAAGTGGGATGCAAATAATAGACAAACGATACCACTGGAAAATACGTAAACTCAAGGAATCAGCACATAAGTTAGGTCCCCAAAATCTCTTATGCTGGCCAAGCATAAACATAAATACAATATGAGAATATGAGGATATATGGAGGGAAAAGTGGGATGAAAATAATAGACAAATGATACCACTGGAAAATACGAAAACCCAAGGAATCAGAACATAAGTTAGGTCCCCAAAATGTGTTATGCTGGCCAAGCATAAACATAAATACAATATGGGAATATGAGGATATATGTAGGGAAAAGTGGGATGCAAATAATAGACAAAGGATACCACTGGAAAATACGAAAACTGAAAGAATCAGCACATAAGTTATGTCCCCAAAATCTCTTATGCTGGCCAAGCATAAACATAAATACAATATGGGAATATGAGAATATATGGAGGGAAAAGTGAGATGCAAATAATAGACAAGGGATACCACTGGAAAATACGTAAACTCAAGGAATCAGCACATAAGTTAGGTCCCAAAAATCTCTTATGCCGACCAAGCATAAACATAAATACAATATGGGAATATGAGGATATATGGAGGGAAAAGTGGGATGCAAATAATAGACAAAGGATACCACTGGAAAATAAGAAAACTCAAGGAATCAGCGCATAACTTAGGTCCCCAAAATCTCTTATGCTAGCCAAGCATAAACATAAATACCAATATGGGAATATGAGGATATATGGAGGGAAAAGTCGGATGCAAATAATAGACAAAGGATACCACTGGAAAATACGAAAACTCAAGGAATCAGCACATAAGTTAGGTCCCCAAAATCTCTTATGCTGGCCAAGCATAAACATAAATACAATTTGGGAATATGAGGATATATGGAGGGAAAAGTGGGATGCAAATAATAGACAAAGGATACCAATGGAAAATACAAAAACTCAAGGAATCAGCACATAATTTAGGTCCCTAAAATCTCTTATGCCGGCCAAGCATAAACATAAATACAATATGGGAATATGAGGATATATGGAGGGAAAAGTGGGATGAAAATAATAGACAAAGTATACCAATGGAAAATACGTAAACTCAAGGAATCAGCACATAAATTAGGTCACTAAAATCTCTTATGCTAGCCAAGCATAAACATAAATACAATATGGGAATATGAGGATATATGGAGGGAAAAGTGGGATGAAAATAATAGACAAAGTATACCAATGGAAAATACGTAAACTCAAGGAATCAGCACATAAATTAGGTCACTAAAATCTCTTATGCTAGCCAAGCATAAACATAAATACAATATGGGAATATGAGGATATATGGAGGAAAAAGTGCGATGAAAATAATAGACAAAGGATATCACTGGAAAATACGAAAACTCAAGGAATCAGCACATAAGTTAGGTCCCCAAAATCTCTTATGCTGGCCAAGCATAAACATAAATACAATATGGGAATATGAGAATATATGGAGGAAAAAGTGGTATGCAAATAATAGACAAAGGATACCACTGGAAAATACGAAAACTCAAGGAATCAGCACATGAGTTAGGTCCCCAAAATCTCTTATGCTGGCCAAGCATAAACATAAATACAATATGGGAATATGAGGATATATGGAGGGAAAAGTGGGATGAAAATAATAGACAAAGGATACCACTGGAAAATACGAAAACTCAAGGAATCAGCACATGAGTTAGGTCCCCAAAATCTCTTATGCTGGCCAAGCATAAACATAAATACAATATGGGAATATGAGGATATATGGAGGGAAAAATGGGATGCAAATAATAGACAAAGGATACCACTGGAAAATACGAAAACTCAAGGAATCAGCACATGAGTTAGGTCCCCAAAATCTCTTATGCTGGCCAAGCATAAACATAAATACAATATGGGAATATGAGGATATATGGCGTGAAAAGTGGGATGCAAATAATAGACAAAGGATACCACTGGAAAATACGAAAACTCAAGGAATCAGCACATGAGTTAGGTCCCCAAAATCTCTTATGCTGGCCAAGCATAAACATAAATACAATATGGGAATATGAGGATATATGGAGGGAAAAGTGGGATGAAAATAATAGACAAAGGATACCACTGGAAAATACGAAAACTCAAGGAATCAGCACATGAGTTAGGTCCCCAAAATCTCTTATGCTGGCCAAGCATAAACATAAATACAATATGGGAATATGAGGATATATGGAGGGAAAAGTGTGATGCAAATAATAGACAAAGGATACCACTGGAAAATACGAAAACTCAAGGAATCAGCACATGAGTTAGGTCTCCAAAATCTCTTATGCTGGCCAAGCATAAACATAAATACAATTTGGGAATATGAGGATATATGGAGGGAAAAGTGGGATGCAAATAACAGATAAAGGATACCACTGGAAAATACGAAAACTCAAGGAATCAGCACATGAGTTAGGTCCCCAAAATCTCTTATGCTGGCCAAGCATAAACATAAATACAATATGGGAATATGAGGATATATGGAGGGAAAAGTGGGATGCAAATAATAGACAAAGGATACCACTGGAAAATACGAAAACTCAAGGAATCAGCACATGAGATAGGTCTCCAAAATCTCTTATGCTGGCCAAGCATAAACATAAATACAATTTGGGAATATGAGGATATATGGAGGGAAAAGTGGGATGCAAATAACAGATAAAGGATACCACTGGAAAATACGAAAACTCAAGGAATCAGCACATGAGTTAGGTCCCCAAAATCTCTTATGCTGGCCAAGCATAAACATAAATACAATATGGGAATATGAGGATATATGGAGGGAAATGTGGGATGAAAATAATAGACAAAGTATACCACTGGAAAATACGAAAACTCAAGGAATCAGCACATGAGTTAGGTCCCCAAAATCTCTTATGCTGGCCAAGCATAAACATAAATACAATATGGGAATATGAGGATATATGGCGTGAAAAGTGGGATGCAAATAATAGACAAAGGATACCACTGGAAAATACGAAAACTCAAGGAATCAGCACATGAGTTAGGTCCCCAAAATCTCTTATGCTGGCCAAGCATAAACATAAATACAATATGGGAATATGAGGATATATGGAGGGAAAAGTGGGATGAAAATAATAGACAAAGGATACCACTGGAAAATACGAAAACTCAAGGAATCAGCACATGAGTTAGGTCCCCAAAATCTCTTATGCTGGCCAAGCATAAACATAAATACAATATGGGAATATGAGGATATATGGCGTGAAAAGTGGGATGCAAATAATAGACAAAGGATACCACTGGAAAATACGAAAACTCAAGGAATCAGCACATGAGTTAGGTCTCCAAAATCTCTTATGCTGGCCAAGCATAAACATAAATACAATTTGGGAATATGAGGATATATGGAGGGAAAAGTGGGATGCAAATAACAGATAAAGGATACCACTGGAAAATACGAAAACTCAAGGAATCAGCACATGAGTTAGGTCCCCAAAATCTCTTATGCTGGCCAAGCATAAACATAAATACAATATGGGAATATGAGGATATATGGAGGGAAAAGTGGGATGCAAATAATAGACAAAGCATACCATTGGAAAATACGAAAACTCAAGGAATCAGCACATGAGTTAGGTCTCCAAAATCTCTTATGCTGGCCAAGCATAAACATAAATACAATTTGGGAATATGAGGATATATGGAGGGAAAAGTGGGATGCAAATAACAGATAAAGGATACCACTGGAAAATACGAAAACTCAAGGAATCAGCACATGAGTTAGGTCCCCAAAATCTCTTATGCTGGCCAAGCATAAACATAAATACAATATGGGAATATGAGGATATATGGAGGGAAAAGTGGGATGCAAATAATAGACAAAGGATACCACTGGAAAATACGAAAACTCAAGGAATCAGCACATGAGTTAGGTCCCCAAAATCTCTTATGCTGGCCAAGCATAAACATAAATACAATATGGGAATATGAGGATATATGGAGGGAAAAGTGGGATGAAAATAATAGACAAAGGATACCACTGGAAAATACGAAAACTCAAGGAATCAGCACATGAGTTAGGTCCCCAAAATCTCTTATGCTGGCCAAGCATAAACATAAATACAATATGGGAATATGAGGATATATGGAGGGAAAAGTGGGATGCAAATAATAGACAAAGCATACCATTGGAAAATACGAAAACTCAAGGAATCAGCACATGAGTTAGGTCTCCAAAATCTCTTATGCTGGCCAAGCATAAACATAAATACAATTTGGGAATATGAGGATATATGGAGGGAAAAGTGGGATGCAAATAACAGATAAAGGATACCACTGGAAAATACGAAAACTCAAGGAATCAGCACATGAGTTAGGTCCCCAAAATCTCTTATGCTGGCCAAGCATAAACATAAATACAATATGGGAATATGAGGATATATGGAGGGAAAAGTGGGATGCAAATAATAGACAAAGGATACCACTGGAAAATACGAAAACTCAAGGAATCAGCACATGAGTTAGGTCCCCAAAATCTCTTATGCTGGCCAAGCATAAACATAAATACAATATGGGAATATGAGGATATATGGAGGGAAAAGTGGGATGAAAATAATAGACAAAGGATACCACTGGAAAATACGAAAACTCAAGGAATCAGCACATGAGTTAGGTCCCCAAAATCTCTTATGCTGGCCAAGCATAAACATAAATACAATATGGGAATATGAGGATATATGGAGGGAAAAGTGTGATGCAAATAATAGACAAAGGATACCACTGGAAAATACGAAAACTCAAGGAATCAGCACATGAGTTAGGTCTCCAAAATCTCTTATGCTGGCCAAGCATAAACATAAATACAATTTGGGAATATGAGGATATATGGAGGGAAAAGTGGGATGCAAATAACAGATAAAGGATACCACTGGAAAATACGAAAACTCAAGGAATCAGCACATGAGTTAGGTCCCCAAAATCTCTTATGCTGGCCAAGCATAAACATAAATACAATATGGGAATATGAGGATATATGGAGGGAAAAGTGGGATGCAAATAATAGACAAAGGATACCACTGGAAAATACGAAAACTCAAGGAATCAGCACATGAGATAGGTCTCCAAAATCTCTTATGCTGGCCAAGCATAAACATAAATACAATTTGGGAATATGAGGATATATGGAGGGAAAAGTGGGATGCAAATAACAGATAAAGGATACCACTGGAAAATACGAAAACTCAAGGAATCAGCACATGAGTTAGGTCCCCAAAATCTCTTATGCTGGCCAAGCATAAACATAAATACAATATGGGAATATGAGGATATATGGAGGGAAATGTGGGATGAAAATAATAGACAAAGTATACCACTGGAAAATACGAAAACTCAAGGAATCAGCACATGAGTTAGGTCCCCAAAATCTCTTATGCTGGCCAAGCATAAACATAAATACAATATGGGAATATGAGGATATATGGCGTGAAAAGTGGGATGCAAATAATAGACAAAGGATACCACTGGAAAATACGAAAACTCAAGGAATCAGCACATGAGTTAGGTCCCCAAAATCTCTTATGCTGGCCAAGCATAAACATAAATACAATATGGGAATATGAGGATATATGGAGGGAAAAGTGGGATGAAAATAATAGACAAAGGATACCACTGGAAAATACGAAAACTCAAGGAATCAGCACATGAGTTAGGTCCCCAAAATCTCTTATGCTGGCCAAGCATAAACATAAATACAATATGGGAATATGAGGATATATGGCGTGAAAAGTGGAATGCAAATAATAGACAAAGGATACCACTGGAAAATACGAAAACTCAAGGAATCAGCACATGAGTTAGGTCTCCAAAATCTCTTATGCTGGCCAAGCATAAACATAAATACAATTTGGGAATATGAGGATATATGGAGGGAAAAGTGGGATGCAAATAACAGATAAAGGATACCACTGGAAAATACGAAAACTCAAGGAATCAGCACATGAGTTAGGTCCCCAAAATCTCTTATGCTGGCCAAGCATAAACATAAATACAATATGGGAATATGAGGATATATGGAGGGAAAAGTGGGATGCAAATAATAGACAAAGCATACCATTGGAAAATACGAAAACTCAAGGAATCAGCACATGAGTTAGGTCTCCAAAATCTCTTATGCTGGCCAAGCATAAACATAAATACAATTTGGGAATATGAGGATATATGGAGGGAAAAGTGGGATGCAAATAACAGATAAAGGATACCACTGGAAAATACGAAAACTCAAGGAATCAGCACATGAGTTAGGTCCCCAAAATCTCTTATGCTGGCCAAGCATAAACATAAATACAATATGGGAATATGAGGATATATGGAGGGAAAAGTGGGATGCAAATAATAGACAAAGGATACCACTGGAAAATACGAAAACTCAAGGAATCAGCACATGAGTTAGGTCTCCAAAATCTCTTATGCTGGCCAAGCATAAACATAAATACAATTTGGGAATATGAGGATATATGGAGGGAAAAGTGGGATGCAAATAACAGATAAAGGATACCACTGGAAAATACGAAAACTCAAGGAATCAGCACATGAGTTAGGTCCCCAAAATCTCTTATGCTGGCCAAGCATAAACATAAATACAATATGGGAATATGAGGATATATGGAGGGAAAAGTGGGATGCAAATAATAGACAAACGATACCACTGGAAAATACGTTAACTCAAGGAATCAGCACATAAGTTAGGTCCCCAAAATCTCTTATGCTGGCCAAGCATAAACATAAATACAATATGAGAATATGAGGATATATGGAGGGAAAAGTGGGATGAAAATAATAGACAAATGATACCACTGGAAAATACGAAAACCCAAGGAATCAGAACATAAGTTAGGTCCCCAAAATGTGTTATGCTGGCCAAGCATAAACATAAATACAATATGGGAATATGAGGATATATGTTGGGAAAAGTGGGATGCAAATAATAGACAAAGGATACCACTGGAAACTACGAAAACTGAAAGAATCAGCACATAAGTTATGTCCCCAAAATCTCTTATGCTGGCCAAGCATAAACATAAATACAATATGGGAATATGAGGATATATGGAGGGAAAAGTGAGATGCAAATAATAGACAAGGGATACCACTGGAAAATACGTAAACTCAAGGAATCAGCACATAAGTTAGGTCCCAAAAATCTCTTATGCCGACCAAGCATAAACATAAATACAATATGGGAATATGAGGATATATGGAGGGAAAAGTGGGATGCAAATAATAGACAAAGGATACCACTGGAAAATAAGAAAACTCAAGGAATCAGCGCATAACTTAGGTCCCCAAAATCTCTTATGTTAGCCAAGCATAAACATAAATACCAATATGGGAATATGAGGATATATGGAGGGAAAAGTCGGATGCAAATAATAGACAAAGGATACCACTGGAAAATACGAAAACTCAAGGAATCAGCACATGAGTTAGGTCTCCAAAATCTCTTATGCTGGCCAAGCATAAACATAAATACAATTTGGGAATATGAGGATATATGGAGGGAAAAGTGGGATGCAAATAACAGATAAAGGATACCACTGGAAAATACGAAAACTCAAGGAATCAGCACATGAGTTAGGTCCCCAAAATCTCTTATGCTGGCCAAGCATAAACATAAATACAATATGGGAATATGAGGATATATGGAGGGAAAAGTAGGATGCAAATAATAGACAAACGATACCACTGGAAAATACGTTAACTCAAGGAATCAGCACATAAGTTAGGTCCCCAAAATCTCTTATGCTGGCCAAGCATAAACATAAATACAATATGAGAATATGAGGATATATGGAGGGAAAAGTGGGATGAAAATAATAGACAAATGATACCACTGGAAAATACGAAAACCCAAGGAATCAGAACATAAGTTAGGTCCCCAAAATGTGTTATGCTGGCCAAGCATAAACATAAATACAATATGGGAATATGAGGATATATGTTGGGAAAAGTGGGATGCAAATAATAGACAAAGGATACCACTGGAAAATACGAAAACTGAAAGAATCAGCACATAAGTTATGTCCCCAAAATCTCTTATGCTGGCCAAGCATAAACATAAATACAATATGGGAATATGAGGATATATGGAGGGAAAAGTGAGATGCAAATAATAGACAAGGGATACCACTGGAAAATACGTAAACTCAAGGAATCAGCACATAAGTTAGGTCCCAAAAATCTCTTATGCCGACCAAGCATAAACATAAATACAATATGGGAATATGAGGATATATGGAGGGAAAAGTGGGATGCAAATAATAGACAAAGGATACCACTGGAAAATAAGAAAACTCAAGGAATCAGCGCATAACTTAGGTCCCCAAAATCTCTTATGTTAGCCAAGCATAAACATAAATACCAATATGGGAATATGAGGATATATGGAGGGAAAAGTCGGATGCAAATAATAGACAAAGGATACCACTGGAAAATACGAAAACTCAAGGAATCAGCACATAAGTTAGGTCCCCAAAATCTCTTATGCTGGCCAAGCATAAACATAAATACAATTTGGGAATATGAGGATATATGGAGGGAAAAGTGGGATGCAAATAATAGACAAAGGATACCAATGGAAAATACAAAAACTCAAGGAATCAGCACATAATTTAGGTCCCTAAAATCTCTTATGCCGGCCAAGCATAAACATAAATACAATATGGGAATATGAGGATATATGGAGGGAAAAGTGGGATGAAAATAATAGACAAAGTATACCAATGGAAAATACGTAAACTCAAGGAATCAGCACATAAATTAGGTCACTAAAATCTCTTATGCTAGCCAAGCATAAACATAAATACAATATGGGAATATGAGGATATATGGAGGGAAAAGTGGGATGAAAATAATAGACAAAGTATACCAATGGAAAATACGTAAACTCAAGGAATCAGCACATAAATTAGGTCACTAAAATCTCTTATGCTAGCCAAGCATAAACATAAATACAATATGGGAATATGAGGATATATGGAGGAAAAAGTGCGATGAAAATAATAGACAAAGGATATCACTGGAAAATACGAAAACTCAAGGAATCAGCACATAAGTTAGGTCCCCAAAATCTCTTATGCTGGCCAAGCATAAACATAAATACAATATGGGAATATGAGAATATATGGAGGAAAAAGTGGGATGCAAATAATAGACAAAGGATACCACTGGAAAATACGAAAACTCAAGGAATCAGCACATGAGTTAGGTCCCCAAAATCTCTTATGCTAGCCAAGCATAAACATAAATACAATATGGGAATATGAGGATATATGGAGGAAAAAGTGGGATGCAAATAATAGACAAAGGATACCACTGGAAAATACGAAAACTCAAGGAATCAGCACATAAGTTAGGTCACTAAAATCACTTATGCTGGCCAAGCATAAACATAAATACAATATGGGAATATGAGGATATATGGAGGTAAAAGTGGGATGCAAATAATAGACAAAGGATACCACTGGAAAATGCGAAAACTCAAGGAATCAGCACATGAGTTAGGTCCCCAAAATCTCTTATGCTGGCCAAGCATAAACATAAATACAATATGGGAATATGAGGATATATGGACTGAAAAGTGAGATGCAAATAATAGACAAAGGATACCACTGGAAAATACGAAAACTCAAGGAATCAGCACATGAGTTAGGTCCCCAAAATCTCTTATGCTGGCCAAGCATAAACATAAATACAATATGGGAATATGAGGATATATGGAGGGAAAAGTGGGATGCAAATAATAGACAAAGGATACCACTGGAAAATACGAAAACTCAAGGAATCAGCACATGAGTTAGGTCCCCAAAATCTCTTATGCTGGCCAAGCATAAACATAAATACAATTTGGGAATATGAGGATATATGGAGGGAAAAGTGGGATGCAAATAACAGATAAAGGATACCACTGGAAAATACGAAAACTCAAGGAATCAGCACATGAGTTAGGTCCCCAAAATCTCTTATGCTGGCCAAGCATAAACATAAATACAATATGGGAATATGAGGATATATGGAGGGAAAAGTGGGATGCAAATAATAGACAAAGGATACCACTGGAAAATACGAAAACTCAAGGAATCAGCACATGAGTTAGGTCCCCAAAATCTCTTATGCTGGCCAAGCATAAACATAAATACAATATGGGAATATGAGGATATATGGAGTGAAAAGTGAGATGCAAATAATAGACAAATGATACCACTGGAAAATACGAAAACTCAAGGAATCAGCACATGAGTTAGGTCCCCAAAATCTCTTATGCTGGCCAAGCATAAACATAAATACAATATGGGAATATGAGGATATATGGAGTGAAAAGTGGGATGCAAATAATAGACAAAGATACCACTGGAAAATACGAAAACTCAAGGAATCAGCACATGAGTTAGGTCCCCAAAATCTCTTATGCTGGCCAAGCATAAACATAAATACAATATGGGAATATGAGGATATATGGCGTGAAAAGTGGGATGCAAATAATAGACAAAGGATACCACTGGAAAATACGAAAACTCAAGGAATCAGCACATGAGTTAGATCCCCAAAATCTCTTATGCTGGCCAAGCATAAACATAAATACAATATGGGAATATGAGGATATATGGCGTGAAAAGTGGGATGCAAATAATAGACAAAGGATACCACTGGAAAATACGAAAACTCAAGGAATCAGCACATGAGTTAGGTCCCCAAAATCTCTTATGCTGGCCAAGCATAAACATAAATACAATATGGGAATATGAGGATATATGGCGTGAAAAGTGGGATGCAAATAATAGACAAAGGATACCACTGGTAAATACGAAAACTCAAGGAATCAGCACATGAGTTAGGTCCCTAAAATCTCTTATGCTGGCCAAGCATAAACATAAATACAATATGGGAATATGAGGATATATGGAGGGAAAAGTGGGATGCAAATAATAGACAAAGCATACCATTGGAAAATACGAAAACTCAAGGAATCAGCACATGAGTTAGGTCTCCAAAATCTCTTATGCTGGCCAAGCATAAACATAAATACAATTTGGGAATATGAGGATATATGGAGGGAAAAGTGGGATGCAAATAACAGATAAAGGATACCACTGGAAAATACGAAAACTCAAGGAATCAGCACATGAGTTAGGTCCCCAAAATCTCTTATGCTGGCCAAGCATAAACATAAATACAATATGGGAATATGAGGATATATGGAGGGAAAAGTGGGATGCAAATAATAGACAAAGGATACCACTGGAAAATACGAAAACTCAAGGAATCAGCACATGAGTTAGGTCTCCAAAATCTCTTATGCTGGCCAAGCATAAACATAAATACAATTTGGGAATATGAGGATATATGGAGGGAAAAGTGGGATGCAAATAACAGATAAAGGATACCACTGGAAAATACGAAAACTCAAGGAATCAGCACATGAGTTAGGTCCCCAAAATCTCTTATGCTGGCCAAGCATAAACATAAATACAATATGGGAATATGAGGATATATGGAGGGAAAAGTAGGATGCAAATAATAGACAAACGATACCACTGGAAAATACGTTAACTCAAGGAATCAGCACATAAGTTAGGTCCCCAAAATCTCTTATGCTGGCCAAGCATAAACATAAATACAATATGAGAATATGAGGATATATGGAGGGAAAAGTGGGATGAAAATAATAGACAAATGATACCACTGGAAAATACGAAAACCCAAGGAATCAGAACATAAGTTAGGTCCCCAAAATGTGTTATGCTGGCCAAGCATAAACATAAATACAATATGGGAATATGAGGATATATGTTGGGAAAAGTGGGATGCAAATAATAGACAAAGGATACCACTGGAAAATACGAAAACTGAAAGAATCAGCACATAAGTTATGTCCCCAAAATCTCTTATGCTGGCCAAGCATAAACATAAATACAATATGGGAATATGAGGATATATGGAGGGAAAAGTGAGATGCAAATAATAGACAAGGGATACCACTGGAAAATACGTAAACTCAAGGAATCAGCACATAAGTTAGGTCCCAAAAATCTCTTATGCCGACCAAGCATAAACATAAATACAATATGGGAATATGAGGATATATGGAGGGAAAAGTGGGATGCAAATAATAGACAAAGGATACCACTGGAAAATAAGAAAACTCAAGGAATCAGCGCATAACTTAGGTCCCCAAAATCTCTTATGTTAGCCAAGCATAAACATAAATACCAATATGGGAATATGAGGATATATGGAGGGAAAAGTCGGATGCAAATAATAGACAAAGGATACCACTGGAAAATACGAAAACTCAAGGAATCAGCACATAAGTTAGGTCCCCAAAATCTCTTATGCTGGCCAAGCATAAACATAAATACAATTTGGGAATATGAGGATATATGGAGGGAAAAGTGGGATGCAAATAATAGACAAAGGATACCAATGGAAAATACAAAAACTCAAGGAATCAGCACATAATTTAGGTCCCTAAAATCTCTTATGCCGGCCAAGCATAAACATAAATACAATATGGGAATATGAGGATATATGGAGGGAAAAGTGGGATGAAAATAATAGACAAAGTATACCAATGGAAAATACGTAAACTCAAGGAATCAGCACATAAATTAGGTCACTAAAATCTCTTATGCTAGCCAAGCATAAACATAAATACAATATGGGAATATGAGGATATATGGAGGGAAAAGTGGGATGAAAATAATAGACAAAGTATACCAATGGAAAATACGTAAACTCAAGGAATCAGCACATAAATTAGGTCACTAAAATCTCTTATGCTAGCCAAGCATAAACATAAATACAATATGGGAATATGAGGATATATGGAGGAAAAAGTGCGATGAAAATAATAGACAAAGGATATCACTGGAAAATACGAAAACTCAAGGAATCAGCACATAAGTTAGGTCCCCAAAATCTCTTATGCTGGCCAAGCATAAACATAAATACAATATGGGAATATGAGAATATATGGAGGAAAAAGTGGGATGCAAATAATAGACAAAGGATACCACTGGAAAATACGAAAACTCAAGGAATCAGCACATGAGTTAGGTCCCCAAAATCTCTTATGCTAGCCAAGCATAAACATAAATACAATATGGGAATATGAGGATATATGGAGGAAAAAGTGGGATGCAAATAATAGACAAAGGATACCACTGGAAAATACGAAAACTCAAGGAATCAGCACATAAGTTAGGTCACTAAAATCACTTATGCTGGCCAAGCATAAACATAAATACAATATGGGAATATGAGGATATATGGAGGTAAAAGTGGGATGCAAATAATAGACAAAGGATACCACTGGAAAATGCGAAAACTCAAGGAATCAGCACATGAGTTAGGTCCCCAAAATCTCTTATGCTGGCCAAGCATAAACATAAATACAATATGGGAATATGAGGATATATGGACTGAAAAGTGAGATGCAAATAATAGACAAAGGATACCACTGGAAAATACGAAAACTCAAGGAATCAGCACATGAGTTAGGTCCCCAAAATCTCTTATGCTGGCCAAGCATAAACATAAATACAATATGGGAATATGAGGATATATGGAGGGAAAAGTGGGATGCAAATAATAGACAAAGGATACCACTGGAAAATACGAAAACTCAAGGAATCAGCACATGAGTTAGGTCCCCAAAATCTCTTATGCTGGCCAAGCATAAACATAAATACAATTTGGGAATATGAGGATATATGGAGGGAAAAGTGGGATGCAAATAACAGATAAAGGATACCACTGGAAAATACGAAAACTCAAGGAATCAGCACATGAGTTAGGTCCCCAAAATCTCTTATGCTGGCCAAGCATAAACATAAATACAATATGGGAATATGAGGATATATGGAGGGAAAAGTGGGATGCAAATAATAGACAAAGGATACCACTGGAAAATACGAAAACTCAAGGAATCAGCACATGAGTTAGGTCCCCAAAATCTCTTATGCTGGCCAAGCATAAACATAAATACAATATGGGAATATGAGGATATATGGAGTGAAAAGTGAGATGCAAATAATAGACAAATGATACCACTGGAAAATACGAAAACTCAAGGAATCAGCACATGAGTTAGGTCCCCAAAATCTCTTATGCTGGCCAAGCATAAACATAAATACAATATGGGAATATGAGGATATATGGAGTGAAAAGTGGGATGCAAATAATAGACAAAGATACCACTGGAAAATACGAAAACTCAAGGAATCAGCACATGAGTTAGGTCCCCAAAATCTCTTATGCTGGCCAAGCATAAACATAAATACAATATGGGAATATGAGGATATATGGCGTGAAAAGTGGGATGCAAATAATAGACAAAGGATACCACTGGAAAATACGAAAACTCAAGGAATCAGCACATGAGTTAGATCCCCAAAATCTCTTATGCTGGCCAAGCATAAACATAAATACAATATGGGAATATGAGGATATATGGCGTGAAAAGTGGGATGCAAATAATAGACAAAGGATACCACTGGAAAATACGAAAACTCAAGGAATCAGCACATGAGTTAGGTCCCCAAAATCTCTTATGCTGGCCAAGCATAAACATAAATACAATATGGGAATATGAGGATATATGGCGTGAAAAGTGGGATGCAAATAATAGACAAAGGATACCACTGGTAAATACGAAAACTCAAGGAATCAGCACATGAGTTAGGTCCCTAAAATCTCTTATGCTGGCCAAGCATAAACATAAATACAATATGGGAATATGAGGATATATGGAGGGAAAAGTGGGATGCAAATAATAGACAAAGGATACCACTGGAAAATACGAAAACTCAAGGAATCAGCACATGAGTTAGGTCCCCAAAATCTCTTATGCTGGCCAAGCATAAACATAAATACAATTTGGGAATATGAGGATATATGGAGGGAAAAGTGGGATGCAAATAACAGATAAATGATACCACTGGAAAATACGAAAACTCAAGGAATCAGCACATGAGTTAGGTCCCCAAAATCTCTTATGCTGGCCAAGCATAAACATAAATACAATATGGGAATATGAGGATATATGGAGGGAAAAGTGGGATGCAAATAACAGACAAAGGATACCACTGGAAAATACGAAAACTCAAGGAATCAGCACATGAGTTAGGTCCCCAAAATCTCTTATGCTGGCCAAGCATAAACATAAATACAATATGGGAATATGAGGATATATGGAGGGAAAAGTGGGATGGAAATAACTGACAAAGGATACCACTGGAAAATACGAAAACTCAAGGAATCAGCACATGAGTTAGGTCCCCAAAATCTCTTATGCTGCCCAAGCATAAACATAAATACAATATGGGAATATGAGGATATATGGAGGGAAAAGTGGGATGAAAATAATAGACAAAGGATACCACTGGAAAATACGAAAACTCAAGGAATCAGCACATGAGTTAGGTCCCCAAAATCTCTTATGCTGGCCAAGCATAAACATAAATACAATATGGGAATATGAGGATATATGGAGGGAAAAATGGGATGCAAATAATAGACAAAGGATACCACTGGAAAATACGAAAACTCAAGGAATCAGCACATGAGTTAGGTCCCCAAAATCTCTTATGCTGGCCAAGCATAAACATAAATACAATATGGGAATATGAGGATATATGGCGTGAAAAGTGGGATGCAAATAATAGACAAAGGATACCACTGGAAAATACGAAAACTCAAGGAATCAGCACATGAGTTAGGTCCCCAAAATCTCTTATGCTGGCCAAGCATAAACATAAATACAATATGGGAATATGAGGATATATGGAGGGAAAAGTGGGATGAAAATAATAGACAAAGGATACCACTGGAAAATACGAAAACTCAAGGAATCAGCACATGAGTTAGGTCCCCAAAATCTCTTATGCTGGCCAAGCATAAACATAAATACAATATGGGAATATGAGGATATATGGAGGGAAAAGTGTGATGCAAATAATAGACAAAGGATACCACTGGAAAATACGAAAACTCAAGGAATCAGCACATGAGTTAGGTCTCCAAAATCTCTTATGCTGGCCAAGCATAAACATAAATACAATTTGGGAATATGAGGATATATGGAGGGAAAAGTGGGATGCAAATAACAGATAAAGGATACCACTGGAAAATACGAAAACTCAAGGAATCAGCACATGAGTTAGGTCCCCAAAATCTCTTATGCTGGCCAAGCATAAACATAAATACAATATGGGAATATGAGGATATATGGAGGGAAAAGTGGGATGCAAATAATAGACAAAGGATACCACTGGAAAATACGAAAACTCAAGGAATCAGCACATGAGTTAGGTCTCCAAAATCTCTTATGCTGGCCAAGCATAAACATAAATACAATTTGGGAATATGAGGATATATGGAGGGAAAAGTGGGATGCAAATAACAGATAAAGGATACCACTGGAAAATACGAAAACTCAAGGAATCAGCACATGAGTTAGGTCCCCAAAATCTCTTATGCTGGCCAAGCATAAACATAAATACAATATGGGAATATGAGGATATATGGAGGGAAATGTGGGATGAAAATAATAGACAAAGTATACCACTGGAAAATACGAAAACTCAAGGAATCAGCACATGACTTAGGTCCCCAAAATCTCTTATGCTGGCCAAGCATAAACATAAATACAATATGGGAATATGAGGATATATGGCGTGAAAAGTGGGATGCAAATAATAGACAAAGGATAACACTGGAAAATACGAAAACTCAAGGAATCAGCACATGAGTTAGGTCCCCAAAATCTCTTATGCTGGCCAAGCATAAACATAAATACAATATGGGAATATGAGGATATATGGAGGGAAAAGTGGGATGAAAATAATAGACAAAGGATACCACTGGAAAATACGAAAACTCAAGGAATCAGCACATGAGTTAGGTCCCCAAAATCTCTTATGCTGGCCAAGCATAAACATAAATACAATATGGGAATATGAGGATATATGGCGTGAAAAGTGGGATGCAAATAATAGACAAAGGATACCACTGGAAAATACGAAAACTCAAGGAATCAGCACATGAGTTAGGTCTCCAAAATCTCTTATGCTGGCCAAGCATAAACATAAATACAATTTGGGAATATGAGGATATATGGAGGGAAAAGTGGGATGCAAATAACAGATAAAGGATACCACTGGAAAATACGAAAACTCAAGGAATCAGCACATGAGTTAGGTCCCCAAAATCTCTTATGCTGGCCAAGCATAAACATAAATACAATATGGGAATATGAGGATATATGGAGGGAAAAGTGGGATGCAAATAATAGACAAAGGATACAACTGGAAAATACGAAAACTCAAGGAATCAGCACATGAGTTAGTTCTCCAACATCTCTTATGCTGGCCAAGCATAAACATAAATACAATTTGGGAATATGAGGATATATGGAGGGAAAAGTGGGATGCAAATAACAGATAAAGGATACCACTGGAAAATACGAAAACTCAAGGAATCAGCACATGAGTTAGGTCCCCAAAATCTCTTATGCTGGCCAAGCATAAACATAAATACAATATGGGAATATGAGGATATATGGAGGGAAATGTGGGATGAAAATAATAGACAAAGTATACCACTGGAAAATACGAAAACTCAAGGAATCAGCACATGAGTTAGGTCCCCAAAATCTCTTATGCTGGCCAAGCATAAACATAAATACAATATGGGAATATGAGGATATATGGCGTGAAAAGTGGGATGCAAATAATAGACAAAGGATACCACTGGAAAATACGAAAACTCAAGGAATCAGCACATGAGTTAGGTCCCCAAAATCTCTTATGCTGGCCAAGCATAAACATAAATACAATATGGGAATATGAGGATATATGGAGGGAAAAGTGGGATGCAAATAATAGACAAAGGATACCACTGGAAAATACGAAAACTCAAGGAATCAGCACATGAGTTAGGTCCCCAAAATCTCTTATGCTGGCCAAGCATAAACATAAATACAATATGGGAATATGAGGATATATGGAGGGAAATATGGGATGAAAATAATAGACAAAGGATACCACTGGAAAATACGAAAACTCAAGGAATCAGCACATGAGTTAGGTCCCCAAAATCTCTTATGCTGGCCAAGCATAAACATAAATACAATATGGGAATATGAGGATATATGGCGTGAAAAGTGGGATGCAAATAATAGACAAAGGATACCACTGGAAAATACGAAAACTCAAGGAATCAGCACATGAGTTAGGTCCCCAAAATCTCTTATGCTGGCCAAGCATAAACATAAATACAATATGGGAATATGAGGATATATGGAGGGAAAAGTGGGATGCAAATAATAGACAAAGGATACCACTGGAAAATACGAAAACTCAAGGAATCAGCACATGAGTTAGGTCCCCAAAATCTCTTATGCTGGCCAAGCATAAACATAAATACAATTTGGGAATATGAGGATATATGGAGGGAAAAGTAGGATGCAAATAACAGATAAAGGATACCACTGGAAAATACGAAAACTCAAGGAATCAGCACATGAGTTAGGTCCCCAAAATCTCTTATGCTGGCCAAGCATAAACATAAATACAATATGGGAATATGAGGATATATGGAGGGAAAAGTGGGATGCAAATAACAGACAAAGGATACCACTGGAAAATACGAAAACTCAAGGAATCAGCACATGAGTTAGGTCTCCAAAATCTCTTATGCTGGCCAAGCATAAACATAAATACAATTTGGGAATATGAGGATATATGGAGGGAAATGTTGGATGAAAATAATAGACAAAGTATACCACTGGAAAATACGAAAACTCAAGGAATCAGCACATGAGTTAGGTCCCCAAAATCTCTTATGCTGGCCAAGCATAAACATAAATACAATATGGGAATATGAGGATATATGGCGTGAAAAGTGGGATGCAAATAATAGACAAAGGATACCACTGGAAAATACGAAAACTCAAGGAATCAGCACATGAGTTAGGTCCCCAAAATCTCTTATGCTGGCCAAGCATAAACATAAATACAATATGGGAATATGAGGATATATGGAGGGAAAAGTGGGATGAAAATAATAGACAAAGGATACCACTGGAAAATACGAAAACTCAAGGAATCAGCACATGAGTTAGGTCCCCAAAATCTCTTATGCTGGCCAAGCATAAACATAAATACAATATGGGAATATGAGGATATATGGCGTGAAAAGTGGGATGCAAATAATAGACAAAGGATACCACTGGAAAATACGAAAACTCAAGGAATCAGCACATGAGTTAGGTCTCCAAAATCTCTTATGCTTGCCAAGCATAAACATAAATACAGTTTGGGAATATGAGGATATATGGAGGGAAAAGTGGGATGCAAATAACAGATAAAGGATACCACTGGAAAATACGAAAACTCAAGGAATCAGCACATGAGTTAGGTCCCCAAAATCTCTTATGCTGGCCAAGCATAAACATAAATACAATATGGGAATATGAGGATATATGGAGGGAAAAGTGGGATGCAAATAATAGACAAAGGATACCACTGGAAAATACGAAAACTCAAGGAATCAGCACATGAGTTAGGTCTCCAACATCTCTTATGCTGGCCAAGCATAAACATAAATACAATTTGGGAATATGAGGATATATGGAGGGAAAAGTGGGATGCAAATAACAGATAAAGGATACCACTGGAAAATACGAAAACTCAAGGAATCAGCACATGAGTTAGGTCCCCAAAATCTCTTATGCTGGCCAAGCATAAACATAAATACAATATGGGAATATGAGGATATATGGAGGGAAATGTGGGATGAAAATAATAGACAAAGTATACCACTGGAAAATACGAAAACTCAAGGAATCAGCACATGAGTTAGGTCCCCAAAATCTCTTATGCTGGCCAAGCATAAACATAAATACAATATGGGAATATGAGGATATATGGCGTGAAAAGTGGGATGCAAATAATAGACAAAGGATACCACTGGAAAATACGAAAACTCAAGGAATCAGCACATGAGTTAGGTCCCCAAAATCTCTTATGCTGGCCAAGCATAAACATAAATACAATATGGGAATATGAGGATATATGGAGGGAAAAGTGGGATGCAAATAATAGACAAAGGATACCACTGGAAAATACGAAAACTCAAGGAATCAGCACATGAGTTAGGTCCCCAAAATCTCTTATGCTGGCCAAGCATAAACATAAATACAATATGGGAATATGAGGATATATGGAGGGAAATGTGGGATGAAAATAATAGACAAAGGATACCACTGGAAAATACGAAAACTCAAGGAATCAGCACATGAGTTAGGTCCCCAAAATCTCTTATGCTGGCCAAGCATAAACATAAATACAATATGGGAATATGAGGATATATGGCGTGAAAAGTGGGATGCAAATAATAGACAAAGGATACCACTGGAAAATACGAAAACTCAAGGAATCAGCACATGAGTTAGGTCCCCAAAATCTCTTATGCTGGCCAAGCATAAACATAAATACAATATGGGAATATGAGGATATATGGAGGGAAAAGTGGGATGCAAATAATAGACAAAGGATACCACTGGAAAATACGAAAACTCAAGGAATCAGCACATGAGTTAGGTCCCCAAAATCTCTTATGCTGGCCAAGCATAAACATAAATACAATTTGGGAATATGAGGATACATGGAGGGAAAAGTGGGATGCAAATAACAGATAAAGGATACGACTGGAAAATACGAAAACTCAAGGAATCAGCACATGAGTTAGGTCCCCAAAATCTCTTATGCTGGCCAAGCATAAACATAAATACAATATGGGAATATGAGGATATATGGAGGGAAAAGTGGGATGCAAATAACAGATAAAGGATACCACTGGAAAATACGAAAACTCAAGGAATCAGCACATGAGTTAGGTCCCCAAAATCTCTTATGCTGGCCAAGCATAAACATAAATACAATATGGGAATATGAGGATATATGGCGTGAAAAGTGGGATGAAAATAATAGACAAAGGATACCACTGGAAAATACGAAAACTCAAGGAATCAGCACATGAGTTAGGTCTCCAAAATCTCTTATGCTTGCCAAGCATAAACATAAATACAGTTTGGGAATATGAGGATATATGGAGGGAAAAGTGGGATGCAAATAACAGATAAAGGATACCACTGGAAAATACGAAAACTCAAGGAATCAGCACATGAGTTAGGTCCCCAAAATCTCTTATGCTGGCCAAGCATAAACATAAATACAATATGGGAATATGAGGATATATGGAGGGAAAAGTGGGATGCAAATAATAGACAAAGGATACCACTGGAAAATACGAAAACTCAAGGAATCAGCACATGAGTTATGTCTCCAACATCTCTTATGCTGGCCAAGCATAAACATAAATACAATTTGGGAATATGAGGATATATGGAGGGAAAAGTGGGATGCAAATAACAGATAAAGGATACCACTGGAAAATACGAAAACTCAAGGAATCAGCACATGAGTTAGGTCCCCAAAATCTCTTATGCTGGCCAAGCATAAACATAAATACAATATGGGAATATGAGGATATATGGAGGGAAATGTGGGATGAAAATAATAGACAAAGTATACCACTGGAAAATACGAAAACTCAAGGAATCAGCACATGAGTTAGGTCCCCAAAATCTCTTATGCTGGCCAAGCATAAACATAAATACAATATGGGAATATGAGGATATATGGCGTGAAAAGTGGGATGCAAATAATAGACAAAGGATACCACTGGAAAATACGAAAACTCAAGGAATCAGCACATGAGTTAGGTCCCCAAAATCTCTTATGCTGGCCAAGCATAAACATAAATACAATATGGGAATATGAGGATATATGGAGGGAAAAGTGGGATGCAAATAATAGACAAAGGATACCACTGGAAAATACGAAAACTCAAGGAATCAGCACATGAGTTAGGTCCCCAAAATCTCTTATGCTGGCCAAGCATAAACATAAATACAATATGGGAATATGAGGATATATGGAGGGAAATGTGGGATGAAAATAATAGACAAAGGATACCACTGGAAAATACGAAAACTCAAGGAATCAGCACATGAGTTAGGTCCCCAAAATCTCTTATGCTGGCCAAGCATAAACATAAATACAATATGGGAATATGAGGATATATGGCGTGAAAAGTGGGATGCAAATAATAGACAAAGGATACCACTGGAAAATACGAAAACTCAAGGAATCAGCACATGAGTTAGGTCCCCAAAATCTCTTATGCTGGCCAAGCATAAACATAAATACAATATGGGAATATGAGGATATATGGAGGGAAAAGTGGGATGCAAATAATAGACAAAGGATACCACTGGAAAATACGAAAACTCAAGGAATCAGCACATGAGTTAGGTCCCCAAAATCTCTTATGCTGGCCAAGCATAAACATAAATACAATTTGGGAATATGAGGATACATGGAGGGAAAAGTGGGATGCAAATAACAGATAAAGGATACGACTGGAAAATACGAAAACTCAAGGAATCAGCACATGAGTTAGGTCCCCAAAATCTCTTATGCTGGCCAAGCATAAACATAAATACAATATGGGAATATGAGGATATATGGAGGGAAAAGTGGGATGCAAATAACAGATAAAGGATACCACTGGAAAATACGAAAACTCAAGGAATCAGCACATGAGTTAGGTCCCCAAAATCTCTTATGCTGGCCAAGCATAAACATAAATACAATATGGGAATATGAGGATATATTGAGGGAAAAGTGGGATGAAAATAATAGACAAAGGATACCACTGGAAAATACGAAAACTCAAGGAATCAGCACATGAGTTAGGTCCCCAAAATCTCTTATGCTGGCCAAGCATAAACATAAATACAATATGGGAATATGAGGATATATGGAGGGAAAAGTGGGATGCAAATAACAGATAAAGGATACCACTGGAAAATACGAAAACTCAAGGAATCAGCACATGAGTTAGGTCCCCAAAATCTCTTATGCTGGCCAAGCATAAACATAAATACAATATGGGAATATGAGGATATATGGAGGGAAATGTGGGATGAAAATAATAGACAAAGTATACCACTGGAAAATACGAAAACTCAAGGAATCAGCACATGAGTTAGGTCCCCAAAATCTCTTATGCTGGCCAAGCATAAACATAAATACAATATGGGAATATGAGGATATATGGCGTGAAAAGTGGGATGCAAATAATAGACAAAGGATACCACTGGAAAATACGAAAACTCAAGGAATCAGCACATGAGTTAGGTCCCCAAAATCTCTTATGCTGGCCAAGCATAAACATAAATACAATATGGGAATATGAGGATATATGGAGGGAAAAGTGGGATGAAAATAATAGACAAAGGATACCACTGGAAAATACGAAAACTCAAGGAATCAGCACATGAGTTAGGTCCCCAAAATCTCTTATGCTGGCCAAGCATAAACATAAATACAATATGGGAATATGAGGATATATGGAGGGAAAAGTGTGATGCAAATAATAGACAAAGGATACCACTGGAAAATACGAAAACTCAAGGAATCAGCACATGAGTTAGGTCTCCAAAATCTCTTATGCTGGCCAAGCATAAACATAAATACAATTTGGGAATATGAGGATATATGGAGGGAAAAGTGGGATGCAAATAACAGATAAAGGATACCACTGGAAAATACGAAAACTCAAGGAATCAGCACATGAGTTAGGTCCCCAAAATCTCTTATGCTGGCCAAGCATAAACATAAATACAATTTGGGAATATGAGGATATATGGAGGGAAAAGTGGGATGCAAATAACAGATAAAGGATACCACTGGAAAATACGAAAACTCAAGGAATCAGCACATGAGTTAGGTCCCCAAAATCTCTTATGCTGGCCAAGCATAAACATAAATACAATATGGGAATATGAGGATATATGGAGGGAAATGTGGGATGAAAATAATAGACAAAGTATACCACTGGAAAATACGAAAACTCAAGGAATCAGCACATGAGTTAGGTCCCCAAAATCTCTTATGCTGGCCAAGCATAAACATAAATACAATATGGGAATATGAGGATATATGGCGTGAAAAGTGGGATGCAAATAATAGACAAAGGATACCACTGGAAAATACGAAAACTCAAGGAATCAGCACATGAGTTAGGTCCCCAAAATCTCTTATGCTGGCCAAGCATAAACATAAATACAATATGGGAATATGAGGATATATGGAGGGAAAAGTGGGATGCAAATAATAGACAAAGGATACCACTGGAAAATACGAAAACTCAAGGAATCAGCACATGAGTTAGGTCCCCAAAATCTCTTATGCTGGCCAAGCATAAACATAAATACAATATGGGAATATGAGGATATATGGAGGGAAATGTGGGATGAAAATAATAGACAAAGGATACCACTGGAAAATACGAAAACTCAAGGAATCAGCACATGAGTTAGGTCCCCAAAATCTCTTATGCTGGCCAAGCATAAACATAAATACAATATGGGAATATGAGGATATATGGCGTGAAAAGTGGGATGCAAATAATAGACAAAGGATACCACTGGAAAATACGAAAACTCAAGGAATCAGCACATGAGTTAGGTCCCCAAAATCTCTTATGCTGGCCAAGCATAAACATAAATACAATATGGGAATATGAGGATATATGGAGGGAAAAGTGGGATGCAAATAATAGACAAAGGATACCACTGGAAAATACGAAAACTCAAGGAATCAGCACATGAGTTAGGTCCCCAAAATCTCTTATGCTGGCCAAGCATAAACATAAATACAATTTGGGAATATGAGGATACATGGAGGGAAAAGTGGGATGCAAATAACAGATAAAGGATACGACTGGAAAATACGAAAACTCAAGGAATCAGCACATGAGTTAGGTCCCCAAAATCTCTTATGCTGGCCAAGCATAAACATAAATACAATATGGGAATATGAGGATATATGGAGGGAAAAGTGGGATGCAAATAACAGATAAAGGATACCACTGGAAAATACGAAAACTCAAGGAATCAGCACATGAGTTAGGTCCCCAAAATCTCTTATGCTGGCCAAGCATAAACATAAATACAATATGGGAATATGAGGATATATTGAGGGAAAAGTGGGATGAAAATAATAGACAAAGGATACCACTGGAAAATACGAAAACTCAAGGAATCAGCACATGAGTTAGGTCCCCAAAATCTCTTATGCTGGCCAAGCATAAACATAAATACAATATGGGAATATGAGGATATATGGAGGGAAAAGTGGGATGCAAATAACAGATAAAGGATACCACTGGAAAATACGAAAACTCAAGGAATCAGCACATGAGTTAGGTCCCCAAAATCTCTTATGCTGGCCAAGCATAAACATAAATACAATATGGGAATATGAGGATATATGGAGGGAAATGTGGGATGAAAATAATAGACAAAGTATACCACTGGAAAATACGAAAACTCAAGGAATCAGCACATGAGTTAGGTCCCCAAAATCTCTTATGCTGGCCAAGCATAAACATAAATACAATATGGGAATATGAGGATATATGGCGTGAAAAGTGGGATGCAAATAATAGACAAAGGATACCACTGGAAAATACGAAAACTCAAGGAATCAGCACATGAGTTAGGTCCCCAAAATCTCTTATGCTGGCCAAGCATAAACATAAATACAATATGGGAATATGAGGATATATGGAGGGAAAAGTGGGATGAAAATAATAGACAAAGGATACCACTGGAAAATACGAAAACTCAAGGAATCAGCACATGAGTTAGGTCCCCAAAATCTCTTATGCTGGCCAAGCATAAACATAAATACAATATGGGAATATGAGGATATATGGAGGGAAAAGTGTGATGCAAATAATAGACAAAGGATACCACTGGAAAATACGAAAACTCAAGGAATCAGCACATGAGTTAGGTCTCCAAAATCTCTTATGCTGGCCAAGCATAAACATAAATACAATTTGGGAATATGAGGATATATGGAGGGAAAAGTGGGATGCAAATAACAGATAAAGGATACCACTGGAAAATACGAAAACTCAAGGAATCAGCACATGAGTTAGGTCCCCAAAATCTCTTATGCTGGCCAAGCATAAACATAAATACAATATGGGAATATGAGGATATATGGAGGGAAAAGTGTGATGCAAATAATAGACAAAGGATACCACTGGAAAATACGAAAACTCAAGGAATCAGCACATGAGTTAGGTCTCCAAAATCTCTTATGCTGGCCAAGCATAAACATAAATACAATTTGGGAATATGAGGATATATGGAGGGAAAAGTGGGATGCAAATAACAGATAAAGGATACCACTGGAAAATACGAAAACTCAAGGAATCAGCACATGAGTTAGGTCCCCAAAATCTCTTATGCTGGCCAAGCATAAACATAAATACAATATGGGAATATGAGGATATATGGAGGGAAATGTGGGATGAAAATAATAGACAAAGTATACCACTGGAAAATACGAAAACTCAAGGAATCAGCACATGAGTTAGGTCCCCAAAATCTCTTATGCTGGCCAAGCATAAACATAAATACAATATGGGAATATGAGGATATATGGCGTGAAAAGTGGGATGCAAATAATAGACAAAGGATACCACTGGAAAATACGAAAACTCAAGGAATCAGCACATGAGTTAGGTCCCCAAAATCTCTTATGCTGGCCAAGCATAAACATAAATACAATATGGGAATATGAGGATATATGGAGGGAAAAGTGGGATGAAAATAATAGACAAAGGATACCACTGGAAAATACGAAAACTCAAGGAATCAGCACATGAGTTAGGTCCCCAAAATCTCTTATGCTGGCCAAGCATAAACATAAATACAATATGGGAATATGAGGATATATGGAGGGAAAAGTGTGATGCAAATAATAGACAAAGGATACCACTGGAAAATACGAAAACTCAAGGAATCAGCACATGAGTTAGGTCTCCAAAATCTCTTATGCTGGCCAAGCATAAACATAAATACAATTTGGGAATATGAGGATATATGGAGGGAAAAGTGGGATGCAAATAACAGATAAAGGATACCACTGGAAAATACGAAAACTCAAGGAATCAGCACATGAGTTAGGTCCCCAAAATCTCTTATGCTGGCCAAGCATAAACATAAATACAATATGGGAATATGAGGATATATGGAGGGAAAAGTGTGATGCAAATAATAGACAAAGGATACCACTGGAAAATACGAAAACTCAAGGAATCAGCACATGAGTTAGGTCTCCAAAATCTCTTATGCTGGCCAAGCATAAACATAAATACAATTTGGGAATATGAGGATATATGGAGGGAAAAGTGGGATGCAAATAACAGATAAAGGATACCACTGGAAAATACGAAAACTCAAGGAATCAGCACATGAGTTAGGTCCCCAAAATCTCTTATGCTGGCCAAGCATAAACATAAATACAATATGGGAATATGAGGATATATGGAGGGAAATGTGGGATGAAAATAATAGACAAAGTATACCACTGGAAAATACGAAAACTCAAGGAATCAGCACATGAGTTAGGTCCCCAAAATCTCTTATGCTGGCCAAGCATAAACATAAATACAATATGGGAATATGAGGATATATGGCGTGAAAAGTGGGATGCAAATAATAGACAAAGGATACCACTGGAAAATACGAAAACTCAAGGAATCAGCACATGAGTTAGGTCCCCAAAATCTCTTATGCTGGCCAAGCATAAACATAAATACAATATGGGAATATGAGGATATATGGAGGGAAAAGTGGGATGCAAATAATAGACAAAGGATACCACTGGAAAATACGAAAACTCAAGGAATCAGCACATGAGTTAGGTCCCCAAAATCTCTTATGCTGGCCAAGCGTAAACATAAATACAATATGGGAATATGAGGATATATGGAGGGAAATGTGGGATGAAAATAATAGACAAAGGATACCACTGGAAAATACGAAAACTCAAGGAATCAGCACATGAGTTAGGTCCCCAAAATCTCTTATGCTGGCCAAGCATAAACATAAATACAATATGGGAATATGAGGATATATGGCGTGAAAAGTGGGATGCAAATAATAGACAAAGGATACCACTGGAAAATACGAAAACTCAAGGAATCAGCACATGAGTTAGGTCCCCAAAATCTCTTATGCTGGCCAAGCATAAACATAAATACAATATGGGAATATGAGGATATATGGAGGGAAAAGTGGGATGCAAATAATAGACAAAGGATACCACTGGAAAATACGAAAACTCAAGGAATCAGCACATGAGTTAGGTCCCCAAAATCTCTTATGCTGGCCAAGCATAAACATAAATACAATTTGGGAATATGAGGATATATGGAGGGAAAAGTGGGATGCAAATAACAGATAAAGGATACCACTGGAAAATACGAAAACTCAAGGAATCAGCACATGAGTTAGGTCCCCAAAATCTCTTATGCTGGCCAAGCATAAACATAAATACAATATGGGAATATGAGGATATATGGAGGGAAAAGTGGGATGCAAATAACAGACAAAGGATACCACTGGAAAATACGAAAACTCAAGGAATCAGCACATGAGTTAGGTCCCCAAAATCTCTTATGCTGGCCAAGCATAAACATAAATACAATATGGGAATATGAGGATATATGGAGGGAAAAGTGGGATGAAAATAATAGACAAAGGATACCACTGGAAAATACGAAAACTCAAGGAATCAGCACATGAGTTAGGTCCCCAAAATCTCTTATGCTGGCCAAGCATAAACATAAATACAATATGGGAATATGAGGATATATGGAGGGAAAAGTGGGATGCATATAATAGACAAAGGATACCACTGGAAAATACGAAAACTCAAGGAATCAGCACATGAGTTAGGTCCCCAAAATCTCTTATGCTGGCCAAGCATAAACATAAATACATTATGGGAATATGAGGATATATGGAGGGAAAAGTGGGATGCAAATAACAGATAAAGGATACCACTGGAAAATACGAAAACTCAAGGAATCAGCACATGAGTTAGGTCCCCAAAATCTCTTATGCTGGCCAAGCATAAACATAAATACAATATGGGAATATGAGGATATATGGAGGGAAAAGTGTGATGCAAATAATAGACAAAGGATACCACTGGAAAATACGAAAACTCAAGGAATCAGCACATGAGTTAGGTCTCCAAAATCTCTTATGCTGGCCAAGCATAAACATAAATACAATTTGGGAATATGAGGATATATGGAGGGAAAAGTGGGATGCAAATAACAGATAAAGGATACCACTGGAAAATACGAAAACTCAAGGAATCAGCACATGAGTTAGGTCCCCAAAATCTCTTATGCTGGCCAAGCATAAACATAAATACAATATGGGAATATGAGGATATATGGAGGGAAATGTGGGATGAAAATAATAGACAAAGTATACCACTGGAAAATACGAAAACTCAAGGAATCAGCACATGAGTTAGGTCCCCAAAATCTCTTATGCTGGCCAAGCATAAACATAAATACAATATGGGAATATGAGGATATATGGCGTGAAAAGTGGGATGCAAATAATAGACAAAGGATACCACTGGAAAATACGAAAACTCAAGGAATCAGCACATGAGTTAGGTCCCCAAAATCTCTTATGCTGGCCAAGCATAAACATAAATACAATATGGGAATATGAGGATATATGGAGGGAAAAGTGGGATGAAAATAATAGACAAAGGATACCACTGGAAAATACGAAAACTCAAGGAATCAGCACATGAGTTAGGTCCCCAAAATCTCTTATGCTGGCCAAGCATAAACATAAATACAATATGGGAATATGAGGATATATGGAGGGAAAAGTGTGATGCAAATAATAGACAAAGGATACCACTGGAAAATACGAAAACTCAAGGAATCAGCACATGAGTTAGGTCTCCAAAATCTCTTATGCTGGCCAAGCATAAACATAAATACAATTTGGGAATATGAGGATATATGGAGGGAAAAGTGGGATGCAAATAACAGATAAAGGATACCACTGGAAAATACGAAAACTCAAGGAATCAGCACATGAGTTAGGTCCCCAAAATCTCTTATGCTGGCCAAGCATAAACATAAATACAATATGGGAATATGAGGATATATGGAGGGAAAAGTGTGATGCAAATAATAGACAAAGGATACCACTGGAAAATACGAAAACTCAAGGAATCAGCACATGAGTTAGGTCTCCAAAATCTCTTATGCTGGCCAAGCATAAACATAAATACAATTTGGGAATATGAGGATATATGGAGGGAAAAGTGGGATGCAAATAACAGATAAAGGATACCACTGGAAAATACGAAAACTCAAGGAATCAGCACATGAGTTAGGTCCCCAAAATCTCTTATGCTGGCCAAGCATAAACATAAATACAATATGGGAATATGAGGATATATGGAGGGAAATGTGGGATGAAAATAATAGACAAAGTATACCACTGGAAAATACGAAAACTCAAGGAATCAGCACATGAGTTAGGTCCCCAAAATCTCTTATGCTGGCCAAGCATAAACATAAATACAATATGGGAATATGAGGATATATGGCGTGAAAAGTGGGATGCAAATAATAGACAAAGGATACCACTGGAAAATACGAAAACTCAAGGAATCAGCACATGAGTTAGGTCCCCAAAATCTCTTATGCTGGCCAAGCATAAACATAAATACAATATGGGAATATGAGGATATATGGAGGGAAAAGTGGGATGCAAATAATAGACAAAGGATACCACTGGAAAATACGAAAACTCAAGGAATCAGCACATGAGTTAGGTCCCCAAAATCTCTTATGCTGGCCAAGCGTAAACATAAATACAATATGGGAATATGAGGATATATGGAGGGAAATGTGGGATGAAAATAATAGACAAAGGATACCACTGGAAAATACGAAAACTCAAGGAATCAGCACATGAGTTAGGTCCCCAAAATCTCTTATGCTGGCCAAGCATAAACATAAATACAATATGGGAATATGAGGATATATGGCGTGAAAAGTGGGATGCAAATAATAGACAAAGGATACCACTGGAAAATACGAAAACTCAAGGAATCAGCACATGAGTTAGGTCCCCAAAATCTCTTATGCTGGCCAAGCATAAACATAAATACAATATGGGAATATGAGGATATATGGAGGGAAAAGTGGGATGCAAATAATAGACAAAGGATACCACTGGAAAATACGAAAACTCAAGGAATCAGCACATGAGTTAGGTCCCCAAAATCTCTTATGCTGGCCAAGCATAAACATAAATACAATTTGGGAATATGAGGATATATGGAGGGAAAAGTGGGATGCAAATAACAGATAAAGGATACCACTGGAAAATACGAAAACTCAAGGAATCAGCACATGAGTTAGGTCCCCAAAATCTCTTATGCTGGCCAAGCATAAACATAAATACAATATGGGAATATGAGGATATATGGAGGGAAAAGTGGGATGCAAATAACAGACAAAGGATACCACTGGAAAATACGAAAACTCAAGGAATCAGCACATGAGTTAGGTCCCCAAAATCTCTTATGCTGGCCAAGCATAAACATAAATACAATATGGGAATATGAGGATATATGGAGGGAAAAGTGGGATGAAAATAATAGACAAAGGATACCACTGGAAAATACGAAAACTCAAGGAATCAGCACATGAGTTAGGTCCCCAAAATCTCTTATGCTGGCCAAGCATAAACATAAATACAATATGGGAATATGAGGATATATGGAGGGAAAAGTGGGATGCATATAATAGACAAAGGATACCACTGGAAAATACGAAAACTCAAGGAATCAGCACATGAGTTAGGTCCCCAAAATCTCTTATGCTGGCCAAGCATAAACATAAATACATTATGGGAATATGAGGATATATGGAGGGAAAAGTGGGATGAAAATAATAGACAAAGGATACCACTGGAAAATACGAAAACTCAAGGAATCAGCACATGAGTTAGGTCCCCAAAATCTCTTATGCTGGCCAAGCATAAACATAAATACAATATGGGAATATGAGGATATATGGAGGGAAAAGTGGGATGCAAATAATAGACAAAGGATACCACTGGAAAATACGAAAACTCAAGGAATCAGCACATGAGTTAGGTCCCCAAAATCTCTTATGCTGGCCAAGCATAAACATAAATACAATTTGGGAATATGAGGATATATGGAGGGAAAAGTGGGATGCAAATAACAGATAAAGGATACCACTGGAAAATACGAAAACTCAAGGAATCAGCACATGAGTTAGGTCCCCAAAATCTCTTATGCTGGCCAAGCATAAACATAAATACAATATGGGAATATGAGGATATATGGAGGGAAAAGTGGGATGCAAATAACAGACAAAGGATACCACTGGAAAATACGAAAACTCAAGGAATCAGCACATGAGTTAGGTCCCCAAAATCTCTTATGCTGGCCAAGCATAAACATAAATACAATATGGGAATATGAGGATATATGGAGGTAAAAGTGGGATGAAAATAATAGACAAAGGATACCACTGGAAAATACGAAAACTCAAGGAATCAGCACATGAGTTAGGTCCCCAAAATCTCTTATGCTGGCCAAGCATAAACATAAATACAATATGGGAATATGAGGATATATGGACTGAAAAGTGGGATGCAAATAATAGACAAAGGATACCACTGGAAAATACGAAAACTCAAGGAATCAGCACATGAGTTAGGTCCCCAAAATCTCTTATGCTGGCCAAGCATAAACATAAATACAATATGGGAATATGAGGATATATGGAGGGAAAAGTGGGATGGAAATAACAGACAAAGAATACCACTGGAAAATACGTAAACTCAAGGAATCAGCACATAAGTTATGTCCCTAAAATCTCCTAAGCCGGGCAAGCATAAACATAAATACCATATGGCCACCAGTAATACAGAGAACTAGAGAAATACAACAATAACAAAATTATTGTAATATGAGATTTGGTAAAAATGAATGCTGGGACATTAGTTTTTATGATTCCCCTAAATTTACTCGCTGATGTCCCCAAGGATACAGTGGATAAAATTTTGTTGTTTGTTTTATTTTGTTTTACGGCATATCAACCACAATGCGTTTTATATGCCGGCAAGATATTTATTGATGGTAATATTTTTTTCAAAAATATATTGTTGGCATTGCTAATATTAATAACATTTACCGGCCTGAATGTCTGAGAAATTTTCATAGAAAATATTCGTCCTCCGACAGGTATCGAACCTGTATCCTATACGATTTTTGGAAACTGTAGTTTAAAAGCAGTAAAATCGGCCTTGCTGACCGAACGCTTCTCTATGGCCCAATCGGTTTAGGCACGTCAGGTTATATGACGGTTCCGTATAGGATACAGATTCATTTCCTGTCGGAAGACGAATATTTTCCATGAAAATTTCTCGGACATTCAGGCCGGTAAATGTTATTAATCCTGCTTATTATAATCAGAGCATATTATTTGTATCTATAAAAACAATGTATAAACAGAAAAATGTCTTAACATATATATATATATATATATATATATATATATATATAACACTCGTTGCCACTTTTGTAATGTCAGCGAATACTCGTTGTCCTTTTTTGATGCTCGTTGTAGTAGAGACTTTGCAATCGCAGATACTACTATAGTATGCCGTCAAACAATGCCGGTGCCAGACGCCTTCGAATACCACTGACACTAATAGCACTTGCTCGATAATACTCACTCGAATAGTAACCCGTGTAGTGATCCGAGAAATAGTATAGTGAATAAAGTATAGCTGTCCTGTATAGTAATAGAAGATAGAATAGAAATAACGATCCGAATAGTAATAGGGGATAGACTAAGAATACAGATATTTAGTTGTCAGCTACTCCCTATGTATATGCATTTCCTGTATGGCCACGTGGTCTACTTAATCCAATAATGGGATCGCTTGTGTTTGCTCTATGTTCAAACTCATTGTATCGGCAGCGACACTTTATTCCTATATTACAGAATCTCTTTGCCGTCTACCATACTTTTTCAAGTCGAAGTCAACATTCAGATAAAAATGTCAGCAGTAATTACAATGAACATTTAAAGGCTTGCTTGACACAATGTCATCTTCTGATAGGAAAGCTTCTTCGTCGATTTATCAAAGTGACTATCTTTAAGGATTCATAAAGTAGTTATTGTTGCCTCTCTGTGGCGTTTGTCGTGTGTGCCTTATTGACAAGCCCCACCCAAAGAAAATACATTTTTAGCGATGAAAGACAAAAATGAAAGTTAAATAAATCAATCAGTCAATAAAAGATAAAAAGAAAACGATAACTTCAAAGAACAATCCTGGTCATCGCTTCCTTTGTTAACTCTTCTTTCTGGCTTCTTTCTTTTTTATTATTAATATCGCGAAAGTGCAGAGAAGAAAGCATGAAAATAAGAGACTTTGGTCTAAGGCTTGTCATCACTTGGCCTTGGCTTTTTTTTTTTTTTTAGTGATAGTGTTGTTATTGACTGATTACCATTTCTTCCTGGTCTTGTCTTCATATAGAGAGAAATAGGGCGAAAGAAAATGAAAGAAAGAATAGGATTTTACTATATAAGGAATATTAGTGATATTAACTATTATTTCTTCTTGGTTTTGTCTTTATTATTAATATCAGGTAAGTATAGTGACGGCAATCGAGCTTGTACTACAATACTATTGGCTGTATTGTTTGATAAGTGTATTTTTTATTCTTATATATATATATATATATATATATATATATATATATATATTATACATTTTATCATTCACGTGTTATTCAGGGCTGTCCATAATAGATATTCGGTTCCTTTCTTCAAATGTCCTCCGTGCATCCATAACTTTATGATATTTTATTGTCTCTTAAATGGTCTACGTAGTTTCTTTTCATCCTATTTTATTTTCGTTTCGTTTTAGATTTCAATGCAATTTTCTTGTCATAATGAATATATTATTAATCTGTGTTTTAGACACATCAAGCTCCTTGCGAGCAGAATCCTGAATGCTGATATATATATATATATATATATATATATATATATATAGAGAGAGAGAGAGAGAGAGATTATTCATACTGATTTCATTTGCTCATTCTGTCCCTCAGTTTAGGTTTATACTTTGATATAGTCCTCGTGTTATTCAGGACCGCCGTTAATAGAGATTCGTTTTCTTTCTTCAAATGTCCTCTGCGCATCCATGATTATTTATTTATTTATTTATTTATTTATTATTTTTGGTTTCTCTTGAACTGTCCTCCTAGATTCGTTTCGTCCTATATTTTTCGTTTTAGAATTGTCCTGTCATGGTCAATATATTATTATGTTCTTTTTTTGAGAGGGGGTGCAAGCAGAATCCTGAATGTGACATATATTGTTCGTACTGATTTCATGTATAAGTCATGTACAATTATGTAGATTAGGACCTTATACATTGCTATTAATTTCCATCTACTTCGATTAATTTTTTATTTTATATTTTATTGTTCAGCATAAGAAGGATCCTGAGCCCATCACAATGGATACTGACCCGGTATTTATTCTTTTTGCCGCGTTTTAGCAATTATTATTATTATTATTCCATAACATCGTGTGACTCTAATTTTCAACCCCTGGCGGCTATTTTACCTTAAAACCAAACTTATTTCATAACTTCCAGTGGTTTCTCTTGCCAATTCAATCATGCTGTCGCTTATATTCTTTGAGTTTCAACTTAGGGCATTTACCGAGAATTTGCTTAACTGTATCATCAGCTTGTCCGCACATCCTGCATTTGCTTTCTTTCTACTGGCCTTAATTGTAATCGTTCTCATGGCTTGTTCTTTCACTGCAAACATTAATGACAACGTTTCTACTTTTATAGAACCATCTTTCGTTCAATGCCAGCACTGAGGTTCAGCACGTGTCTCTATCTGCTAAAAGAAACTGACCGCGAAGTTTATTTTCTTTTAACTTGTCCTGGTTTCAAAATGCCGGCTTGACGCCCGGCGGAGTATAAGCACTTTAACCTTGGTTGGCAACCTTCCTAAAGATGACGTCTCGATAGAAATACACTGAAATGCGCAATCAAAATATTGAAAAGAATGTCACTAAAGGCAGTGGTGAATGTAACTCATTCGGTAGATGTTCCATTCCCCTCCACGGTGGGGTCTACTATTACTAGAGATGGAAGGAAAAAGTAATCTCAGGGAGTGAGCATTATTATTATTATTTGGTTTTGCCTTTTCAGGACTGAGACATTCTATAATATCTAGTGGATCTCACTTTTTTCTATCACTACATATGGTTGATATTCATACCACTCCTATTTTAACTTGAATCCAGATTCATGAGATACCACCCAACGGATTTCTTTAACAATCCAATTATGCCGTAACGTTTTGTTTTTTGTGTTTTTTTGTTTTATCAGTTCACCCCAAGCAAGACAATAATACCACGAAGATTCAATGAGGCTACCGGAAGTGAAATAGAAATAAGACTTTAGACTGAACCAGAAAACAAATCCTAAACCGGAAACAAAGGATAAACCTCAACTCTTTGGTCATTCAGCGAGTATGTTGTTCACTGTCTAAGCAGCTTGTCCACATATCCGACATTTGTAACCTGTGACTGATTTGAATATATATTTCTCTTTACACTTTGTATATTTTTCAATTTTTCATTTTCTTTGTTTTACACACACACACATAAGTATGTACATATATATATATATATATATATATATATATATGTTTAACATATAGGATATATATATTATATAAATATATATATATATATTATATATAAATGTATATATTATAAAATATATTAAATATATTATGATATATATTATAAATATTACATAATATATATTATTATATTATATATAGATATATTATATATTATATATATATATATTATACATATTATATATATATGTTATATATATATATATATATATATATATATATATATATATATATGTATATACATATATATATATATATATATATATGTATGTATACAAGTGAGGCAGGGACTACCTACCTACGTTTCACCTAATTGTATCTTCAGGTCGAACTGAAGATCTATTTAGGTGAAACCTAGGTAGGTAATTTCTGGCTCACTAAGATATTTTATACTCTACTCTATTTAATGTATTGAGCACTTTACGTCTTTTGTTTTTTTCTCTCAATTTTGGGGGGAGATTTTTTCAACCAACTCGGATGATTTTTTCCCCCAATTTTTTCCTCAGATACCAGTTTGTTTAAATACATTTTTATTAGCAAATTTAATAGGTATTAAAATAGACCTAATACACACACACACACACACGGGCGCGCGCGCGCATAAACACGCACAGATATATATATATATATATAAACATAATATATATAATATTATATAATAATGATATAAATTAATAAATTAATAATCTATAGATTTTTATTAAAATAAACATTATATATATATATATATATATATAGTTTATATATAAAGAAATATAGTCTTAAGGTGTGCTATATTTATGGAATAAAGTGCTCAATATCAGAGATAGAGCGTGTGTAAATATAAAATATATATATTCTGTGTGTGTGTTTGCCTTCGCGCGTATGTATGCATGTATGTATATACGTATTCCATTCATTTTTGTTCCTGCACCGTCTTCTTCTCGCAATGTCGCCTACCCGGCTTCAACCTCTGACAAAAGTGTCATCATGAACGGCTTCCGCGCAACCGAGCCTTGCACTTTTCACTGATATTGTCACAAGTCTCAGTTGAAAGATAAAAAAAAGGGAAGAAATTAAAAACATGTTACGCATTTCAATTTTGGGGGAAATCAAAAGATAAAAAAAAGATTAAAAAAAAAAAAGATAATAAATAACAGATGAAATAAAAACAACCAAAATAACCAAAAATAATATAAATAAATAATCTGCAAAAATTGCAGGGCGAGTCCGAAAAAAACAAAAAAAAACAAAAAAACAAGAAGCCCGCCACTAATTAGTCGGGAGATCAGGGAATACAAGAAAACACGGTGCGACTGGCACGCAGAGGCCCTTTGAAACCATCGTTTTGTGGAGGGCGTAAAAACTGTGACAGTAAATTTGATGAGATGAAAAAAAATTGAGATTGGTTATAAGAGAATGACGTTAGAAATTAAGGCACATACAAATATATATATATATATATATATATATATATATATATATATATATATATATATAAAAGGCACATAGGAAAAATATATATAAGCCACATACAATATATATATATATATATATATATATATATATATATTAGATTGGTGCAAAAATAATGTCGTTTTCTCACATGAAGTTGAAGGTCAAAAAACGACATTATTTTTGTACCAACCTAATATATATATATATATATATATATATATATATATATATATATAAACAAAATCAAAATAAAAGCTTAACACAGAAAAAGGGAAAACGGACCCAGAAAAAATAATAGAGGATATAAAATCGAAGAAAAGTTCCCTATAAGACCAACAATGATGAAGTTTCTATGAGCAATAAAAAATATAATACAATGACAACGACTTCAACAATAACTTCTACTACTACTACTACTACTACTACTACTACTACTACTAATAATAATAATGATAATAATAATAAGAAGAAGAAGAAGAAGAAGAAGAAGAAGAAGAAGAAGAAGAAGAAGAAGAAGAAGAAGAAGATGAAGAAGTAAAAGATCAGCGAGGACGATAATCATAAAGTTTATGTTGGCTCTGGAAGGAACAATAAAAACAAATGTATTTATAGAGTTATATGCTTTAGAATGTTTTTTCGATGTTATTCGGACTTGATTTGTTTGCTAAGGAAGAGATGAAGAAAAGAATAAATGTCGGAAAAAAGAAAAAAAAATGAAATAATCGATTAAAAAAGAATAAAAAGAAAACATAAGAAAGGATTTTCGAACAGCGAGAATGAAATGGCAAAGATCAGGAGACACGGTATGCGTCTGTGAATTGTGTTAAGATAGATTGATATGGTTAGAAAGAAAGAAAGAAAGAAGGAAAGAAAGAAAGAAAGAAGAATATAGGAGCAAAGAAAGAACAGAAGAGCACAAAGGTAACGAAGAAAAAAGAAAGAATTGAAGGGTAAAGAAAGAAAGAAAAAAAGAAAGAAAGAAAAAGAAAGAATCGAACATCAGAGAAAGAAAGAAGAAAGGATGAAAGAAATAATTGAGGAGTAAAAGAGGATATAAGTATTAGAGGAGCAACGAAAAAACAAACCAAGAAACAAAGAAAGAATAGAGGAACAAAAAAAGAAAGAATCGACGACCAAAGAGAAAAGGAGAGAAATAGCTTGGAAAGAAAGAAAGAAAGAAAGAAAGAAAGACAGAAACAAAGAAAGAATAGAGGAGCAAATAATGAACAGAAGAGCAAAATGTATGAAAAAGAAGAAAGAAATAAAGGGGCAGAGATAGATAGATAGATAGATAGATAGATAGATACATAGATAGATAGATACGAACATACTAAAATAGATAGATAGATAGTGAATAGACTGCGATAGATAGATAGATATATAGATACGAACAGACTGCGACAGATAGATATAGATAGATATATAGATAGATAGATAGATAGATAGATAGATAGATAGATACGAACAGACTGAGATAGATAGATAGATAGATAGATAGTGAATAGACTGCGATAGATAGATAGATAGATAGATAGATAGATAGATACGAACAGACTGAAATAGATAGATAGATAGATAGATAGATAGATAGATAGATAGATAGATAGATAGATAGATAGATAGTGAATAGACTGCGATAGATAGATAGATAGATAGATAGATACGAACAGACTGAAATAGATAGATAGATAGATAGATAGATAGTGAATAGACTGCGACAGATAGATAGATAGATACGAACAGACTGAGATAGATAGATAGATAGATAGATAGATAGATAGATAGATAGATAGATACGAACAGACTGAAATAGATAGATAGATAGATAGATAGTGAATAGACTGCGACAGATAGATAGATAGATAGATAGATACGAACAGACTGAGATAGATAGATAGATAGATACGAACAGACTGAGAGAGATAGGTAGATAGATAGATAGTGAATAGACTACGATAGATAGATAGATAGATAGATAGATAGATAGATAGATAGATAGATAGATAGATACGAACAGATTGAAATAGATAGATAGATAGATAGATAGATAGATAGATAGATACGAACAGATTGAAATAGATAGATAGATAGTGAATAGACTGAGATAGATAGATAGATAAATAGATAGATAGATACGAACAGATTGAAATAGATAATTAGTAATAAGAAAGGAGGAAAATAATGTAAAAATGGTAACAAATGAAAAAGAAGAAAAAAAGTAAAGAAAAGAAAGAAATAATTATGGAAAAAGAAATAAAAAAGCAACAACGGGGAATTAAATCGAAAAAGAAAAGTAGAGGAAAGAAAGAAAAAAGAAAGACACGGAGAAAAAAAGAAAAGCAAAAGTGGAAAGAAGGAAGGAAAGAAGGAAGGAAGGAAGGAAGGAAAATATGGAAATATTGAAGGTAAAGTGCGAAAAGAAAGCGATCAATGCCCTCAAAGATAAAAAAAGAAGAAATAATAAGAAAAAAATACAGAAAAAAAGAAAGGAAATTTGCGATGAAAGGAAAAGAAAAAACTCTCCAGACAAATCAATGTCCAGACAGTAGTGAGTTGGAGGCAGTTAAAAATAGAAATTGATTAAAATACAAAATAAGAAAATTGAAAGAACGAGAAAAATAAAACAGACCCAATATAACTGATCCTTCGAAAGACTATCAATATATATATATATATATATATATATATATATATATATATATCACGTTCTAATGAACGCTCAGCACATTGTCAACCGTTTTGCATTTAAAAGCATCATGAAAAAAAAATACGGTAATGGAAAACAACGCACATCATTAAATAAATACTTATACAAATGAACAATATATAGTTTTGTACCACTTACACGCCTGAAGATGATCTTGAGAGAAGATCGAAAGTACTTGGAAATGAAAATAAAAGAAATTTAAACAGTAGGTTATTCATGAGTATGAACGGATTTTATTAAAAATTAGCAGACATAATGTCTGTAATTTATTTAATCAGACATGTCTGAAAGAGAATTTGCTGCCTAAATACACAAATTTTAATATATATATATATATATATATATATATATATATATATATATATATATATATATATATTTGTGTGTTTATTTAGGCAGCAATCCTTCTTTCATGCACGTTTCATTGAATATGTCAGAGAAGGTGCTTTGATTTCTCATGTCATCAAACAATTTTTTCTTTTCGGTAGAAAAATTATATAAAAACTGTCCAATTCTACTTTTTACGAGCGCTTTCGTCTATGCATTTAGCCATTTTCAAGGCTGAAATATATTAACTGTTAACAAGAAATATATTGTTTTATGTATGTATTTATATTATGTTTTCATTTTAAATGCCCATTAAGGAATTGTATTCCTGATCAATCAAAATTGGCAAAAAATCATATAGGCCACACTACAACATGTTTGACAAGAAGACTCTCACTACATCTTTCTGATCATAGCTCAATTCGGTCTCATTTAAATACTCATAGAGATCTACTGGACCCTATTCGTAACATATTTGTTGATAACACTAATATAATAGCATCGTCTACATGTAAAAAAAAGGCTAAAAATAATAGAAATCTTATTAATAAAAACAAAAAAACAACATTCAGCAATATCAGCTATGAACATGGACACAATATCTTGACCGTGTTTTGAAAATGAAGATTTTATATAAATACACACATGCAATAATCTATTTCTTGTTAACAGTTAATATACTGCAACCTTGGAAATGGCTAACTGTATAGCAGAAATCTCTCGGAAAAATAATTGGACAGTTTTTATATAATTTATCATTCGAAAAGAAAAAAATATTATAAGTCCCTTTTTATCAAGTTTCTGCTATTTAGCTTAGTTTCTAGTGTGGTTTGGTTTGGTTTGGTTTGGTTTGTTTAACGGCATATTAGCTCCTTATGGGTCATTTAATGACAGAATTTGAGTTTTGGGGGAGCTTTGTTAAAATTTTGGATTCATAATGAGGAAGGAGCGCTCGGAAAACTTAACACTCACAGGTCATATTTAGAGTAAGAGAAATAGTGGAAGACAGCGAGCGACTTTCCTGAAGAGCTTGTGTGAATGGATGACCTGAACAGAAGTCGAGTGGCTTGGCAAAGGGAGAAAGTCTGTTAAGGCTCACGAAGGATAGGAATTTGTTGCATTGAACTCACATTCTTTGGGTCCTGTCTAACCAACGCCTTTATCCACTGTGCCATGTGTCCTTGAGGACATCTGTGTATGAATTTCGGGATATTATAAACCTAATGTCTCAGCAATCATTTTTTTACCAGTGCTCATATTGCAATTTTTGTTGTTATTATCGCTTTTCTCTGACACTCCTTATAGTCTCAGAGATATAGACAGATACTAATCTGTATTTGTCGCCTTTGGAATGTAGAATCTTGTGTAGGGTCATTGCTTTCTTTGTTCCTCTAGAAATGGTCATGGGTACCTCTCTATCAAGACTCCTTCAAAGCGCATATCTTTTTAAGTTTCTGCTATTTAAGTTAGTTTATAGTACTTTAAGTATATTTCTAAAATATTCCTTTGAACTGTTTTTTTTTTGTTTTTTCATTTCCTGTTTTATTGATTCATATTTAAGTAGTGACGTGGATTTATGACGGTCAATGTCTTCATCGCACCATATACATCGATTCCGGATTTTCGTATGCGTTATACCGATGTTGACAATGTCTTCCCATGTCTATTAATAATGGCGTGCAACTCTTTATCTCAAAAGCCATTCTGAAGTCGATTCTTTATTTTATTTTCAAATTTCTTCGTCAGTATCTTAAGTTCTTTCTTGTGTTTAACACATAATTTTATGCCGTCCATATACATGAGGTTGATGACTGATTTCCTTCTGTTAGAGAATTGGTATAATCCAGAATTTTATAGAAATCCCATGCAATTAAGAGGTGGTTCCATGCTCCTCAAAAGCTCCCGATCAGAGGCCTTGCTGCCAGATATAGTTTATCGTCATACCCATGGCGATAGTCTCCAATACATTTCCTTTACGTATGTTTCTAAAATATTCCATTAATTTTTTTTTTTTTTTCATTTTCTCCTTTACTGATTCATATTTAAGTAGTTTTAGGTTTATAACAATCAATGTCTTCATCGCAGCCTGTAGATCGATTCAGGGTTTTCCTATGAGATTTACCGATGGTCTTCCCATGTCTGTTAATAATGGGGAGCAGTTTTTTTTTTTTATCTCAAAAGCCATTCCGATGTCGAGTCTATATTTTATTTTTTAATATTCTTCGTCAATATCTTAAGTTCTTTCTTTTGGGCTTGAAAAACTCAACACTCACAGGGCAAATCGATGACAAAAGAAAGAGACGAAGGCAGAGTACCACTTACATGATGAGCGTGTGTGAGTCGATGGTGAAACGTGGGTGGGTGTGTATGTTTATAAAAGAATAAATATTGCTAAAGGACACAAAGGATAGGAATCAATGGCGAGCCACATCCTGAAGAGACCCGACAGACAGAAGAGGGATCTCCTAACGCTTGTCAATATACTTTTAGTTTTCCAGTTCCATTTTAGAACATTTGGATTTTGAAGAATATTCTGCCACTTTTCATTGCATATACCGAGTGTAACAGCAAAATTGTTCAAATCGTATAACATAAAAGTTGTCCAATTATTAGATTAAGCTTTGAACCGTTGTATCTTAGAAATGATTAAAAATATCTTACTGGAATTCTCTGAGGTTTTTAATACACTGATGGACTCTATTTGGAGCAATAAGAATGTGTAATTACTCTCCAAGCTCAACAGAAGAATCGTAAGGAAATCGATCATAAACGAAAATGACATGTCTATTATTAATTAATCATAGCTAAGAACAGGAAAGTCGCGATGGATACACACACACACACACACACACACACACACACACACATATATATATATATATATATATATATATATATATATATATATATATATATATCTGTGCTAAGAAAGAAAGGACAAATGACATATGTTTTTCCCTGACCTGATTTTCTCCACAATAGCCACTGGCCGCATGCATAAGTGTAAAACGAAAGGCACCATCAAATGCTGACTTTCCAACTTATTTAAGAAGATCTTCGCCATCTTTAACCTTTTAATTTTCTGTCTTGGAGTAAAAAGTGCCTCACAGGTTTCACGTACGATTTCATTTTCAAGTCTTTATTTCACTGCTCTTTGGACTGTCATAGCCGAAACTTCTCTCTCGCATCTGTAGTGACCCCACGATCCAGTTTTTCATTCTACCGTTCCCTGTTTTTTAAACTTATTCACCGTTCTCTTGATGGAAGAATATTGAATTGGGGTTCGAATTTGAAAGTGGTCGATTTTCCTTAAAGGTGACTTACTAGATGGTATCAATCTGGGAAGACGATTCCATTGTGAGACACTTTTGGTTTGGTTTGCTTGATTTTACTTTGCAGGATATCAACCGCTATAAATTATTTAATGCCGAAATCTAAATATTTTGAACGCAATTATATGCCTTCAACTACAGATATTTTGTACATAATGTTGTACTTTCTCAGTAAACGTATGTTATATATATATATATATATATATATATATATATATATATATATATATATATATATATATATATATCCGATGCGATAAGAACGAAAGTAATATATAAATTCCAACGTTCACAGCATTAATCCAAAAGAGGGCTCGATAACGATATTAGAGAGATAATTATTTATTTATTATAATTTTATCATATAGACAAACCATTTTACACACTACAAAGTGCATTTTAACTGCACTTCGACGGGTGAGAATCTAAAATGGTTTCTCACCAGTCGAAGAGCAGTTGAAATGCACTGAAACCAAGTTGCAGTTCAAAAGTTTGGCCTTACCCCAGGTAATTTTTTAAATTGGACACAAAACGTAATCGTAAAAGATGTAGGGCATGATTTTTTATTAGAAATTTTATTATGACAAAAAGAAAAAAAACAACATTTTATGATTAAATTTTGCACTCGTCAAAATATCTACCTTTAGCCTTGATTGCTGCAGCACAATGTTTTGGAATTTGCAAAACTTTCTCAAAATATAAATTTCATAAATAATTCCATTCTTTTTTTCAATAACACTAAGAGATCTTAGGCACACTGAATGGAGGAGGTAGGTGTTTATAATAAATTCTTTTTTTGTTCATATAATCTTTTATTTAAATTCTCCTATGTATTTTAGGATAATTACATTTTTTTCCATATGTATATATATATATATATATATATATATATATATGGTGGGGGAGAGGGGAAGAGAGAGACTGAGACTGACTACAGTTGAAAGGTGTTAGTAATACACCCCTGGTAATTTTTTAAATTGGCCCAAAAAGTAGTTCTTATGCACTTAAAATAAGAGAAAATTATTGTGCATGCTTAAAAAATGTGAAACATGATTTTTATTAGAAATTTACTTATAAGAAAAAGAAAGAAATCATTTTATGATTAAATTTGGCTCCCGTCAAAATATCCTCCTTTAGCCTTGATTACTGCAGCAGAAATTTTTAGCATTCGTTGTAAAAGTTTGATAATTGATTCCATTCTTTTTTAAATGTCTCTAAGTGCACTTTTTCATTTTTTTTTTTTCACTCTTCTGTCAAATTCATTCCATGCTAATCCAGTGTGAGGCTTCAAAATTTTCAACTGCATTGTATATAAAATATATTGTCGGTGAATTTATTATAAAAATCTATTGCTGGTAATTATGCTATGAAAATGTATTTTTATACTTTAGTTTCATTTCGCTCTAAAATTTATTGCTGGTCATTTTTCTTTAAAAATGTATTGCTGGTATTTTTACTATGAAACTGTATTCTTATAGTTTTATAGTGTTTTATTTTTGTTTGGGAGCGGTTCACTTTTATCCATAGCTGGGACCCCAACAAGTGTTATCACCACGGGTCAGGATAGACATGGTAACAACAGCAATTAAGAAGTGGTTCCACGCTCCTCAAAATCTCCAATCTCCCTATCCGGGGGGGGGGTCTTGCTGCCGGATGTAGTTTATCGTCATACCCAGGACTAACATAAAGTAGAAAGCTTCTGAATGAAGTTGTATGGATGTAGGAGGGTAAAGTAAGTTCAGATCAAGCGGACATGTAGGATAGATAAAGATTGAACCTAGACTTGAAGAGATTAAGTTTATAGTGTTTCTTTCAGGAGTCTGGTCCATAAAGCAGCGGCTCTTGGAAGGAAGATCGCAAATGGAATTTTTGTTTTACCAATAGAATAAGAAAGGAATGTTCACGGTTGGCCCCTGTGTATATAACATGGCTGGTCCGAGGTGCAAATGTCTGAACCGGATGTGAACTGCAGCAGTACTAACGATGCTCATAATACTGATAAAGTTGTTCTTAATAATATAGGGGGGGTGGAAAGATCTTGTCCGACCAAGAAGAGGTTCCAAAATAAATTGGGATGATTGGTTATTTCGTCAGATTACACAAAATTTGGTCGAACAAAAACTTCCAACATATTTTCCTGCCATTAGTCCACTGAATTGTATTCAGTTAGTCAGTTATGTATCATGCGTAATACATGCGTAGGCGATCATGTATCTTTCGATATATGACTGACAACGCAGATTTTTTTCCTGCAGGAGGTTGCCATTTCTTTCTGCAGTAGACCAATTGCCATCCAAGGCTATAGAACCCGGTCTGTCCTACTATTTACCCATAGATGGACGGAGAAGAGGATCCATACCTTCCCAAGCGTATATGCGTGTTAGTGAATATCAGTCAGTTATGTGCCATACATGCCTTTATTTCTTTCTTTCTTTCGTAATAATTGCACACTATTTCTTACTTTTTAAAAATATTTCCCCACTTTCTTTCTTTCTTTCTTTCTTTCTTTCTTTCTTTCTTTCTTTCTTTCTTCTTCTTCTTCTTCTTCTTCTTCTTCTTCTTCTTCTTCCATTATTTTTTCTTTCGTTATATTTACTGTTTCTTTCTTTTTTTAATATTTTCCTACGTTTCTTGCTTTCTTTCTTTCTTTCTTTCTTTCTCCATTTTTTCTTTCTTTCTTTCTTTCTTTCTTTCTTCTTCCATTATTTTTTCTTTTGTTATATTTACTCATTGTTTCTTTCTTTTTTAATATTTCCCTATGTCTCTCCCTTTCTTTCTTTCTTTCTTTCTTTATTTATTTATTTATTTATTTCCTTCTTTTTTTCTTTCTTTCATTCTTTCTTTCTTTCTTTCTTTCTCCATTCCTTCTTTCTTTCTTTCTTCTTCCATTATTTTTTCTTTCGTTATATTTACTCACTATTTCTTTCTTTTTTAATATTTCCCTACGTCTCTCGTTGTCTTTCTTTCTTTCTTTCTTTCTTTCTCCATTCCTTCTTTCTTTCTTTCTTTCTTTCGTAATGATTGCCCACTATTTCTTTCTTTTTAATATTTCTCACGCTTTCTTTCTTTCTTTCTTTCTTTCTTTCTTTCTTTCTTTCTTTAACTTTATTCCGTTTGTTTATTAATTTCATGTATGTACATTTCTACATAATATTCAAATAACAGCCCAGTGATGTCACACATTGTAAAAATATATCTGCGAGACTAGTTGTGATGTCTCAGTTGTCAACACAAATCCAGCAAATGTATTAATATTAGGTTGGTGCAAAAATAATGACGTAATAATGTCGTTTTTGACGTATTTTTTAACGTCAAAAAACGACATTATTACGTCATTATTTTTGCACCAACCTAACAATGAGAAAAATACGTGTGCTTGCTATCCTGAGAATGATATTATTATTGTTGTTGTTGTTGTTGTTGTCCTTGTTGGTAATATAGAGTATTGTTTCGTTGTCGTCATATACCTGATCATTGGAGACTTCGATTAAAAACCAAAACCAAACCATCCTAAACGCATTTTCTGATCTCTATTTCCAATCTGTCTCTTAATCAGTTTTATTACTGCCATTGTATGTCAATTAGTTTCTTCGTTTCTCTGCTGCTGCTTCTGCTGCTGCTGCTGCTGCTGCTGCTTCTCCTCCTCCTGATACAGCTGCTGGCTAGGCTGGGCGTTCTAATGACTCAAGCTTAATTACACAACCTCCGCCAGCGCCAACACTACCACCACCATCCCCACCGTACTCAGCTTCTGTCCAGACCTATTTTCGGCAAACATCATAAACGGATCCATTGTTTATCATCAGCGTCCATCAGTTGTGGCTGGTAAAACCAGCTCGTTTCAAAAAGCAGGCCGTTTGCTTGGCTGGCCGACCCCCCCCCCCAACACCCATTCCCAGGGAGATCGAAAGAGAAAGAGAAAGAAAGAAAGAAAGAAAGAAAGAAAGAAAGAAAACACATCTTCGCGTCACATCTTTGCTGCCTCTTCAGGAACGGTTTCTGATACAAAACTATTCGTTTCTACTTTCTCTGATCGAATCATTTGTTTTCTTCTCTTATTACCGTTTTCAGCTTCGAAACAGATGTTAGTTAATTCGCTATTAACTCGATGGGTATAAGTTGTACCAATAACACTGAAGCCTGTTTTCTTTGATTCTGCTTTCCAGTTGTGTTGAACGGCCAGTTTTCTAGACGTCCCTGATGTCATAATCCGGTTCATGCTCCTCTCCGATGTTTTAAACAGGAATGCACTTTTATCCATTGTTTTCTGTTTCGGATTAGGTTTCCGTTTTCTTCTAAAAGCTACTTCAGCTCAACAATCCTAACGCTGGTCCTTCGCTATGCTAATAAATCTCCACACAGTAAACCTCTACCTTGAGTGGCTACTGTGCCTTTTATTTGGGTGCATATTAGTAAAGAAAATAAAACAAGTTCCCAATTTAGTATTTATGCAGATGAGACATTCGATAAAGTAAAACTGACAGCTGATCAGAGAATGACCGTTAATTAGTTGTTAACTGGAGCAAGAAAGGGCTTGTTGATTTTACCGTCTCCAAAATGAAACTAAAGTTACTTTTTTTAAGTCATCGTAGGGAATTATTTTTGCCTCCCATCGGCATGGCTGATACTTAAGCTCCACTCATTGTACCTTGTTGGTTTCAAGTGTTTGTTTTTTTTCACTGATATGAAGTGGAATGATTATATTGAATCAGTTACTAGGTCTGCTGCAAGGAAAGTTGGTTCACCGTGTTGTGCCTGACAGTTTCTCTTGTCAGAATTCATTTTGAACATTAACTGACTTATCATTCTTCCGTGCATTGGATATTGAAGCAATATCTAGACTATTGATGCTACTATACAAAGAGGCGGATCCCTTAAGTGGGGGTGAAAATATATCAGAAAATATCAGAAAATATTTTTTGTTCCAAAGTAGATAAGGTAAGCTAATACAGGGTGGCGTAGAAGTAAGCGAACTTAAGTTAACCTATCCTCATAAACTTGAATCTAATCTGAGGAAACGGTTTCAATCTTACTGATATAAACAAATCAAAATTTGTAAAAATGATAATCAAAATAAAATAAATCAAAATTGGAAAAAAAAAAAAAAAATCAAAGTTAAAAAGATGATAATCAAAATTTTATAAATCAAAATTTAAAAAATGATAATCAAAATAAAAGATATCAAAATTTGAAAATGGTCAGCTATAATGAAAAATCTTTGCAATTTCACATGTAAAATCAGTAAAATAAAAACGCAATTTGAAATTTACAATTTCACATAGCAAGTAAATAAAAGAAACCGCAAAATTAAATTTATACATATATACATACATACAGTATTTACATTATGCGGACTATTGTCCTCATCTTTGTCGCCATATTTATCACAACGTTTCGGCCGTTGTAAGCTCCGGCCTTCTTCAGGACACATGGCACAGTGGATAAAGGCGTTGGTTAGATCCAGTGACAGACCCAAAGAGTTTGAGTTCAATACCCGGTTAAAGCAGTGGAGAAATTCAGAGGGAAAAATTAGCAGGAGATAACTGATAACTGACATCCATCAAAACATGGCACGTGGAACTAAAACAGTCTACCCCAGTGATCGAAATAAAGGGTCCAGTTCGAAATTCCAACCACCTGAAGAAGGCCGGAGCGTACAACGGCCGAAACGTTGTGATAAATATGGCGACAAAGATGAGGACAATAGTCCGCATAATGTAAATACTGCACATAATACCTCATCTCAGAAATATAGACATACATACATACATACATATATATATATATATATATGTGTGTGTGTGTGAGTGTGTGTGTGTGTTATAAGAGATTATGATGAAAATATTTTAAATCGCTACATGTTTCAAAAGTATGATTGTACTTCCTCAGGCGATGGTTGATAACTAGTAATAAAAATGATTTTTAGGGAAATTTAAAAACAAATCGTTACCTCTTTTCCGAATGTGAAAGGGGAACGTATAACGTCAAAATGTAAAAATATACTTGTGGGTATGTCTTGATTAACCTATTAATCGCATCTGATTTGAGTAGGTCATAGTATTGAAACATGGAAAGCTTTTGTGTAGCGATTTCAAAATATTTTATTATAATATTTATATTAAAAATATAATAATAATATTTGCTCTACTTTGTATTGAGCATTTTTTTAAAAAGTAAATGCAACGATTTGTGGATTTTTACTCCATTTGTTCTTTCTCTCATTTGAATATATATATATATATATATATATATATATATATATATATATATATATATATATATGAAGAAATATAGTTTTAAGATGTGCTATATTTATGGGATAAAGTGCTCAATATAAGAGATAGAGCGTGTGTAAATATAAAAGTGAACATAGAAGTCAACACTTAGAGGCGACAGTCTATTTCATGCTAGACGCAATCGTCAGGCCTGACGATTGCATCTAGCATGAAACAGACTGTCGCCTCTAAGTGTGTATATATATATATATATATATATATATATATATATATATATATATATATATATATGGACGCTTTCTACTCATTTTTATAACCTAATATATATGATCACAGAATTTTAAATTCTGAATTGAGATTTTTACTGAGGAACACGCCTCTTCTAACTGAAATTGCTGGATACATCCCTGTATATATCTCTAGATTCCCGATAAAATCCAAATAAGGTTCCGTAATGTCTTGACCTGGCATCTCGACTTCAGTCACATTCCCTCTCCCGTCATGTGTCAATTGCTCTTTATGTGGTTGCCTCCTTGGTACCCCGACCACATGAATTTAAACGTAGTACCTGATTTGCAACTAAGTTTCATCGTTTTACTGTTGATCTAGCTGGATGTAACCGAAAGTTCTATTGTAATATTAGGCTGGTGCAAAAACAATGACGTAATAATGTCGTTTTTTGAAATATTTTTAACGTCAAAAAACGACATTATTACGTCATTATTTTTGCACCAACCTAATAGTTTCTTTTTTCCACTTTACTCATCCGTGGAACTCCATTCTGAATACGTGGTTTCCTCTCACCGATGATCTTCTGAAATTTGAAAGCATCATCAATCGACATCTTATATCTTTCTAAGTCCTGTTATTTTATTCTCCTTTCGCCCCACCCCCCACCCTAACGTCTTTCAGTCTCGAATCCCTTGCCTCTTAATAACATTATCGCTTATAGTTTTAAAACAAAAAATAGTTGGACGACACCAGGCTAAAACTCGCAAATAAAATATCAATTGTGGGAACATGCTATCACACTTTTTTTAGTGGTGTTTTTATTTATAGATACGTGGCCGAGTAGTAAGAACGTTCGCTTTCTGACCGGGTTCGAATCTTACCAGTAATGTGACTTCTTGATATTATCGGTCTGGAGGAGGCATATTTGGAAAGAGCATGAAAACCATACCCACGGGTTGACCCCAAGTCAAGTGAATACAATTGGGTCGATGGAACTCTTTGGAAGCCGTCGATGACTGCGCCAGTCATCGTGACCGAGTGTCTGAGCACGCTGGCCTTGTCAGACTGTTGATCACGCTAGATAACACGCTCTCTCCCAGAAAGCTCAGCACAGTTGCAGTATAAACCACAGGTGCGCTCTGTGAGAGTTGCACAAACACAAGTGTGCCTGAGCAGGTGTCTGCAACGGGATGAGCTAGACGCCCTATTAGACGGACATTGTCGCGACATTTTAGATTTAGATGTACTTATTTTGGTACTCTATTCGAAAACAAAAAAAAAAGATGCAAAAAGAATCTAAAATACGCGTCTGAAATATAAGAAATATCTTGTTTCCGTCATAATACACCCACTGATTTATAAGACGCACCGATGTATAATACGCACCGATGGCCAAGAATATTGCAATCCAATTTTTGTGTTCTCGTTCTTCTGTCTTCTGGTTTGAGGATCAACATACTGTTCGTCTTTTCTCAGTTGTTGGCAGCAGTTATTAGTTATCTCTCTATTCTTGCATACTCTTTGACTGTTTTGAATTTAGAGTCGACATAATCCACCGTACAGACGAGACCATTTCTCACTTCTATAACCTCTCAGGAGAATTAGTGGTGACATACTTCGTTTATGTGTCAGGTGCTTTAGGTAACAGCTCCTCACAATTTCGTAAAATGGAGTGATTAATCGATAGTTATATAAGGAAAAAAAGAAGCACGCCATATTATGAATTTCAGAAATTCTAAGAAATCACGTGATATGAATATAATGGCAAAACTAAGCAGGTGTAGGCTTTAAGAAAGCTTTATTGAACTGAGAACCCGAGGTTCGCGTATATTCTCTTTTTATAGTCCCAGTAAACAGAAATAGCTCTCTCAAAGAGGAGAATAACAAAACAAGGGGAGACCACTCTTGATTATTCATAAGAATGAGCCTGTTTTATTTTGACTTCCGTATGGTGATCAGTTAATCAGTGTATTTACATGACAAACTGGGGCTCATTGTTAACTTTATAAAATAATACGAGCTGCATATTCTTAAAGCACTAAGAATGTGCAGCCCGGATTATTTACACGAGGAGGAGAAATACATTGGAAATATTTTCAAACTTCTCCAGTACCCTAATTATTTTATATTCAATGCGAAACAAAAGGCTCATAAAATATTCCAAAACCAAAAAAGCAGCCCCTCCTGAGAAACGCAATGACTCAAAAATATTTTATCCCGACTACTAATTCTATCACTTCTACAATCGAAAAGTATCTGTCTAAACTTGACATAAACGTTCAAAACAATAAAAGACTTAGTCAATAATAAACAAAACAATAAGTTAAAACTCCAATTGTCATAAAAAATACATAGGAGAAACCGCAAGGAATTTGAATAAAAGATTATATAAAAGCAAAATGGACATTTTACAAAATAATACGTCAAATGCGATAGTTGCCTACCGTAACGAGACTGACGTTTTACATAAAAATATGCTACTCTGATCAAAGGAGAAATAATTCACTACAACTTAAATGTGAAGAGAGTGGTTTAATCTCAAGGACATCTAGAGTAAATTTGCGCCTTGGAAACATTACAACATTTCATCATTCATGGCAGATCTATCACAGTGTAGAATACCTACTCACAAGAACGATGGAAAGAAAAACAGAAAAAGACGCTAAAGGAATTCTTTTAGAGGAAAAGAAAATGTAAAATTCGCAACACGCCTGTCTTGCGCATGTGCAGTCTTATCAACATAACGCATTTAGTCCGATACAGTCCTGAAGGGCGAAACGCATCACAAGTATACGTTTTCACTTTGTCATAGAATACATGCTGATATGTCCTGGAAAGGGATATATTTGAATGAAGTAACTAAGTGGTTTTGGCTACTATAACCAAGTAGAATACGGTAGCAGTAATCGATTGGTACGCGTCGTAGTCGCACGTAAGAAGTGTAGATCAATGGCGTAGTCCAATGGGCGTCGTTATAGACTTAGCTCTCAGACTAAGGCTCTCTTGACTCTCCTACACGTCCGTCGGTATTTATGACGGACACCAACCAATCATATTCCAGTGAGGGGGAACACAGGTGTATGCATATTCCATTATATCACACACACACACACACATATATATATATATATATATATATATATATATATATATATATATTGAACAATAAAAAAAAAATTAAAATCTTCAGACACACTGGGTTGTAGATATATATATATGAGTTAAAATGGGTGATGGTCAAAGTAATAATTTTTAATTCAGATCACGAATATATATATATATATATATATATATATATATATATATATATATATATATGTTGCGATGGATAAATTGTTGTCTAAATGAGCAAAAATGAAAATAACACTGACATCTCATTTTAACAGATATATTTACCAAATCTGCACAAAAATATCTTGAAATACTAAAAAGTAAATTTATTCAATAAAATCACCATCGGCTTCAACCAAGCCCTGCAGGCGACCTTGGAATCTCCTGCAATTCTTCTGGAGGGTCTCCTTTTTTTAAGTTGATGAATGCTTCCGTAATCCTTGCCTTCATTTTATCTTTGGTATTATTTGTTGGTCTCTCGCTCAACTCCGCCCCACGCATAATAATCAAGGGGGTTGCAGTCTGGGGAATTAAGTGGTCAGATGTAAGTGGTGATGTAGTCGCAGAAACTAGCTGACAGCCATGATTAGGTTCTCCTGCTTGTGTAACATGGTGCAGAGTCCTTTTTGCCAGACATAGGTTCTTCCACCAGCCACCCACTTGACACAGGGCAGCACTATATCCTCAAGGCACTTGTAGGCCTCCGTTTGGAGTCTGAGTCCCTGTGCGATAATGAATGGAGGTATAACGTCGTCATCACTTACTCCAAACACCATAATGTTGACTGGATATATCATCAAACTTTTTCCGAAACTTCTACACTCTCCTCAGATTGACACTCAAACAATCTTAAATGTTCGTATTGGCGCTTCCGCCGCGAATACCAAGCAGCACAACATATTTTTCCCAAATTTCTGGCGGAGAGAATTGCGTCACGGTTCTTATTTTTCCCACAGACGGTGCCAAAGTGAACCTACGATTCTGTGCAGTCGACAAAATAAAAAATAAACAACCCGCATGCGCGAAATTAAAAATATACAATGGCGACATTTTACCCATCGCACCTATATATATATATATGTTTGTGTGTGTGTGTGTTTGTGTGTGTGTGTGACTGTGTGACTGTGTGACTGTGACTACATAGGGAGGACGTCCCAGCGTTTGGATTCGAGAATTAAACAGCATTTACCCACCAGGATTTTGAATCCGTCCTCCTGGAATAGCCAACTGACTAACAGTTCTGGTTCTGCTATTGCTGAACATTTAATAAATAGAAGGAAATGTGTGGAAAATTTTAGTGGTGACCAATTTATAATTTTATCTAGGTCCCACACCACATTTCACCTCAAGGTTCTAGAGTCATTGTATATCAGATCTCGTGAGCCTTCCCTTTGTAAACAGAAGGAATGGTTGCTGGGTTTGAATATTATTGGACTCAAGTTTCTTGAAATTCATATTTTTCCCCATTCCATTACATTCGTTAATTTAAAATTAATTTACACGCTTTTTTTTTTAAATTCCCAGAATAAATAAACTTGATAAATCCTGGGACGAAACGGGTTGTTTTTATTTTAGCTTTTAAAAAAATGCCTTATAAATATTGTCTTTTCCTATCTATTATTAAATCCTGTACCACGAAAAACTTATTTAAATATATGTATATATTAGGTTGGTGCAAAAATAATTTCGTATTCTCACATAGTAACATATGTTAGAAAACGAAATTATTTTTGCACCAACCTAATATATACATATATATATATATATATATATATATATATATATATATATATATATATATATATATTCGTGGTCTGGGAATACAGTAATATGAATTAAAAATTATTATTAGGTTGGTGCAAAAATAATGTCGTTTTCTTATATATGTTACTATGTGAGAAAACGAAATTATTTTTGCACCAACCTAATACTTTGATCACCACCCATTTTAATTCAACCAACTTTACTTCAAATCTTAACCTGACACCTAAGCTGAACAGAATTTTTTTTTTCACCCAGGATGTTATTTGGCATATCACATTACATGTTTCATTAGCAACAGTGTTACAGTTAATATGTGTATAATGTCGTGTATATCATTATTATATTTTTGTTATCAGGTTGATTTCACCGTTGATTTTTGATAAACCCTGCTCCGTCCGATGAGGGATAAAGTTTTCTTTTGTTCCAGTGAGCCCAAAAATACAAATTACAATACAGGAATACTAACCCCTCTTTCCTCATTATATGGCATAGAAAATTCAACTCTTTCTGATGTTAAGTAGACGTTTCCTTTTTGGTACCATTCTAAAACTTTGCATTACATTATTAACATCTTTCTGCAGAACCACGTTTCTGTCGTTTCATTTCTCTCCTTTATCTGTGAGGAGATTTTCCAGCATCCACTGCTATATAGGAAGACAGACATCATGCGACAATTCATTACTCTTTTTTTTATTTCTAACGAAATTTTCCTGTTTCTCAATATTTTGCTTAGTTTTTGAAAGGCATCTTTCGCTACTTAAGTGCGCATTCGTATTTCAGTGTCGCCCTTTCCGTGATGTGTTAAAACAATTCCCACATATTTTAAAATTGTTTGTGTTGTGACCAAGTAAATGTTTAAGTAATAAAAACAACCAGGTTTTCAGATATATCGTATATTAAACGATAAGTACACCAGAAGGGTATTACACGACTAGTTAGAGTGTATCGAATGAACTAGTACTCGATCTAGTCACTGTTCCCTGTTCATATTATATTCAACGCCCCCCCACGTGGGTCATATGTGGCACAAGGCCGGTTAATTGTGGGTTCTCCGAACCCGTAGGCTCGGCCAAAAACATTCCCTTTGAACCCGTATAAACGGGTTCAGGGCTGTCTACCTCCCCGGACGAAACTTTGCCCTTCGGCAAAGCTTCGTCCGGGTTCCTTTCTGCCGAGGCGGAGAGTTTGACAGCAATGACCGGTTTGAGACCGTTCCTTCCCTGTTCGTTGTTCCCCTAACCTTATCTCCTACTAAACTTATAGTAGGTGGAAGAGTCTAACATAGACTTTTAGAGGGAGGACACCACAACGACCACTTTTCAGCCTGACTCCGTATGGAGTCGTTTTTTTTTTAATAATTACTACACAATTCTTTTTTTATTCAACCTTTTTCACAAAAAAAAAGAAAACAAAGAAAACAATGAGAAATAACCACTTTGAAAAATCTATCTACAGGAATTACGTTTACAGCTTCTTTTTTTTTAAATGATAATAATTTCTAATAACCCATGGGGTTTCCCCGCATGTGTTCGAATCTCATTTTCGTCGCCAAGATGTTGTGACCAAGTAAATGGTTAAGTAATAACAACAACTAGGTTTTCAGATATATCGTATATTAAACAATAAGTACACCAGAAGGGTATTACACAACTAGTGAGAGTGTATCGAATGAACTAGCGTTCAATCTATTGGACTGTTATATTTACCAGCCTCCCCGCGAGGTAGGATGTGGCACAAGGCCGAGTTTAATGTGGGGCAATCCGAGACCATAGGCTCGGCTAAAAATTCCCTATAGACCACGTATAAAACGGGGTCGAGTAACTGTTTCTCGAGACGAGACTGCCCTTCGACATAACCTCGTCTGGGGATCCTCTCTGCAGAAAGTTTGACCAGTACATTGGGAACAGATCTGTTTGCCTGTTATATTTAACAGCCCCACCCCATGAGGGATGTATGTGGCACAAGACCGAGTTTACCGTGGGTACTCCGAGCCCGTAGGCTCGGCCAAAATTATTCTCTTAGAACCCGTATAAACGGGTTCAGGGTCTGTCTACCTCTCCGGACGAAACTTTGACTTTCGGCAAAGCCTCGCCCGGGTTCCTCTCTGCCGTGGCAACAAGTTCGACAGTTGAACAATCTGGTCGACTGTTAATATTTAGCAGCCCCCATCACCACCACCACGAGAAAGGCTCGGCCAAAGATATTCCCTTAGAACCCGCATAAACGCGTTCAGGGTCTGTCTACCCCCCCCCCCCCGGACGAAACTTTGCCTTTCGGCAAAGCCTCGTTCGTTGGCCAAAAATATTCCCTTAGAACCCGTATAAACGGGTACAGGATCTGTATACCTACGCGGAAAAAACTTTGCCCTTCGGCAAAGCATCGTCCGGGTCCCTCTCTGCTCAAGGCAGAGAGTTCGACAGTTGAACAATCTGGTTGACTGTTATATTTAAGGCCCCACCACAAGGGATGTATGTGGCACAAGGCTGAGTTTACTGTGGGTTCTCCGAGCCCGTAGGCTCGTCCAAAAATATTCCCTTAGAACCCGCATAAACGGGTTCAGGGTCTGTCTACCTTCCTGGACGAATCTTTGCCCTCCGGCAAAGCCTCGTCCGGATTCCTCTCCGCTCAAGGCAGAGAGTTCGACAGTAAGGAACAGTCTGGTCGACTGATCTCCTAAGCCTTCTGTTTTACTAATCTTATTTTAGTAATCTTATAGTAGGCGGAAGAGTGTAACGTAGACTCTTTAGAGGGAGGTCACCACAACAGTTTGATTTTTGTTTTTTCTAATTTGTAATTTGTATGTTGGGTTAGGATTTATTAAAGTAACACGTCGAAATTTTTCATTGCATATATTATAGGATTCTAACGATAGGTCAGCTGCTAAGAAAGTTGGTTCACAGTGTCGTGCGAAACAGTTTTTATTTCCAGAATCTATCCTCCATATCTATAAGTCTACCATTCGTCTATGCGTAGAATATTGCCGCCACATATGATCCGGTGCTCTTGCTATTTACCTTGAGCTCCTTGATAAATTCCTAAGAAGAATCACCAATATTATTGGTCCTCATCTGGCAGCTCGGCTTCATTCACTTTACCATCGCCGTAAGGTTGCCTCCCTGTGTCGTTTCTATAAATACTTTCATCGTAATTGTTCAAATGAGATTTTTACTATGGTATCTAGGCATTTTCCATTCAAGCGCAGCACTAGACTGTCGTCAGGATCACATAAATTTACTTTTGAGCTGGTTAGATGTAGCCGTAAGTTCTATGCTAACAGTTTCTTTTCTCGCACTTCTCGCTTGTGGAGCTCCCTTTCCGGCTCCATGCTTCCCAACCCAACTTTAATCTGCAAACATTTAAATGCAATATCAATCGATATCTACTTTTTCCTCTTCTTCATTATTAATGTTTCTGTTCCTAGTTCTTCCACGTCCTGTAAGCCATTGTCTTAGTGGCTTTAATGCCTTCCATGGGGGGGGCAATTAAAAAGAAGAAGGTGTAACAATAACCATGATAGTATTCTAATAGTGACTGTATTTGAAACCTGGAGACGTACGGAATGTTCCCACTTTTCAAATGCCTAATAAACTAAACAATTCGAAACCAATGCGAGAGGAAAAACTGATGTTTGGACACATCTAAGTATGCATCTTTTTAACCTAAAATACATTTGAGCCATATTTAGTTCCCAATATAAATGCTGTGCAGAGAATAATAAAGAAGAAAATGTTTGTAAGTACCTTAATTCCCCATGTATAATACGCCCCTAAAATTGTGCTGAAAGTGTGGAAAAATGCTTCCACTCAAGCATAATACGCACCCCTTGTTTAGTTATCACACCCTATAAATTGTACCTCTACATTTTTATTACGACCAGCGTTTCCTACTCTTATTTAAAAAAAAAATGTTTTTAAACATAGAATTAATATTATTCTAATTTAGTTTTATGATAATTCTTAATTTATTTTACGGCAATTTTTTTAAAGATTTCTTGTAGCTGTGCATAATACGCACCTCTAATTTTGCTTATTACTTTTTAGAAAAATGCGTATTATGCATGTAGAATTACGGTAATTAGGAAACAAGAGTAATAGAACTGTTATATATATATATATATATATATATATATATATATATATATATATATATATATATATATATATAATGATTATCTTGTAGGAAAGTTTTAATATAGAAATGAAATGAATATGTGAAAGAGACTGTAAGTGTTCAAGAATTGGCGCCTGTTTGATATAAAAGAATTATTAAATGTATATAGAGGAGGCGGGGTGAAGTAATGGATAGCGTCTTGGATTGAAGAGTTCGAATTCAAGTCAATTCCAGTGCTAATACCCTTGGGGAAATGTATGTATCCTCTTCTTCTCACCCCCAGCTATTTACTATGGGTAAATAGCAGGACAGATCGGGTTCTATAGCCTTGGATGGCAACTGGCAGAAAGAAATGGTAAAAATGAGGAAAAAAGCTAAAGATAGAGGATCGTCTATACGTGTATTACGCGTGGCAGTGTATTATACGTGGCAGTGTATTACGCGTGACAGTGTATTATGCATCGCAGTTTATTACGCATGGCAGTGTATTATGCATGGCACATAACTGATTGATTATGTATATAATGACCATTTCTTATCGTTACACGCGTTGGACCCGGTGGAGTAATGTCTAGCGTCACTGATTAAAGAATCGTCAGTGCCAATTTTCCAGTTGGGTTTCAAGAGTGTAGTGTGGATACCTATGTGCAACAGTTGTCTATGTATAATAACTATTTTATACATACATATATGACTAATATATGGATAATCTATATTTCATGCGTGTGTATATAATAGTAAGATAATAGGGGGAGACTGCGTGGCAGAAAGGGATTATCAGGAATTAATGAATGTCCTGTTAATTTAGGTATCATCAATTAATTTTTACCGGGGCTTTACTGAGTAAATTTTCACTGGATTAGAATTAGGGTTAGCGTTACGAAAAAATACAGAATTATTAATTATATGATAAATACATATTGAGAAATATATGTAGAACTACGCAAGGTATATATATATATATATATATATATATATATATATATATATATATATATATATATATATATATATATATATATTAGGTTGGTGCAAAAATAATGTCGTTTTCTCACATATGTTACTATGTGAGAAAACGACATTATTTTTGCACCATCCTCTTCTTCTCCCCCGCCACTTCAATTATAGGTAACTAGCAGGACAGACTGGGTTCTATAGCCTTGGATGGCAACTAGTCTAGAAGAAGGGTAACTCTGAATTCAAAATCTGCAGAAGGTCGTTTGGGGACCTTGTGGCACGTAGTGCACCAGATCCCTGCATTCAGCCCTTCAAAAAGTGTGGTTGGTTCTGCACAAAGCTTTCACCATTATAATCAAATTATATGTGATGGTGTCTGGATATCGGGTCCAGGGAACTGAGCTACTTGATCCTCGTACGACGAATACACACACACACACACACACATATATATATATTGCAGTTTTTTCAGTGGATAAAGAGGCATTTAAAGCAAGCAGTCTTTGTGGCAGAATGCTCAATATCGAAGACAGAAATAGAGCGTTAATAGAATTAATATGAAGAGTTTTTTCACTATATTTTTTTTTAGCTATTTACATACGAAACTCTGAATTAAACATGAGTTGATTAAAAAAAAATCATATCAATTCAACACACGCACACAGACACACGGACAAACACACACACATATATTAGAGGATATTACATTGGAACATGTAATGAGATTTTTTAAATCCTATAATAAAAAATATTGCTCTACTATTTAATTTTATTGGGCCCTAGTTTAAATTAATGTTATGAACGTTCGCTCTCATTTCATATATATATATATATATATATATATATATATATATATATATATATATATTAAGACAATTTTTATGTTTATACGTTCTTGTTATAGATATAAATATTTAAGTAAATGCTCTGTTTATAATAAACAGTATTAAACAACATTTACTAGCCTGAATGTCAGAGGACGAATATTTTCTGTGAAAATTTCTCGGTAAATGTTGTCAAATACGGTTTATTATAAACAAAGCATTTATACCCGCTCGGCCCAGTGGCTAGGATCAAAGTGTAGTATCTGCGCTTTCTGGGCTGCCGGGTCGGGTGTCTGTCGAACTCTCTGCTTGCAGAGAGGAACCCGGACGAAGCTCCGCAGAAGGGTAGGGTTTCGTTGGGGGAGGTTGACGGAACTGGCCCGCCTCGGCGGGTTTGGATGGTTATTTATTTTTGGCAGGGCCTACGGGCTCGGAGATACCCACATTAAAAAGGCATTGTGCCACATTCGATACCCGTGGGTGGATTGATAAATACCATCTATAAAAAGAATACCCGCTCGGCCCGGTGGCTAGGATCAAAGTGTAGTATCTGCGCTTTGTGAGCTGCCGGGTCGGGTGTCTGTCGAACTCTCTGCTTGCATAGAAGAACCCGGACGAAACTCCGCCGAAGAGTAGGGTTTTGTTGGGGGAGGTTGACGGAACTGGCCCGCCTCGGTGTGTTTGGATGGTTATTTATTTTTGGCTGGGCCTACGGGCTCAGAGATACCCACATTAAAAAGGCCTTGTGCCACATTCGATCCCCGTGGGTGGATTGATAAATACCATCTATAAAAAGAATACCCGGTGGCTAGGATCAAAGTGTAGTATCTGCCCTTTGTGAGCTGCCGGGTCGAGTGTCTCTCGAACTCTCTGCCTGCAGAGAGGAACCAGGACGAAGCTCCGCCGAAGGGTAGGGTTTCGTTGGGGGAGGTTGACGGAACTGGCCCCGGTTTGGATGGTTATTTATTTTTGGCTGGGCCTACGGGCTCGGGGATACCCACATTAAAAAGGCCTTGTGCCACATTCGATCCCCGTGGGTGGATTGATAAATACCATCAATAAAAAGGATGTATAAATATAAAATATGAAATGTCTTAAAATAATTGTCGGACTTTGCCCATTTCATAATATATATATATATATATATATATATATATATATATATAGTCGACTCTCCCCAATTTACTTTTTCTTTGTTATCTATGAATCGCCATGTTTTTTTTTGGGGGGAAAGATAATTTTTCGCGGTTTTTTGTCCGTGATTTTGAATTCGGAGCATTGCTGCTCTTAAGCTGGTTTTCAAACAAATGAGAAGGAAGCTGAGAATTTCCCATGGATAGAGCATGTGAATAATGAGAAAATTTTAAGTAAAATGGAATCCAAAAAGACGCTTTTACTTAGAATCGGAAAGAGACAATTGGAATTTGTGAAACACATAATGAGAAGAGAAGGATTGGAGAGTTTGACTCTCACCGGATATATTAAAGGAAAAAGGGGCAGGAAAACCTATCGAGATTGTGTAAATGGATGTCGTATGATGAGTATTTTATCGGAACTAGGCGTAGTTCCGATATCCTGGAATTTGAACTCGGATCACTGTTTTTATGTTTCCGTTACATAATGCACTTTCGCTTTGCTTCATCATTCGACATTTACCCTCTTTTTCTTGTTCTTCTTTTTCTTGTTCTTCTTCATCTTTTTTTTCTTCTTC
>OZ010606.1:57412721-57435221 GCA_963932145.1 Acanthosepion lycidas | reverse complement strand
AAACAAATTGCATCAAGGCTATTATAAAGATTTTACTTTGCGGCAAGTATTTATAAATAAAAGTAAAAATGTTTATTTTACAAAATTTTTAAATTTAAGAGCCACTTATAAAAATTCACTAAGCTAAAGTCCGCCTGAGGACGAAACGCGTCGGTTAAGATAATTTCACCTTTTTCATTATTCATTTTGTCCTTTTACAGATATATTTATAGTTATATCTGAAACACATACACGCGCGTGCACCTGATATATATATATATATATATATATATATATATATATATATATATATATATATATATATATATATATATATATATATGATTTCAGTTATAAAAACAGTATCTGTAAATGGACAATATGAATAAAGAAAAAAACCTTAGCCAACGCATTTCGTCCCCAGACCCACTTTAGCAATGCAAATGTAAGTATTTTAATTTGCAACAAGTATTTATAAGCAAAACTAAAAATTGGTGTTAGTCTTTCAAAATTCTTAAATTTAAAAGACACTCATTATTATTTATCGGCTTATCTGAAAAGTCCAGGTAAATTATGGTGGATGCTATGTGTTGTAATTTAATATCAAATAAGCTAAAGTGAGTAAATGTTGTTGAAGTATTTAATACAATTAATATTTAAATTATTTTAGCATTTATTCATTATACAATTAAAAAATAACAGAAGGTTAGGAATTTAATTTTCTCACATTTTTATAGTTACGTATTTTGATGTGGGATGGAAGCAATTCTTTTAGGAATGGAGATATTTGATAAAATCTGGGTTGCAGATTTACATTTTGATAAGTTTCGATAGCTAATTCTCGAAAATCTTTCCGTCAAAGTTACCTTGTTCTCATTTAATAGGTGTGACATTCTTTAGTTCGATGTTGTGGTTAATTTATTTCTATGTATAACTAATTCTATAATTAATCGGGATTTTATCCCGTGGGGAACGAAAATTGATAAGGTCACTGGCATTCTCTATATACACGCATACACAAACACACAGACACGCACACACACACAGACACAGACACACACACACACACACACACACATATATATATATATATATATATATATATATATATATATACGATGGGCTACTTATTATTCGTCGGCTTCATGAAGTCTCAAAATTCTGATTATATTTTAATTTCCTCAGTTTTTCTCAAGATTTTGGAACACACCTTATATTTATATATATATATATATATATATATATATATATATATATATATATGCAGCTTGGGAAAGTGCCTGAAAACCATACCACGGGTTAACCCAAGCATTGTGAGTGAAATTGTGTAGACGGAACCTTTGGGTGCCGTCGATAGCTGTGCTAGCACTAGTCATCGTGGCCGAGGGTTTGAGCGTGCTGGCCTCGTTCAAATTGTTGATCACGCTAGATAACACGCCCTCTCCTAGAAAACTGTAACTAAGGTCTGCTCATCATAGTTTCAGTATAAAAAACAGGTGGACTCTGGGTGTTGAATAAACACAAATGCGCCTAAGGAAACGTCTGCAAGAAGGATTTTCTAGCCGCCCTAGCAGACAGGTATACTCGTATACTCGTGTTCAGCGATATATATATATATATATATATATATATATATATATATATATATATATATATATATAAAGGGTGGGAGGGAAATCCGCTGGAATGGGAAAAATATATGTGCGCCAGCCCGTGTTGAGAAAGACAACGAGACACTTATTTAGTTTAATTCTGACCGGTACAAATCCTCGTGCTTGCCTGGGATACGTTTAAGTGCCTACACGGATTCATAGATGCAAAATATATGCATTAATTGATTTCCGTTATTTTATGTCTGTATTTATGTAATTGTATCGCTGTTTTTTGACGCTTTTCCAGTACTGCTTTTCCACCATTGTGTCTTAATAGCTAACCAGAAAGCTAATCTTCCTGTCTATATTTTTTCCTTTCACCTGGTTTCCTTTTCGGCTTTCCTAGACCTTCTTGCTTCCTTCAGGCATTCTTTTATCCTTTGGCTTTTCTTTAAACTTTTAGCTTTTTAATATTAAGTAATTCCTTTAGTAAGTTTAAGTCAGTTGTTCTTTAGCCCCCCACCCCACCCCACCCCAACGGCCACTTTCATATATTTGAACGGGCTGGCAGTAAATTGAGCAATGCCATAGAGTTAATGTCATATATTTCCGTTTTTTTTTGTTTTTTTTCATTATAGTAGAACTAAATACCGGAAATAAATTTTGGTGGGAACAGCCAAGTGGATGTCACCGGGTCAGATCGTAGAAGTTACTAGAATTTGGTTTGAAGGTTTTTTTTTACTTTCTTTTTTTTTTTTTAAATCTGTTGCAGTTAAATTTTTAAAATACATTTAAAAATGTAAATACACAAGCAAAAAATAAAAAAATTAAATGCGTATACAAAATGTTGTCAAAAAAAGAGTTCAGTCATCTTAATGCCCTGTTAAAATTATAAAGTCTACCCCCGAAAAGATCTTGCTCCCATACCCCCCCACCTCGCTGAGCATTCAAAGTGCTCCTAAGGGAAGGTTACCGCCTACGTCGATAGTCGATGATCATCACCAGCCAGGTGCTATGATCACAGGATTTTCAGAGGTTTTCTCTGGTAGCATTGACATCACCATACGTTCTGCACAATGTGGAATCAACATGTCAAGCTCATAACGCAAATTGGTTATTTTCCAGTCATCACTTGACATAAAACATCCAACACTCATTGATCCAATGATAACGATAACACACTCACACACTCACACACACACACACACACAGACTCTGCTTTGATTGGGATGAAAGGATTAATATGTATATATATATATATATATATATATATATATATATATATATATATACAGGGTGCGATGGGTGAATTGACGCCATTTTATATTTGTAATTTCGTGCGTGCGCATTGTTTTTGATTTTGTCGACTGCACAAAATAGTAGGGTCAGTTATGCACCGTCTGCAAGGAAAAGAGCACCATGACGCAATTCACTCCGCCAGAAATTTGGAAACGGCATGCTGTACGGCTTGGCATTCTCGCCGAAAGCTCCAATACGAACATTTCAGAGTGTGTGGGTGTTTACATTACTGTAATGGTGATTACGAAGGTGTTTGGGGTGATCACTAGTAATGGCGGCGTTATCCCTTCATTCATTTTTCCCGCACAGCCTCTGATTCAACACGGAGGTTTACACCAAGTGCCTTGAAGAGTTCGTGCTGTCCTGGGTCAAGAGTGTAGCTTCTGGAAGATCCTGTGTCATGCAATAGGACTCTGCACCATAGCCATTCATAGCTGTCAAACAATTTCTGCCACCACATCATCCATTACATCTGGCCACCTAACTCCCCAGATTCCAACCGCCTTCATCATTACGTATGAGCGCAGTTGAGCGAGAGACCAACAAAACTCCTTGTAACATCAAAGATAAACTGAAAGCAATAATTCTGATAGCGTTCACCAACTTAAACAAGGAAACCGTCCAGAAGAGTTGCAGGAGATTCCGAAGTCGTCTGGAGGCCGTAGTTGAATCCAAGGGTGATTTTATTAAATAAATTTACTCTTTAGTATTTAAAGATATTTTTGTGCAATTTTGATAAATATATCTCTTAAAATGAGATGTCAGTGTTTTGCATTATTTAGACGACAATTTTTCCACCGTACCATATATATATGTAGTTATTGGAATATATATATATATATATATATATATATATATATATATATATATATATATATATATATAGTATAGAATTGTATTAAGTTAAACAAATGCAAATAGTTTAATTATTACGATAATTTTAGAATTCGTTGTACATCTGGCTGAAAATTGGGAATAAAGCTCATGTTTTTCAAGTATTTTCAATCATCTCGTTCATAATCATCTGGAACTAAATATTGGTTAAATATTGGCAGTATCGTAGGCAAAACTGTTTACATAGTAAATACATCCTGGTATTTTTGAAACGTTACACTTCAAATTTAAATAGACATATATCGTATAAATGATCACAGATACAGGCGCACACACACACATATGTACATACACACACGCACAAACCCAGACACACAATGAGAAAAAAATTAACCTAACACCAATAACAAGATTATCTCAACTAGCGCATAAACTGATTACGTCATCAAAATTGCTATAAAGTAAACGCAAAATGAAAAAAAAAACTGTAGTTAATGGACAGTGGATTGAACAATAACAAAAAAGGTTAATCTACGAAACTCTAGATTCGAGGTGCTGAATATAATATCAATTCACTAAGTGAAAAATTAAACATATATATATATATATATATATATATATATATATATATATATATATACACGGTAATTTAAAAGTAACTCCCTATTTTATGTATGGTATGAGTGACTCTTTCGTTTTGTAAAAATTATAATTAGTCGGAAGAGTTCATCATTTTTAAAATAGGGAGTTACTTTTTAATCACCCTATATATATATATATATATATATATATATATATATATATATATTATTCCAGGATCATTTCCCAATTTATTCAATATGATCTTCGCCCTCTCTAAACTTCTAAATTTCTGTCTTGCAGGAACAAGGTGATTCACGGGTTTCACGCACGATTTCGTTTTCAAGTCTTTTTTCACTGCTGTTTAGATTGGCATAGCTGAAACTCATTTCTCAAGAGGCAAACGTCTTATGGAATGATTTTTATTTTTTCCAGTTGTTCTTTTTAGATCTAAGTTCAAATGATGATCCCTCTTTCTGTCGTGACCTGGTCCAGTCTTCCTTTTTACTGTTCCCTGTTTTTTAAACTTATTCACCTTTCTCTTGATGGTTCTTAAATGGACTTTGAAGATGACAGCCAGAGTATGAATTTTGGTACCATTACTGAAGGCCTGAATGATTTTTTCCTCTCACCATTGCTCATTTCGTGGTTGACACAAAGACATTTTAAACTTTTCTCTTTCTAGCTGAATAATTCAAAGGGTTTTTCAGTGATTCTTACAACCAGTGTGTCAAAATGGCTAATCGTTTCTCCAAAAATCTGGAAAAAAGGAACTCAATTAGTTTAGTGGTTCTTTAGATATTAAACATTTTGGAGGATGGACAATTATGCTGTTACACGATTTGTACAATTTTGCTGTTACACACGGTATATACATACATATATATATATATATATATATATATATATATATATATATATATATATATATATATGTATGTATATTAATAAAAAGAAAGAACAGTAAGATATATAATCCGGTGTTCTTATAGATATTTTTATTTTTACAAAATAGTGCTCAATGTAAATTTACAGAGCATTAATATTATAAGTTAATAGACTTAAAATATGTTTTTTCGCTACACAGTTCCAACCATGTTTCAAAAATGGAAGCTAAAAGCCCCTAATTTAATTTTGCACTTAAATTAAAGACATCACTTCCATTTCATCCTCAAGCGAGGATGAAATGGAAATGATGTCTTTAAATTTAAATGAAATGGAAGTGATGTCTTTAATTTAAGTACAAAATTAAATTAGGGGCCTTTAGCTTCCATTTTTGAAACATGGTTGGAACTGTGTAGCGAAAAACCATATTTTAAGTCTATTAACTTATAATATATATATATATATATACATATATATATATATATATATATGTATATATATATATATATGTATATATATATATATGTATATATATATATATATATATATATATATATATATATATATGTGTGTGTGTGTGTGTGTGTGTGTGTGTGTGTGTGACTTTTATTCATTAGAACGTGAAAAATTATCCATTATGGAATTTTTGGACCCGACATAAAGGAAAAATTCTATAATGGATAACTTTTTACGTTCTAATGAATGCTAAATCATAACTGTCAGCTGTTGCATTTAAACGCAAAAAGAAAACAAAATCAGTAATGGATAGCTACACATAGTGTTTGTCTTACCAGTTTCTCCCCTGATGATGATCTCAGAAAGAGATGGAAAGTATTTGGGAAATAAAAGTGATTCTCACTGTTACAATTCATTTCTTGTCTCATTTGATCATAAAATGCCCCCAAATATTAGTGGATGTGAAAGGATTGTGATAAAAATAAGCAGACATAATGATTGCAATTTATTCACATATGCCTAAAAGAGGATTTGCTGCCTAAATACACACACACACACACGCACACACATAAAAACACACACACACATATATATATATATATATGTAAACTGTGTATGTATATAAATATAAATATTGTGTGTATTTAGGCAGTATTTTTTCATTCATACATGTTTCATTAAATAATATATATATATATATATATGCAATTTTTTATATATATTATTTATATATTATGTATGCAGGGTACTTATTGGAAAGCGCTCTATATCAGTGATAGAGCTTACATATTTATTTGGATTGATTAAACCAACTATATATATATATATATATATTTATGTGTGTGTGTGTGTGTGTGTAAAATGCGTATGTTTATATATATATATATATATATATATATATATATATATATATATATATATATATATATATATGCAATTTATATATATATATATATTATTTATATATTATACATGCACGGTACTTATCTCTATAACCATAGGACTGTACCTGCCTAATAATTTCTATCACTTGTATATCATTCCTTGAACCGGCGTCAAATGCTCAAGTTTGAACGGCTTGGTGATAGTAGTCGTGGCTCCTGGGGGCACAGTTCTATGGTTATAGAGAATCTCAGTTGAGTTCCACCACGGAATATGTGAGAGAGCGGCCCTACATTGAGTCTGATTTGCTACCTCTTCATTACCGAGGTCCGTTGGAACAGTTGATGTGACGTTTGCATGATAACCTAACTGTCCGGATTTCAATTCTCGGTAGTGGATGCGCACTGCTGATGAGTCCCAAATATAGGACGAAACGACCGTCCAGTGCTTTCTGCATTCTGTTGAGGTTTCTATCAGACTCGATGAATTAATTAAATATAATTATCAAATCCTCCTAATAATTTCTATCACTTATATATTGAGGATATATTTGAACGTAGTAGCTACTATAACAAGTAGAATACGGTAGCAGTAATCGACTCATACGCGTCGTAGATCAATGGTGTAGTCCAATGGGCGTCGTTATAGACTTAGCTCTCAGACTAAGGCCGATATTTAACAGTCCCGCCACGAGGAATGTATGTGACACAAGGCCAAGTTTAACGTAGGTTTCTCCGAGCCCGTAGGCTCGGCCAAAAAATATTCCCTTAGAACACGCTTAAGCGGGTTCGGGATCTGTCTACCTCCCCGTACGAAGCTTTGCCGAAGGGCAAAGTTTCGTCCGGGGAGGTATTCGGGTATTCGGGGAGGTATTCGGTATTCGGGTTCCTCTCTGCCAAAGCAGAGAGTCCGACAGAAGTCGCACACAGTCAGAGACTGCGGGTCGACTGCCTCAACGTCAAGCCAAGACTAAGGCTCTCTCTCGTACAAGTCCGTCGGTATTTATGACGGACACCAGCCAATCATATTCCAGTGAAGGGGAACACAGGTATATGCATATTCCATTATACCATTCATATATATATATATATATATATATATATATATATATATATATGATATACGCTATATACTGTAATTTGCGAATAAACTTTACTAAGTTCATACTTTCTTTTCGAATATTTTCAGCTATCTTATCTCGGTCGTAATCATCAAGAAGTAAATATTTTCAGTAGCATCGCACGTCCCGTGTATTTACATATACCGCGAGATTGATAATCATACCGCGAGATTATTTGTAAGTATGTTCTATTTCGTCTTCAAACTGGGTTAGTTATTTAAAGGTTAAAATGGTGGTGACTATGTAGGCGAAACAAATCAAAGGTTGGAAGTAAGAACATGTTGGCATGTCGTAGCCAAAATCTGATAACGAAAATGTAACAATGTACAGGACTATGTCAATACGTCCGGGTCTGTGATATCTCCACACCTATTAAGTAATCTTCATTGTGTATTGTTCTATACCAAAACTGTATTCTCTCTTCTTAATGAGGGACATTAAGAATTTAATCTCATATATACTAGAAAATAGATTTCTCTGTTACGAATACGAGGCTTTTAGCGTCTATATCTACCTTTAATTTGTATACATATATATATATATATATATATATATATATATATATATATATATATATATATATATATATATATGAATGGTATATATATTTATATATATATATATATATAAATGGTAACACTCGTTTGGAAAACATCGGATATCTCAACTTGTATTAGAACAAATCGGTACCCGAGGAAAAAATTTGAAAATCAAAAAAGAAAGAACCAAGAACATTAACAAAACATTAAACTAATCGTCAAGTGCTTAAGCTCCAAGTTCAAAGAAAGGAAAAATAAAAAACGAGTAGAAAGACAGTAGAGTGCTCAATATGCTCAGCAGAGCGATAAACTAGAATAATCCTAAGTAGCCTGGAAAACCTACCTAGGTTTCACCTAAATGGATCTTCAGGGTAAAACTGACTCTTTTTACGCTGAAGATCCTAGGTAGGTTTGTCTGTCTCCTGAGTGTGTGTAGACACACACACACACGCATATATATATATATATATATATATATATATATATATATATATATATATATATAACAAAGAGCTGAAGCGCATATAAAAAGCATTTAATGCTATTTTATATTTCTAGAAATTTCCGTTCAGCTCTCTTGTATTGGACTCTTATTTTATAAAAAAAGAAATTCAGATCTACAACGGATAAATTCAAAAATTTAAAATAATTATAACAGAACCCGTTCACGCGTGTTTTTAAAAACCGCCATCAAACAAAATACAAATTTTATCACAGTTACAATAAGTTTGACTTTGTAATTTACCTCTGAAGATCAACTTGGAGTAGATATAAAGTACTTGCGTTAGGAAAAAACTATAGCGACTTCCTTAATGAATTTCGTCTTAACATCAAAAAACTGATTAGAGAACTAGAAAGGATCTGTAAAAAAATAGACATAATATATCTATATTATTCACTAAAATATGTGTGAATGAAGATATTCTATATATATATATATATATATATATATATATATATATATATATATATATATATATATATATATATTATATTTTTATTGTAAGAGATTATAATAAAACATTTTTAAATCGCTACACAAAAGCATTCATGTTTCAATACTATGATTGTACTTCCTCGGGCGATTGTCCATCTTGGGTATCATGATGAACTACATCTGCGTCCTGGGTAAGACGATAAACTACGTCCAGCAGCAAGACCTCTCTGATCAGGAGGTTTTGAGGAGCATGAAACCACATCTTAATTGCTGACCCGGGGTGGTAGTATCTGTTAGGGTCCCAACTATGGGCAAATAGTTAACCCCGAAACTGGGGTAAAAACACTATGAAAGAGTAAAAATAGGTTTTAATACCAGATGTAATTAAAAAAATTATTACTAGCAATAAATTTTTGAAGAAATAAAACCTATTACCAGCAATACATTTTTGAAAAAAAAATTACCAGCAATACATTTTTGAAGGAAAAATATTACCAGAAATAAATTTTTGACAAAACAAAATATTATCAGCAATGAAAATTTTGTCGACATTAAATAACCCATTGAGGTTGATATGCCGTAAAACAAACCAAACCAAACCTCGGGCGATGGTAGATAACTGGTTATAAAAATATACATATATACGCGCACGTGTCTGTGACTCTATATTTTAACTGCTTTTGATGTGTGCACTTATTTTTCATAGATACATAGATAGATACAGGGATAGATGTACACATGTGACAGACTGAAAGTAAAGTCTCCTATTTATTTCGACAAAACTATGCCAGATACAAGGGGGCCAATAACAAAAGTTGATAGAACATATTTTCGACTAGAAAATTACTATTTTTCCACACATTCACTGTCATTGGTTATGCGTTTTCGAGTCTCCACTCACTTCGTGAGTTGACACCTGTATACGGCCATACGGAATGTGTCTTGTCACCTAAGTGCATTCACCTCTACTGTTGACCCACCTTATACGTTCAGCAAGAATACATGAATATCAATGGCTGCATTTTTCCCCATGGAGCAATTCAGCGAGTCTCTTCGAACGCACTATCATACCTGATATCATTTTGCCAGACTACTATCTAAAATACAGCAAAAATATTCATTATTGGCGAGAAAGTTTAAACTCTACTATCATACCACCAACATTCGCTTTTAACTTTAAGAGCCAAGATAATAATAAAAATTATTTCCGAGTAATACTTTCTCTCCATCTCCCACTATATTTCTTTGAATTCAGATGTTTAGCATATCTATTTATCTATTTTATATATATATCATTTAATTCAGATTTGTCTTTCTGCTAAACCGGGTGCCACCCAAGGCTATAGTACCCAGTCTGTCCTGCTTTTTTACCCAATATGTAAGCAGGCACACTGAAATAATGGATTGCGGCTCGAATTGAGGAATCGGTAGCGCCGAGTTCGAATTCCGGTCGAATTCATTACGTGTTGGGAAATGTATGGATGTATCACTTGTTCCCCAAACTATGGGTAAAATAACAATATATATATATATATATATATATATATATATATATATATTATTATTATTATTATTATTATTATTATTATTATTGTTATTTGAATAGATAATAATTTCAATAGATGACTGTCTCCGTTGATAAAGACACCTTTATCCTGAAAATTTCTTCCTGGGGACGAGACCCGTTACTTATGAGTTTTTTCTTCCATTTTGCCATTCGAATACCGACGTGTTTTTGTGTGTGTATATATATATATATATATATATATATATATATATATATATATATATATATATATTACAATGAATAATTCATACAAAAAGTAAATTAGTGAAGTAATGATATAAAATGGCGAAATCCCTTCGCTAACAAAATTTTAAAGGTGCATTAACCTACCAATCACTCGATGAATGTTATGATCCTTGTTTTGTTTTTTTTTGTTTGTTTGTTTTTTTTTAATTATAAGCTGTATAAGGTCTTTCTTAAATACGCAAGTACTTTCGACTGTACATTCAGTCATCTTCAGGCATGGAAATTATTTTGTTTTTGGTAAAATTCAGGTAGCATCCAAGATGCAAAAATATAATGTGAATTGAAATATGTTTTTTTGAAATGTGTTATTGTTAACGGATAAAACTTTTGGAGCGTGCAGTCGCAACCTTAAGGCTGAATTTTTAAATATATATATATATATATATATATATATATATATAAACATAATTTTCAGTTTTTGATTGTTATTATCTAGATGTAGCAGTGATGTATTTTCGACTAAACTGTGAATAATGACATGAGTATTCCTTTAAATGTTCTGAGAAAATTCTGGAAGCCCTTTATGTCAGAGAATTGTAGCCAAAAATAAATTAAATCAACTACGAGTATAGTAAGAAAGTTCTTAAATATTTGCAGCAGGAAAGTGTTATATTAAAGAAATACTACATTAAAATACTACAATTAAAAAATCTTTAAATATCACATAAGTAACCTTACTTGTATAGCGGTGAAAAACTATTTTAATTTACGGTGTTAATGCATAACACATCCATAGATATGTAAACCCTGAAGATGGCCTCAGATGTGATTGAAAGTACTTGGGAAAATAAAAATTATTTGACAGAAAATTTAGGAATTGTTCTTGGTCAAATTTCTACAGTCACTAAGACATTAATTCGTCGATTGAAAAGATTAAAACTAAAATGAATAGACATAATACGTCTAAATTATTTAACCAAACCTGCTTGAATGAAAATATGATCCCTATATATATATATATATATATATATATATATATATATATATATATATATAAATTACGTACAATAGGAATTAAGATTACATATTGGTTATGATCATATGACCCTGTAAATTGGGATAATTTGCAAGGATTTTCCAATCAGTCATGTTAACAAGAAAAATAAAACAAAAAATAAAATAAAACATATTAACAAGAAAAATAATATTTATTTTTCACGTTAACATGACAGGTTTGAAAATCCTTGCAAATTATCTTAATTTACTGGGTGATATGATCATAAGCGATATGTAATCTTAATTCCTATTGTATGTAATTTATATGCTCTGTTTAATTAAAGCATTTAGCGCCATATCTGAATCAGTTTTAATATTTAATATTATATTAATAGGATTCACTTGGATTATATAGCAACGGATCATTTCCTATATATGTATATAAAAATAAACCTGGATATTAGCCTTATGACATTATATTGAGATTATACGAATAATGAATGAGTTAATATCCGTGTTTATTTTTATAAAACCTCTTCCCTTTAAAGCTAATATTAGGTTGGTGCAAAAATAATGACGTAATAATGTCGTTTTTGACGTTAAAAATTACGTCAAAAACGACATTATTACGTCATTATTTTTGCACCAACCTAATACCTTCCACCCTCTCCTGACCACTGCCTTGTGCATTTCGTCTGACTGAAACATTAAAATGGATAAATTCTGTATCAATTTTTCAACGGGTGTTACAGTTAAATGTCTTATTCCGACGCAAACTTGTTCTATACACAAGCATTGAATAAGACTGACAAAGTTTTCGTCGGTTGAAATAGATCTATCCCCCTATGAGGCAATTTGGGATATTATGTTTAATATCATATATATATATATATATATATATATATATATATATATATATATATATATATATATATATATTGATGCATATTTCATTAAATAATATAGACAAGTTTCGTTTATTTATTCTATGTAAATTCTTTTCATATCGTCAGATAAGCTTAATAACATTATCAGTAAAAGATGACAATTACATTACAATATATTAAACAATACACGGACAAAACAATAATGATAGTCTGTTTTTGGGCATACAAGACGCTGGAAGTGAAAATCGCACCGCAGCTCATGACGTCACACATCTCTACGCGAGAGTGAAAACGAAAAATATTAAGTATGGGAAGCCGTTGGTATAGACCAATGGCTTCTGTTATAAATTATAGGCATTTAAGAGTATTTGTGGAGATTTCATAGTTTATTTTGCTCAGGTTAGGTTTCAACTGCTTTATATATATAGCTTCAAGAATTTGTAGTTTTTGTTTATTGTTTTCATGTTTAAGTATAGTTGTGTTTTCATCGACGATTTTCCGGAATTCTGCATGCGGCCAGGCATGTTGTTTTAAATGCCTAAAAATGTTAGAGTTATCATTCAAATGTAGTTTCTAGCGTCGTGAAAGCGAGTTTGTGGTGTGACCAACATAGATATTATTTAATCCGTTGGAGATACAATCTCCCAAAGGACACTTGAATTTGTAAACTATATTGTTTTTTTGCAAATCGCTAACCGGGGGAGAAGAATCATTGCGAATAATTGATATATATATAAATTCTCTACATACAACGTGTGGAAGCACGTGTAATACCCCGCCCTCGTCAGTCGCCAACCAGGAGAGGTAATACAGTTTTGGTGGCTAAGGCGGTACTGCCACCCCTGGTGCTACCATCAGATTTTGCTACCGAACAGAGTATTGGTCTTGAATACTTGTCAGTCTCTTGCGATTTCTTTTTACAACCGCAAATGAAATTTTCAACGATGTGTTAAAATACACAACACGCTCGTCGCAACCTTTATTCAAGACGTAGAAAGATAAGTAAACATGTGTTTCACGTCGTAAGTAGAATTATTTGGCGAGCATGTTTTTATTTAACTTTATTTAGATACCTGTTGAACTGTGGTCTAGAGACGATGTGAAGCACGCTTTAGGTTCCGGCCAGTGATGCCAACCTTCAAAAGGAAGGCAAGGTAGACCATGACATGTCCATCCCTTTTCAACGCAGTTGGATCGCAGCGATTCGTAGCGGTTTTTCTTTCGCTCGTTCGCCTCCTCCCCGTTTTTCTCACATGGAGCCGTTAATTCTACTGGGAGGATACACTTCTTTGAATCAGACCACGCGACAAGGTCAAGCGTGCACCTGCCTGAATGATGTGTACCGCAAATGGCAAAGGTGTTCTTAGATCAACTAAAAACCCTCCAATCACGGGCCTCCATTCACTAGTGTCATGTGAGGTGTTACATTTTTTTTCACATAATGCGTTCACATTTCTTGTGAAAACAGATCTTAGGAATTGGCTGGTTAACTTTAATGCCTCAAAAACAAAACTGCTCTCTATTACTTACCACAGAGAACCATCCGTTCCTCCCATTAGAATGTCTGATGCTCAATTCCACGAGAGCACCTCTTTGCTACTGCTCGGTCTCACATTGTCTGCTGACCTGAGATGGAACAAATACATTAAGTCAATAGCTTCGTCCACCGCAAGGAAAATTGGCTCTCTGTGCCGCGCCAGGAAATGTTTCCCGCCGGAGTCCATCCTTCAAATCTACAAATCAACCATTCGTCCTTGCATGGAGTATTGCTGCCATATATGGTCTGGAGCCCCTTCTAATTGTCTCAAGGTCCTTGATAAAATCCAGAGACGGATATGGAATGTAATTGGCCCTGATCTGGCATCTCGTCTGCAGTCGCTCTCTCACAGACGTGCCGTCGCCTCCCTATGTCTTTTTTTTTACAAATACTTACACGGTAACTGCCCCGATGAGCTCCTTTCACTGGTTCCTAGACTTCATGAATTTAAGCGTTCAACTAGGCTGGCATCTCGCTCTCATCCTTTCACTGTCGAAACTCTTAAATGTAACCGTCTCTTCTACTCCAATAGCTTCATGTCTCGCACTTCTCCCCTGTGGAACTCCCTCCCCCTCTTCCTGTTTCCCGGATAGCTATAATCTCCAACTATTCAAATGTAATGTCAATCGACGTCTCCAGATGCCTTGATCTATCCCTTATCCTTCTCTTCAGCCTTTCCTCTATCACTCCTCTTTGCTCTTGCTCCAAATCTCTGTAACCCGTTGCGTGCTAGTGGCTTCCCGCCTTGCCTGGGGTGAAACGCTTAATATATATATATATATATATATATATATATATATATATATATATAAAGTAGGAACACTGCAAAAGATACCTGACTGCTTAACTTAAGGTCCGGTGACTCCAGACGCATAACCTAACTGGCCACATTCATATGTTTTTGTTTTTATTGTTGCTTCTTTTACAATATTAGTATGTCGTGAGAAATTTTTCATGAATTTGCATATTATAAATATTGGTTAAGAGCAAAGAGCTTGTCAGCTAAGCGATCATGGCTCTCCACAACTTCCCATCTTTTGTAGATCTAAGAAATGTTTATCACTTTAATATCCATCCCAATCCCATTACCACCATCCATTTACACAAGATTTTAGATAGTTGATCATGGCTCTCCACAGTCATGGCTCTCCACTATGTCGTGTAGATCTGAGAAATGTTTGTCACCTTATTATTCCACCCATTCACAGTTCTGCTATCTACACAAGCCTGTTAGACAGATGATCATGGCTCTCCACGACTTCATACTTTGTGTTGATCTTAGAAATTTATGTCACCTTACTATACCTCCCAATTCCAGTTCAGTCCTTCATTTTCACAAGCTTGTTAGATAGTTGATCATGGCTCTCTACAACTTCCTATCCTTTGTAGATCTAGGCAATGTTTGTCACTTTACTCTCTCTCTCTCAGCCGCTAATCTGCCATGCATTTGCACAAGGTCCTTAGGTAGGTTATCTGATATTTCCTCCCTTCGGTTCCCTATGAGCATCAAATTCTCCAAGGCTTTTTAATGAAGCTTGTAGCACTCGAAGAATCCCAGGCACGTCTTTGATAATTATTCGAAAAAAACAAAAAAAAACAGCTTGCATAAATTAAGTATTCTCGTCGAATCACGTTCGTACAGCATCATCTCATCAGAAAGTGTAAGAAATCCTGCAGACGAGTTTTCTGTCAAACCTAAAAAATAAAACAACTTGTTTATACAACTATCTCAAACAGATTGACAAGACGTTTAGAATGTTATCTTCATTGTATTAGCACTCTGTTTTACAAGTACTATTTATTAAAAAAAAATTTTTTTTAAATAAATTAACCTTATCAATGAATGGGACTTAGTAATTCTCTAAAGAATTAAAAAAAAAGAATAATGGCCCACTATTTTTAAAATAACGTAACAGAACACGCGTCATATCATATGTACATAAAACCACGCATGTAGAAATTTGAACCGACTATAACAATTACTATCTTCTTTTTGAGCTCTGGGGGGAAAATGCGAAATTAATAAAAGGGGAGGGGGTTAATTAAGCTCTGCGTTTGTTGAAAATTTCCAAAAATAAATAAATAAATAAATGCCCCTTTTCAATAAGACATCTCACCGGACTTATTCAACCAGTGTCCTGGGTATGACGATAAACTACATCCGGCAGTAAGGCCTCTGATCAGAAGATTTTGTGGAGCGTGGAACCAACTCTCAATTGCTGTTGTTCCCATGTCCACCCTGACCCGGGGTGGTAGCACCTGTTCGGGTACCAAATATCGGGAAATAGTTAAATGAATGTGTAAAAATACATTGTCATAGTGAAAATTTCAGCAACATATTTTCATAGTAAAAACAATTACCAAAACAAAATACCAGCAATTCATTTTTGAAAACAAAATACCAGCAATACATTTTTGAAAACAAAATACCAACAATACATTTTTGAAATCAAAATACCAACAATACATTTTTTCGTAAAGAGAAATTATTAATGCTCCTAAGAAAATTAAATTTTGGCATGAAATGACCATAATGCTGTTAAACCAATAATAGCAATAGTGACCTATTCAACTTACATTGTAAGGTGATTCTGAGAGGCTTAGAAATCCTATCAGGATTCATTATTAGTGGGTTTAATCTTAACAAAATAAGATATGCAGATGGCACGGAGTTCATAACAGATACAGAAAGGAAACTACAAGAACTCCTATTGAATGTAGTAAAGGAAAGAGAGAAGAAAGGACTAAATTGTAAAAACAGACGAGATGCGCGCTTGTTAGTAAAAGAGACGGCGCAGTACGCAAATTACAAAATGGAGATGCCCAAATCAAGCAATTACAACAATATACAGGAAGTTTTTTTATTTTATTTTTTTTTTTTATATACAGAGGATGGAAAGAGCGATACTGAAATCCGAAGGCTCACTAGCATAGCGAAAGATGCTTTCCAAACGAAAATCAAAGTCTGTTTGAAGGGTCGGATCTTCGGACAAAATACATTTTATCTTATTTTGACTGAAGATGACGGTAAACTAAATTTCAGTTGGCAATCATCAATTTTCAAATGTACCTTTCTAATTATAAAGACCCACACACATATGTACCTGGCGAAAGGATTTCCTCGGTGGCAACCAGGCGGGCAGCAGTTAGGAATTGCCAAGTTTGAATTAATGGCAAAAAACGAATAAAATTGACGAGCGTGAACAAAGGTATTAATACTGGTTGGGGGTCGCATCAAAATTGCTACTGAAAACAAAGAATTTCTTTAATAAACATACGCATTATAAATCTATATTCTAACACGTATGAGTTATTAATTTCTGACTCACTCCATATCTGTCTATCAATTTTACTCTTTTAATATCTAACGATCTAACGATCTGTTTGTCTGTTCATATATATATATATATATATATATATATATATATATATATATAATTCATAACCGGGCCATCATCATAGTCACCATCACCATCACCATTACCATCACCATCATCATCATCACCATCATATACATATATATATATATATATATATATATATATATATATTAATCATTTCACATCGGTCCATCTGTCTATATCTATATCTATCTGTCGATCGGCTCACATCTATCTATCTATCAATCTATCTATCTCTATATATCTCTCTCTATCTATCTACTTATCTGTCTGTCTTTTCATAGGTCACTCTCTCTCTCTCTATATATATATATGTGTGTGCGTGTGTGTGTATATGTGTGTGTACGTGTATGTATGTATACATATATGTATATGTATATATATATATACACATTCATATATATCTATATATGTCTTTTCGCATCTATCTATCTTAATCTGTTCAGATCTTTCTCGCCCACTTTATTCTTATGTAACATGTATATTTGCTATTAGCTCGTATAATGTATGAATTAAGCGCCAAACACGCGCACACACATGCACACACACACACAGATATATATGGGTGCATATGTACATAGGTGTGCTTAAACACGTTTATTAAAACATCATTATCTCTAAAGATATGCTTATCCATATCCATCTATCTATCTATCTCTGATATATATATTTATATATATATATATATATATATATATATATATATATATATATATACGGTATCGAGCATAGAGATCAGAGCGATGTTAAGAAAAATCTAAATGTGAAATGACATTTTATTTTAAAGCTTCATAGAACATTTTTTCAAGGAAATATAAGGATATAAAAGTAAATTATATAATTCCCAAATATAAAGCTCAATAAACTTACCCTGATAAAATTATAAGAATAAATATACAACATTCGAAAAAAATGAATGATCAAAAACATCAGAACGATTAAATAAATCCATAAAATTTAATAATTATTTTGAACTATGAAAAATTTTTAGGGTAAGAATATAAAATAGGGTACTTTACTAAATTACACCGGCTCTTCATTGGCTCTTGCATTGTAAACATGGCGAAAAAATCTGTGAGGTCACTGGAACTTAGATAACTGATAGTCAAGTTATGTAATGAAGATAAACCCTCGATTGGAGATATTTCAAAGATTATGGGGAAATCTAAGTCTTATTCATAGCATTTTAAGAAAACTTGAGAAAACTGGGTCATGTGAAGCCAAGAAACCACCTGGCCGGCCTAGGAAAACTACTGCAAGGGAAGACAGATGGATTGGAAACGAATCAAAAAAGGATCGATTTGTGACAGCAAACGCTATCTCTAAAAGAGCTAATGCTAACCTTGGCATTAAAATATCAAGGCACACTATTTCCCGAAGACTTAATGAAATAAATTTGAACATTCGAGTAGCCTCTACGAAGCTTTACATTTCTAAAAAGAATCAAATGAGCCGATTGAAATTTGCCACTGAACACGACATATGGACAGAAGAACAGTGGGATTGTGTTGATTTCAGCGATGAGACCTGTTCGTTGTGACCGGAGAAGGTTCGTTCGACGCAGTCGTAAGGAACGATATTTACCTCAGTGCACTAAAAGCAGCGTTAAATTTGGAGGAGATAGTGTGATGGTGCTTGGCATGTTTTCACTTGCTGGTACGGGACCTCTTGTTAGGCTACGCGGTAAAATTAACGCAACTGTATACAAAGAGATATTGAAGAAACATGTACCTAATCTGAGAACTGCAATTAATCAACCAGCTGTATTTATGCAAGATAACGCGCCGTGTCAAACAGAGAAGTCTGTTAAGAAATTTCTTTCTGAGGAGGACTTTACTTTTATGGAATGGTCTTCTCAAAGCCCAGACAAGAATCCTACTGAGAATGTTTGGAGGTTAATAAATGAAATAGCTAAGGAAAAGAATCCAACAAACGTCGAAGAACTATGAACTAATTTGAAAGGAGAATGGGAGAAAATATCCGTTAATTAATACAAGACATTAATTTGTTCATGTAGGAAAAGATGTCAAGCTGTTATTGCAAGTAAAGGTTTACACATCAAGTACTAATGAATTATGAACACAATTTTCATTTGGATCTGATGTATCCATTATAATAGAATTATTTTTTAATCGTTCTAATGTTTTTGATCATCTACTTTTTTCGAATGTTATATAATTATTCTTATAACTTTATCAAAATAAGTTTAATGATCTTTATATTTTGGAATTATATAATTTACCTTTATATCCTTATTTTTCCTTGAAAAGATGTTCTTTGAAGCTTTAAAATAAAAAAGTTATTTCACATTTAGACTTTTCCTTAACATCGCTCTGATCTTTATGCTCGCTAATGTATGTTAATGGTCAAGGTTGAATCAGACTAGGGAACAATAGTATTAAAAAGTGCTTAATACACTGAGGAAAAAATAAATAAAAATAGCATGTAGAAGTTTTAAGTTGAAACATCAGGAGGTCAATTAAAATACGCGACCACGGTTTCGACCTGTCGGTCTTGTTGAGCGATACTTTTATAATGACCACTTTAACGCTTTACATATACATACATATATATATATATATATATATATATATATATATATATATATATATATATATATATATATATATATATATATATATAGTACAAGCATAATTGATTTCTGTTTTTGAATCTGGACGCATTTTCTTAAAAGTACTAAACATTCATAATCAATAATAAACACTACAATAAAAGTCAATTTACATGTTGATTAAGTTCGGCGGAAATATAATATGTGTACAATATATATTAGGTTGGTGCAAAAATAATGACGTAATAATGTCGTTTTTTTGACTATTTTTTAACGTCAAAAAACGACATTATTACGTCATTATTTTTGCACCAACCTAATATATATATATATATATATATATATATATATATATATATATATATATATATATATACATACATAATTTAGTAAAACTTATCCCAGGCACTGAGAGATCATGCTCTCAGATCCCATGTCATTATGTCCACCATGTAATTTCTCATAGTGTAATGAATTACATAGCATGGCCCATTTCATTTCCAGCTCACATATGACACGTTGTAATGGTATACCTGGTACTAACAGCAAGGTATGGTCTGTGTCCTGACCTACGAGGGTATATGGATTCTCGCTTTTCCTAACAAGAGAACTAATGAACAATCCAATTATCATCTGAACTGATCCTCGATGTACTATGTTGTGTCCTTCGGGGTTTTTTTTCCCTCAGGGTAATAATACCTGTTGTCTGGCAAAATATCTATCTCCTCGCAATAGGACAATTCGTCAGGTTGTATTGGGTAACACTAAATGTTTACCTGTTCAGACGTGAGGATTTCTTTTTTTTTTTTCATTTTTGAACTCTTAATACACATATTTAATACTTGTCTTTTAAAACTTCATAGTGATTGGCCGTGGTGTATCTTCAAATTGAAAAATCTCTCTCTGATCATGAGATTCTAAGTCTATCTATCTATCTATCTATCTATCTATCTATCTATCAATCTATCTATCTATCTATCTATCTATCTAAGCTTTGTTATCTATCTAAGCTTTTTTATTATCTATCTATCTATCTATCTAAGCTATCTATCTATCTATCTAAGCTTTGTTATCTATCTAAGCTTTTTTATCTATCTATCTATCTATCTATCTATCTAAGCTTTTTTATTATCTATCTATCTATCTATCTATCTATCTATCTATCTAAGCTTTGTTATCTATCTATCTATCTATCTATCTATCTAAGCTTTGTTATCTATCTAAGCTTTTTTTTATCTATCTATCTATCTATCTATCTATCTATCTATCTATCTAAGCTTTGTTATCTATCTATCTATCTATCTATCTATCTAAGCTTTGTTATCTATCTATCTATCTATCTATCTATTGCATTAAATTTTACGATAGCTATATATTACAAGTTATTTTACTATGTTCACACATTGCAAACTATTTCGCAATAGAAAGCATTGTAAGACATTTTACAAACGTGACAAATTGCAAATTATTTTATAGTAGAAAAGTCATTGTAAAATATTGTACGATAGATTTGTGTTACAAATTATATTTAAGATAATTTTATGTAGAGATGCATTGAAAATTGGCCGTGGCGTATCTTCAAATAGAAAGTTCTCTTTCTGACAAGATTCGTGGTTGATTTGTCAAGAAGCTAGCTTTTGGATGTTTTCGGTATGGTGATGCGATTCCAGTATAAAATATATTTGGTCTGGTTTGAATGGTTTTGTTTAACAGCATTATCAACATCTCCATGGGTTATTTAATGCCAAAACCTAAATATTTTGTACCCAGTTTTATGGCTTCAGCTGCATATATTTTAAACGCAATTTCACGCTTTCAACTACAGATATTTTGTACATAAATTTAAACTTTTAGGATAAATGTGTTTTTAAGTTGTTCAGCGGTATATCCAACCATATGGGTTATCTAATGACGAAATCTAAATATAAAAATTTAAATTTTATAAGTAATTAAGAGAAAGAAATTATTTCATGATTAAGTTATAATTACTTACCTATTTTTTGCCAAATAATCTTACAAAATGAAAACCTTGTTTTTCTTTACAAAAAATATTAAACATAGCATTTTTTTCGACACTGTATGTCATCTCTCCTATTTTGCTTTAAAATGCATTGATGGTCATTTTACTACAAAAAAGTACTGTTGGTAAATTTGCTATAAAAGATATGGTACATACAAGTTTACTGCGCCTGGTATTTCTAAGCAGTCACCCATCTAGCTGCTGACTAGATTCGACATTGCTTAACTTCGGT